>JAWWEV010000037.1:4323827-4373133 GCA_035583235.1 Hafferia zeledoni
CTCCAATAAATTAAACTACCCAACAAATACACAGCATGAGCATTTTACAGCTCTACTCTCTGGTGGGAGCCAGAAAGATGCAAATAAGTGCAGAGCCAGGGTGTGAGCTCTGCCCATCATCCTCCTGCCACTGCTCCCCCCAAAGCTCTAGAAAGGCTCATCACAGCGCTCTGGGTGTTCACAATCGATGGCAGGCAGGAGCAGACACTTGTACCTTGCTGACAGATGCTGTCAGAGCTGGGTGGCAGCTGCAGGCTGAGAAGGAGAATGTGAGGCAGAAACGAGGGGCTACAAAGGAGGAAGAGAAACCATGTTCTTCTGTGTCTGCTGGCAATGCCTCACCATCTCTCCTGAATGAACTGTAATGCACCCATGGATGCTGGGAGGAAGAAGTGAGGCAATGACACACCTAAAAATCACCTGCTGGGGCTGCCTGGGGTTCAAAAGGCCCAGAGTTTGCCCTTTCCTGAGTGGGCATTTCCAACAGCAGGGAATACCCACGCAGGGACACCCAGCTTGCAGGAAGCTGTGAGGCTTCCAGGCCAGGGGCTTTCAACAGATGATCCTAATTTTTAGAGGCTGAGCAGGTACAGCTCTGCAAGCTGGTACACACACAAGCTGCCACACCCATACTGAAGGAGCAAAAATGATGTGAGCAGGTAAGAACATCTGGAGAAGTGATGCTTGGCTTGAATCGAGGTACTTGCCAAGTTAATAAGAGCCTTCCTCTGAGTCTTGCACTGATATCAAGCAACAAGGTTCAAGAAACCCCCTCCCACCATCCCCTGTCTGCCCTGGAAAGGCCACAACACCCCACATACCTCCCAAAAGGAACATTTCTGCTTGAAGTGGAAGTGAATGACAGAAAAGAGTAAAAGCCAGTGCCAGGAAGCATCACATGGGCTGGTCACACACACTGTGCCAGGTGACAGCCAGTGCTGGGGAGGTTCGTGCTTTAGCCTTGCAAAAGGAGGTTCAAAGAGCTTTCCTGCAGCACTTGCTGCTGCTAAGGTTAATGCCAAGGTGGGGGAAGTGCACCATGGAGATGCTGATGTTCCCAAGGGATGTGTCCATGTGGGAGCAGCCTGTTCTCAGTTCACACATCAGAGGATGGCTTTTTCAAGCAAGATGAGACCTCAGAAAGGAATCAGAGCCAGAAAAGCATAAGCCCAGTTGATTAAAGAAACAGAGTAATGCCTGGATTCATAGATTCCCTAATGTTTCCAAAGCATTGATAAGTCCCAGCACAGCTGGAGGTACCAGAGGCTGCTGCTCTCATTCTGCACTCCCAAGGGCCCCACGGGCATGAGAGCCACAGATCCCTTGGGGCTCACAAATCTCCTTTTCCCACACAGGCAGGGAACTCCTCTCCCAAGGTTTATTCCTAAGCTTTTTAGTCCCAAATTGCCCAGGCCATCAGCCCATCAGCTGTGTTTCTTAACATGCCATTTCCTTCTCAGCTCTGCAAGCACTGGGACCCCCGAGCTGCTGCTCTGGATTTTGCCAAGTGCTCCAAGAAGTGTGGCCACAGGGTACACGATGGAAGAAAAGGGGAAGGGATGATCCTTCCAGATCCAACCCACAAAAAAATACAAGGACACACATGGAAAAAGAAGTGAGTCAGGTGCTAGGGATAACAGTAATAAAAATGGCTGGGGACAAAGCACAATGCCTATGGCAGAGAGTGAGCTTCCAGCTGGGACGGGCTTGGGAATGCTAAGCTTGTGTGGGAGCTGTCAGAGTCCCAGCTGACAGCAAGAATTCCCTGCAGAGGTGACAGCTCTGGCAGACATAGCAAGTAAAGAGCCAAAGAGGGGGAGAATGAGAGAGGAGGCAACGGCAGCTCAATCTTTGCAGGCAGAGCTGGGCTGTGCTCACTGGCATTAGAAAACAGAAAGGGAGGCAACTGGTTAAAGACCAACTTTTAAGCAGCACCCTTGCTGCCCATAGGTAGGGCAGGGCAGGGTGGCAGCTCCCCTCCCTCCCTCCCTCCCTCCTCCAGACTTCCCTGCTGCAGCAGACCTAATTTCATGGGGTTTTTGCACAAGCAGCGGGGTGGAAAATGATCATCGGGAGGCAGCGCATGGCAGTTCCCCAGATCCCCCTGCAAGGTGAGCAGCCCCAGCCCAATCCCAGTCCCGCTGGGTTGGTACCTCAGCGAGGAAAGAGGCCACCAATGAGCTTTCCAAACCACAGCTGTGGTGAGGAGGGGGGACCCACACTCCCCCCACCCCCGTCACCCTCCCGGATGCTGACGAGAGAGACAGCGCAGTCCTGCGTGACAGCGTGAAATTAATATGATTTGGGGGGAAGGTGGCAGTGAGTAATGAGCATCTGAAATACCTCGTCTCCACCCCCTTGCCCCCCAGACTCTTTTAACCCTTCAGCTGCTACCATGGGATCAAAGGGTGGGAAGAGGAGGAGCTGGGTTAAAGAGAACCAAAGCTGAGCCACACAGCCCCCCTGGCAAGTGAATTTGCATGGCAAGTTTTGGCACAAATCCTGACAGTGCTGCTTGTGATCGGGTCCAGCCTGTCAAGGTGCTGAGATTGGTGCTCCTGGGCTTGGAAAAGTCATTGTTGCTGCTTTTCCAAGTGAGTTTCCACAAGATTTAAAAAAAAAAGAGGGGAGGCTGAAGGGGGACCAAACCTGTCCTCCAAACATCCTTGGGCAAGGCTCAGAGACCATCCATGAGGGGGACAGCCTGATGTGCACAGACCACTGATGGGCAGCAGAACAAAGGAGGTGGCTTTTCCAGGGTCAGCTTCCCTGGTAGCTGATAAATGGAATTTGGTCAGAAAACATGCCCCATCTTTGAGGGCAGCTTATGTGAACTCCTGGATGTCTGATAAGGGTCAAGGTCATAACAGCACCTTCCTGAGAGGACAAGGCTCAGAAGCTTCCTCCTATCCTTAATTGCACCATGCTTTCAAATTTAAGTCTCCTGTCCTCTGTCAGATGCCTGGAAGTGCTCAGGATACTGCTGGGGGAGAAGGAAAGAGAAGTGAGCAGACAGATGGTCATCCAGATCTGCCTTAGCCTGGTTTCTTCAGGAAAACAACATGCAGACAGAAATGCTCATGGTGCCACCAGCTGCAGAAGCCAACATGGTTCAAAGGCCTTTGGCACAGGGACTGCCCCAGGGGAGCTGAGGGACTTGCAATGGAAGGTCCTTAATTGCAATCATATCCCAAGGCTGAAAATTCACTGGATTAGAAGAGGCAGAAAGGCTGCAGCAGGCTTGAGGTTAAAGAAAAAATAATGATCCAAACACAGATGCAAATAAAGGACACGATGTCATCCTGAGGAGAAAACTGTGATTCATTAGAGGCTTGTTCAGGACCTTCTCATGAAGTGAGACTGAAAAATACCCACACGTACATGGCAGTGAAAGACAGGGAGGTGGATGGGTCAGTGGCACTGTGTGAGAACTGTAGTTAACAAATGTAACAGACAGATGAATTTTAAGACCAAGAAAATAATCAACTTGATTGCACCTTGACTTGAAGGCTGAGACACAAGCTCAAAAGTTAGTCTAGTGTAATTTCAACACTGTAGATTCTGCAACCCCGTGGCTGCCAGCCCCAAAAGTAGCCTCAGTGGCCAAGGGACCAATTTTGAGGGTGAACAAGAACTGGCTACAACATAAGGCAAAAAAGATCATGTTTTTTCTCCCTTATACACAGATGCACACATACTCTTAACAATTCAGACAAAATGAGATCTTATAATGCCAATAGCACTGAGTGGGTTATTTATAGGAGACAGCACAAACAGGTTTGGGTTTTGCTTCCTGAGAGATGCAGCCCACATGTCTGCACACACATGTGCCAGTCCCCCTTGGCACCAAAAAATGGCAACAACCCCAAAGCAAAACCCCAGGGTTGCATTTGAATAAGACATTCCAAAAGCAGCCCCTTCCCCATCTCGTTCCATCTCCCTGAGCCCCTTCACACTGATGAGCAATGGAATCTGTGTGTAAAACCAATTCAGTTCCTTCAGGAGCTTCAGGTGGATGCCCTGGCAGGAGCTGGGAGGAAGCAGCCCAGAAACTCCCTTCATTTGCATTGGACACCTGGACTGAGCAAGGCAGGCAGCTGAAAACTCCTCAGTAGAGGTTTTGGGTGAGCAGAAAAGGTACCTGTGGATATGGAGTACATGGAGTGCAGAAGAGGGGAAAAAATAAATATAAAAATCAACTATGCAATGAATATTCAAAACAGGGAAACGAGATAATGCTGAAAAATCTTCCTTCTGCTCTTGGGAAGAGCCACCTTTTAAAGCAACCTCACTAAGATAACACAGAGTTAAAGACTTCCTTATCTATGTTAAACACCTTTGTGATTCAAACTGAAAAACTGCACTGAAAACCTATTTCACTCCCCCCCACCCCATGGCTTGCTTTGGAGAGTGGCCAAATTAAAGTGGCCAGTTACATTTCTGGTCTCTGAATATCAACCCAGTGATGTTGTGTTTGGGTTTCCAGCACACAAGCAAAAGACTTGAAGAAAGACCAAAAAAAAAAAAGTTTAATTTATGATCTTTGAGAGAGCAACAGAAATAAATTAGCCCAGCAGATCCCTTTATTCCCACCTGGAGCTCTCAGCTCATGAGGCTGGTGCACACACCTGCAAGCTGCTGCCCAGAAAAGCACTTGCATCACCCTGTGCAACACTCCCTGGCACTGCAATTTGGACATGGAAACACACAAGGACTGGTAAATCCTCTGTACTGAGCCAGGTTTTAATGATGCACCTGGGGCTGGCTGTGCAGGAGATCCAGGTTGCACACAATCCAAAGGTGTGGAAGAGCAGATGGCATGGGGTGCTTCAGGGGGGCCAGCCTAAAGGTAAGACTTAAATCTTCCAAGAGACCCAGCAAAGGGGAGAAATGGGATGCCAGCAGAGGGCAAAGGTGGGAAGAGAGCCAAGCTATGCAGTGGGATTACAGGGAAGATCACAGCAGCCCAACTGCTGCACTGCAGCCAGGACCTGTTGGAAACACCAGCCCTGAGCCTGCTTGGAAGGCTGCAGGGAGGAGACAGTGCCAGGGATGCTGCAGAGCAGGGGAAAATGTACCAGTAAAGAAATACTGTGGAATGGTTTGGGTTGGCAGGAACCTTAAAGCTCATTTAACTCCAACCCCCTGGCATGGGCAGGGACACTTTTCACTAGACCAAGTTGCTCCAAGCCCTGTCCAACCTGGCCTTGAACATTTCCAGGGATGGTAAGTCCACAACCCCCTGAGGCAACCTGTGCCAGGGCCTTATCACCCTCACAAGGGAGAACTTCCTCAGTATATCTTATCTAAACTTGTCCTCCTTCAGTCTAAGGCCATTCCCCCTTGTCCAAAGCTCTTTTGTAGGCCCCTTTTAGGTCCTGGAAGGGGTCTGAGGTCTCCCCAGAGCCTGCTCTTCTCCAGACTCAACTCTCTCAGCCTGTCTGCAGAGCAGAGGAGCCCCAGCCCTATGAGCAACTCACTGGCCTCCTCTGGATTCACTCCAGCAGGTCCACAGCTCGTCTTCCCCTCACAAACCAAAAACCACTAAAAGCAACCAGTGGGACCAAACTCTGCAGCCAGGGTGGAGGGAGCCACTATCCAAGCAGCTTCCAAACCATGCCAAAGAAACACATCCAAAGATGCAATTTTTGCAAGAACCTTCAAACAACGTGGGCAGACAGGATCCGTACAGTTGGTGGGTGAGAGGGGCAGAGCTGCCCCAGGGCGCAAAGCTTCACTCCAGAGCAGCATCCTGAGCCCCCCCATGCCAGACATGCTCCTCCTCAGACACTCAGCAGCCAGCACAGACCTTGCATTCTAATGAGGAGTTGGAATCCAGCATTAATGCAAGTGCCACATCATCTGTTGGCATCACCGGACACCGCCCGCATTTCCATCTCCTGAGATGGGCCCTGAGCCAGCTCACTGATGCTTCTTCCATGCATACAGTCCCATAGTGCTCCTGGCATGGCTCTGCACCACGGGCATGAAAAGCCACTTTTCAAATGGGAACTAGACATTACTATCCCTAAGGATAGACCAAAACAAGGCAGAAGTGCTGCTGGCACGGGAACCCCCCCATGTGCCGAAGACACCAGAACACACACACCCCCCTACACCTGTGTTTGGATCCCAACCACCACACCATTAAGTGTCTATAACCTCTAGCACTTGATGGCCTGGAGCAGGAGCCTGGGGATGGCTTTGGAGATCCCCAAAGATGGGTCATGTTTTTAAACCACCCATTTGTTTCTTGGAGAACATGATATGGTGCTCCCACCCAGAACCAAACAAGCTCAGAGACATCATTACTGCTGTCAGTGCTCAGAGGGATAATGAGACAGTTCTTGCTCCTAATACCATTTCTGACAGGTTTCCACCTGAACATGTGCCTCTAGGCGAGACAAACATTCCACAGTCCTTTCATGTGCTGGCACCAATGTCCTAATTCCCAGGGGAAGCCAGGAAGCTGGGATCCAACACCCTGATATCTGTATGCAGGGTGCCCACTAATGCCAACTGCTTCCCCAGGGTCTGCCTGCTTCTACAAGACTCATTCTTGGGCACTGTCTTCTTGTGTAGGTTTGCAAGCAGGATACCTTGGTCTGCCTGCTCCTTCTGCCACCCCATTGCATCAGCAGATCTGTCCTAGCTCAGATGTCTCCTGGCTTCTCCCAAATGTCATCCACCACCTTCACCTTCCCCTGGTGCAGCTGTGCAGCCCTTGTCCTACCCCCAGCAGATCCTTACACCACAGGGAGATGTTTGTGGTGACTTCTGCAGCTCTACCCACACCCATCTAACTGCAGGGGGACAGCATGGAGAAAAATTTTAAGCAGCTAAAAGGAAGCAGCAATGGGGTTTGAGACATTTCTAGCACATGAAGGGTTTTAAAAGTGAAAGAAGACATCCTGACAGCACTGGACATCCCAGGGCTGTTTGCATGGAATGTTCTAATTAATTCTGCCCAGCACTTGCTTAACAAAATCACATGTTTATGAAGGGACTAATTTTTCCCTCCTCTGCCTTTCACTAGCAAAGATTTCCACAGCTCCAACAGGGCAATGTTACTCTGGGAAGGAGAAATTGTCTCCAGCCATGTAGACTCCATTACTGGGAGAAAGGTGTGAACAGCAAGCATGTCTGGCAGACGGATTCATTATACCACCGTGTCCTTTATAATGGGAAATGAAAAGCCCATTCTGATAACTACACTTTATTATAATAGGTCAGAAGAAGTGAAAGGCATCATCTTATAAAATTAACTTCATAAAGACTGCCTTTAAAAAAAAAAATCTCTGCCACTTTATCCCCTGCATCTCCCTTCGGAGATTTTTCTTCTCCAAGAAGAGACATGACTCCAAAGCCTTGTCCCACTGGCTGTCTTCACTTTTACCCTCCATCAGAGGGGATAGATCTGTTTCCTCCTAATCAATCCCACACACTTGTTTTGCCAGATGCAATAAATGCCATGTCTTTGTCAAGACACAGAAAAGAGTCAGCAAAGGAGTTTAAACTAAAAGAGACACCCACCCCCAAAGGTCTTTGCAAGAAGCAACATTATTCTCTTTACAGGAAAGTCAGAATACAGAGATAAATGCACCTGATAACCTGTTCTCTGCCCTGGAACACCTTTCACTTGTTTTTCTGTTCGCTGCTTCTTTAGTCAAACTGAAGTCCAGTCTCTCAACTGATAATAATTTTGATTTAACAGCTTTATGCAACGTGTTCGACTGCAGTTCCTACAGATGAAAGGCAAGGGATGGCCACAGGGATGATAAAAAACCTTCCACACACAATGCTGGCCCCTGATCTCACTCTGTATTTGGAGGGTTACCACAGGTAATTGGCAGGGGAGGGCTCAACGTGACAGTCATTGCAAATTAAAGAGAAATTATAAATACACACCAAACAATAAGTTATCAGAGACATTTTGCAAAGAAAACAAGAAACAATTCCACCCCCAAAACACACTACCTGAGATGCAACTCCAACAACTGCATCCTTTGGCAGTATAAGCATCAATTATGCCAAACTCCAAGCAGACTCTTGACTGTATCTATCCCTCAGGTTGCCTTTGAGTGGGTAGGAATCTTTTAAGAAGTCTTTTTCCTAAATCTAATTGTTCCCCCTTTGAGGAAAATAAAACATACATCTTGTCAAAATGTTCTACACCAGTTGCAAAAAACAGCCTTATTTTTCATATTAACATTGTTGGTGCAGACAAGGGGAAGGAGGATGGAAGAAGATGCTATGAAACAAACAGTTAATTGGAAGTTCCAATGAAGGCTGCATGGATCTAATGTGATAGATTTTTAAAGGAGCCCAATTTTCAGAAATTGCCAGGGCTCCAATCTGTGAAAATGTGGCCTTTCACAGATCTCCAATTCAGCTTGCCACATCTAGAGTTCCTTTTGAAAAAAAAAGTCTTGCCATAAAAGCCCCACAATTTGGTAGCAAAAATTAGCAGCCTTCATGGGATAGCAATCCCTTTGTCTCTCCTCCTCTAACTATGGCTCTTTGGAAAGAACTAAGGACCATTTATCTTTTGTTATTTTTTCAGGTAGTAAAGATAAGAGTAGAATCTAATACAGAACAAAAATGGAGGGAAAAAAACACACCCACAAAAGCTAAATCTTCACACCTAGCCCACAAGCAGCCCCTATAATTGAACAGCTCTTCCTCTGAAGAAAATAACACCTATTGGGTCTCAAAAAAAAAAAAAAAATCCATGAGGGTGCAAGAGAGGCCAAAACCTCCAGCAGAACGTGGCAGGACACGCTCTGAACCAGCATCACACATCCCAGCAAAGACACCAGGCCTGGGGTGGAAGGTGGGCAGCACTTAAGGCTGGTGGAACTGCAAGACGTTTATTTTGCAGGCAGAGGACTTCAGCTGTTAACCAGAGCATTCATGACTTCACTACAGAGAAAATTAAACACCACTTCCTCCAGCCCAAGAATTAGAACTTGATATCCCAAACACAAAACATAAGAAGTTCGTACAGGCTGTTGTAGGAACACAAATGATGGTGCAGGGCAAGTCTGAGGATTTAAGTGATGGATCCATAAATAAAAACACCCCAAAAAGTGTGAACGCAACCAGGACTCCCTGAAGGCAGCTCAGGATTCCCTGAACTGCCAGTGCTGAGCAGCACAGGTACAACAGCTTTTAAAATCCACTATTCAAAACATCCAGCTCCCTTGTTTTGCTGTTCTCCAGTGTCATTAACACCCTCTGTGGGGCCACTTGAAAAGCAAGGCACAGTTCCCTGGCAAAGTTTAAACCATGGAAATGTTTGTTTGGGGAAATATATATATATATATATATAAAACACATATATATTAAGTATGTATTTGGAAATGTGTTAGCATTATATATGTATTTGGGGTGATATACACACATAGATACATATAGCATGTGTATATATATATATATAGACACACATATATAGTGTGCTTATTTATATATATATGTGTGTGTGTGTGTGTGTATAATAAATATGAATACACATATGTTGGACCAAGGGTTGACTTGATGATCTCAGAGGTCTTTTCCAGCCCAATCGATTCTATGATTCTATGTGTGTGTCTATATATATTTATTTATTAATTTTTCTCCTGCCCAGGCAGTCAAGAAAAGATAAAAGCAAGCTGGGGGACAACATCAGCTGCAGTGCTGGGAAGTGGCTCAGGAGCATGTGAAACAATAGAGAGGATGTTCACCCTGTAAATCCTCCCACCTCCAAGGGCCTGGGGCTGTCCCCCTGCATGGCAATGCCTGGTGGAGTGGAGTGGCCTGGTGGTCCCTTGCTGTCCCCAGGCTGGTGGTCCCCAGCCAGGCTTTCCTGGGCAGGCTAAGAGTGCCCCCTGCAGCCCTGCCATCCATTCCACTGCCAAGTGATTGTCTGCAATTCCAAACAAATATCCAACAAAATACAAAGTAAGACAGGTTCCTAAATGCAGAAAGAGCTAAAAGCTCCAGAGCAAAGGCACCTGATTTAAAACCACAAACGAAACAATCCAGGAGGATGAAGTGTCTGGCAGCACTCTGCCATGCCTGGTTTGAGCCTCCCTGAAGGGAAGGAGGGATGGCAGGGATGGAGGGAGGGCTGTGTGTGTCCCTCCAAGCCACTGGATGATGTTCTAAGGATAAAATCCACATCTCTGAATAGCCCAGGTGAATGCAGCGAGTGTTCCCATGTCGCTCTGAGAGCGCTGTCACCGGCACACGCGGCTGGAAGCTGCACATTCCTTGCAATATTAATCAGACTGTTCCTCTGCCCCTCCTCTCCACAGCACTGAGGTGCCAGACAAGACAGGAGGATAAAAACCAACACCAAAATCCTCCCCTGCCAGTCTGTCTGTCCTTGCAATATACATAAACCTGACAGCTCCCTGAATTTAACCCCAGGCCCCACAAGGCAAATAGAGATGCCCCTGGTTTTGTTTGCTCAAGCTTTATGAAGGTCACCTCTGTGGCCAGTGATGGGATTTAAATTAGCAGTGCTTCACGGGCTAAGAAAACTCAGAACAGTGACTTGGAAGTCCAGGGGTTTTTCCTGGACCTCTCAGGGTAGCACTGAAGCAAAAGCATCCAAGCAGCACAGAAAAAGGAAGGAAAATCTTTCACTATTTTAAAGGGATCTTTATATCCTACCATCACCTTTCCAGCAATGTGTGTCCAAGAGTCAAGTCATGGTCTGCCTTCAGTGAAATCCCCAGAATTCACCCCAAATCAAGTGTTGCAACACACAGCTTTCATTACACCTTGCATGTAAACAGCCTCCTAGCCATGCAGGAGCCTGCAGACAAGCCAGGAGAACATCACATGCTAAAAAAATAGGTGGAATTCCTTGTGGAAAGGCAGTTTTCCCTGCAACAAACAAATCAGTGCCAGCTGGTTTTCACTGCATGATCTGGGAAGGTTTCAAAGAGTTAAACAATTCCTCATTCCCTTTGGAAAGAAATGACAAAAGCACCTGCTTTTGCTTCAACAGGCCCACACAGAGGCCACCTCCCAACACAGCAAGTACTCCACCATGCCCTGCAGATGTGAGCTATCATTCTGATTTTGTAGATGGGAAAGACTGATGGACAGATTTGAACACAAATCCCCCCAAATTCCTTCGGCAAGACAACAGCAGAGCAGGGACCATGGCCTTGGACAGTGAGCAAAACGTTCTTGTCCTGGGAGCAGTAAAGATGGATTTCCTTTAACAAAGTTTCACCTGTTTTCCAGGATGCATCACAAGGCTTAACAACTCACAGCACAAAAGGCTGAGGACATACAGGACACTCAGAAAGAAGGCAGGCTGGGATCCCAAAATCCCTGTCCAATGCTCAGCACTGTCCCAGGCAGGTCTCATGTCCGACAAGGTATTTCTTGTCAGAGAGAGTATTAAGGGCAGCAGAGTCCACATCCTTACAAACGAGGGGCAACACCCCACTAATTGTGTGAGGCACAGGCAGTGAAACACCCATGGAAGGGAAAGCAAGATGGAAATGATGGGATGGAGCTACACCAACACAGGGGTGAGGCAGATGCAGGAAGGAGCCAGCCCCAGATGAACCTGGGTGGGCAGATGTGCTGAGCCATCAGGAATGCTGCTGTACAACTTCAGGAGAGAGGGAAAACCATCCAAGGGTAGATCATTTACTTGATAGGCACAGGGATCTCCAAGCTCCATGGATATCTACTGCATGGTGATGGGCCACTGGCTCCAACAGTTCACAGTGGCTCCAGTCACAACACTGGCTTATGGGATCACCATCTCAACCTCTCAAACCATCTGCCTTTACACTCAGGAAAAGGCTTGTTTACTTCCACAAAGACAACAGAACTCCTAATAATTAAAAAATCCAATAACAAAATCCCCCATGAAAACCAGCTCTAGCCCAGAGCACTCCACAGACCCAACAGAAAGCACTTTCCTACCTGAACAGTTCTCTGACTTCCCTGGCAGTGGCCTGGAAGGGAATGTTTCGGACCAGGATCTTGGAAGTCTTCTGCTTCTTGACAGTTTGTTTCTTTCGGGATGATTTCACAGCAGGCCTGGGGGGTCAGCAGGAAGGGCAG
This sequence comes from Hafferia zeledoni, assembly GCA_035583235.1. NCBI lineage: Eukaryota > Metazoa > Chordata > Aves > Passeriformes > Thamnophilidae > Hafferia > Hafferia zeledoni. The sequence continues at coordinate 4,335,906 of JAWWEV010000037.1, forward strand.
GTAAGGACCACAGTGCAGCAAAGCCCCCTTTGCACTGTAGCTCCTTCAGGATTTGGAATGTGGAAAAATGAGGCAGCTGCCTCACACTGACAGCCTCGCTCATGACAGTGGGAATGTCAAACAGCACACCAAGAAGGAAGGAATTTCAGTGATTTAAACCCTACATCTGAACATGAAATAGTCCAGCTTGCTGACTACAACCTCAGTTACAGTCCTGGACTCATATTTTGTTCTGACACCAAATCTTGTCCATTCAATTGTCAAGAGAATGTACTAATTGATAGATTTTTAAACATTAGCTTAATGTAAGCCAATTTTGATTCTTTTTCTTCCTGGCTTATAAAACATCAAATGAAATTTTGTAATAGAGTATTAATTTTTTTACCTCTAGAATTGTATTGCATTTAGACAAGGTTGGAATTTACCTAATACAAAAGACAGCAGCTTATTTCATAAAGCAAAGCACTTCACATTGAGGGCTGGATACCTGCTGAAGGGATTTTAAAAATCAAAATGGATAAAAATGGTTTATGAAAGAATGGAAATACAAAGTGCAGACAGGGAGCTGTCAAACAGCTTCTGGTCCCCAGGAACCAGATATTCAAACAAATTTTGACATTTGAGATATACCACCTCCAGTAGAGTCTCCAAAGTGTCTAAAGGACAATGTTTAGGTGCCAACATTCACCTTCAAACACTTGGATTAATTTTCAATTTTGCATTTAGAATATTCTGTACTGAATAAAAACCAGGAAGGAAACCCTAGAAAACAAGACTCTTAATCTCAAGTAAATTCATCCATAATTAACCATCTCCTCTGCACCTGACTGACCAAAGAAAAGCAGGCAAATCCAAACTTTTTTATCAAGTAAGAAACCTGCTTGTTTTGATTTGATCAGAACAGGCAGCAGAATATTATTCTTAAGTTCTTGTTCTCTCAGATGAACTAGGGCAAACGATTTCATTACTCAGAGAATATTTATCTTCAAGAACTCTTTAAACCCACTGGAACTTGGGTTATAGTTGATTTGGCAGAGCTGATCAAAGCAGAGGGTTTAGAGGAGCCTTTTCCTTGAGTGTGAAAGGAAACTGTGCTTGGTTTTAACTCTGAGCTCCTTTTTGGGGTCCCACTACAGCTATTCATCATTTCTCTTTTTCTTTTCAAGCTAGACTGACTAACTCTGTGTAAAGCACAACAAAACCTGGTATGTTCAACAGCTGGAGCACTACTGATCACACTGTTGATGATGCAGATGCCAGGGAGGAAGGGCAGAACCCACCCAGCATTACTGCAGCTTAAATGTAACCCTGTTAGAGGGGTGAGACATGAGCTTTACCTGATAGCTCTCTCTGAGAGTTTCACTTCCAGCTTATGGCCATCTACAGAGCAGCCCTAGAAGTTAAAAGAAAGAAACAAGAGGAAAAAAGATAATTAATATAAATAAATAAAGTAACTAAAAGTCGAAGTCACAACAGATTCCAGGACATAAGCACAGCATTTCAAATCTTGCTTTTTTTTTTTTCCATATAGTCCTCCCCTTCTCCCAACCACAGTTTTTCTCTGCACTGGCCATGCTTGCTGTGCCTCAAAACTTTCCAGAGATCAGCCCTCTGCCTAATCATCCTTGACAGGGCACACAGCATGCAATGGCACCACACTGGGAAGCTGGAGCCCTGCTGCCCAATCCCTGCCCAAAATACCCATTTTCCTTTCAAAAGGATGGAGCACACACATCTATCCCAAGACTATCCAGGCTGTGGAATGTGAAATAACCACCTGGTGAAGGTGGGACTCATGGATTACAGTCATTGAACATGCACAAATGACAGAGTAATTCCTTCACATCTCCAGCTGTCTGGCCCATAATAACCAGGTAGTGTGGACCAAACATTTAGATGTTTTATTTTTATGATTCATTCATTCAGAGTGCAGCCAAATCCTGTGTCATGGAGAAGGCAGGAGGAGGTTGGAAGACCCTGAAGCAATGGCAATCTCACAGAGGGCAAATTCTGCAGCACTAATTAAATACCAAGCAATTATTTGTTCTTGCTGTGAGTGGGGGCCTGGATCTCTGCCCCTCTGAAAAAAAAGGTTTTCTTGCAGAAAAACTCATTAAATTTCAATCATTGTACATTTTCTGCCACCTTCATATTGGATCACCACCAGGAAACATTCTTTTGGTCTTGCCCCTTCACAAACCCTCTTCCCTCACAAACCTGGCCCATTTTACAGGCTTCTCCACCTGCCCAGTGTAACTTACAGCACCATTTTGGACTCTAAGGTTCATCCAAATCCTTGCCCATCATAAGAATTCCAGACTGGCAACACTTAAGCTTACCTGGAGCTGGCGCAGGGCTTTCTGGGCACTCTCTGGCTTCTTGTACTCCACAAATCCAAAGCCCATGGAAAGCAAAGTGCCTGTCAGAAGAGAGAGGGGACTCTTTAAACTAGCAGGAAATAGGGATGGTATAAGATATAAAAACAAACAAAGAGCAAGCAGTAATTGCCAAAACTGAGAGGACAGAAACTTCGTACCCCAGGCAAAGGGCCAGCCTGCCCATGGCCTGACTCAGATGCTCCTCATGAGCACCCTTGGCTGACTTGTTCTGAGCAAGAACAGCTGGCTCTGGTGCTGATGTCAAAGAGGAAATAACTAATGGTGAAGATAAAACAGATGTTTTGCTCTGCATCATTTCAGTGCAAAACTTAAATAAAACACTGAGAGCTACAAAGCAACAATAAGGAGAAAAGGATCCCATTATGGAGACACAAATATTCCCTAAACCTGAGTGGGCAGCTGCAACTTCTACAACAAGGGAGAGGACATCTATTCCACTCCCCCACATAGCAAAGGTTTGCATCACCTGCAGTCACAACACACTGACCAGTACAGGAGCCATAATTAAGGTATGATTAATAATGAGGGAAGGAAAAATCCATAAGTGAAAACATAACACCCCATTTCCAACTTTAAAACCTCAGTGGTATTGGACTGCAGAAATGACCCACAGGGACAGAAAGGGATCTCTTTGACAGATGGTACAAGATCAGCCCAGCCAGGGATGTTGCTGTCTGGTCATGAGTACACCAGACATGCCAGCAGTACTGAAGAGTTGCTTTATTTCTTTTCCTTTCAGTGGATCCAAGTTTTCAAGCACCCCATGAAAGAGAAGCCCTGTCAAGGCCAAATCCCATAAAGCTGTGCAGCTCCCAGAAAGAAGACACAGCCCTTCGAGCCAGCACATGCCTTAATCCAACTCTCCCTTGTCCAACCACCTAGAAAGTGAATGCAGCCACTGCAACAGGCACAGCCACCCATCAGTGCAGCCTGTGGGGCTCAGGGCTGGCAGGCAGAAGGCAAATGAAGCCCACTCAGCAGAGCACTCAGGCAGCAACCCTCGAGGATCCCACCCATTCCTGAGGATAATGCATATTGTGCAAAGTTAAATCATTGCAGGGCACTGGTTTCTTTCAACTTGCATCCTGCTCTCTTCTGTGATCCTGAAGGAGTTTGGCTTCTCCATCTCAAGATCTCAAGAGAAGGCCATGTCTCCACAAATCCCACAATCAAGCTTAACCTTCTAGACAGAACCCCAGGGTATGTTTGGTTGCTGCTTTCAGCCATTTTAACAGGAACACTTCTAGAAATACTCAGGATTTTGCCAAGGAGAACACAAATGCTCAGCCAGATGAATGCTAAAGCAATGCCACACCTGAGCCCTCGGCAACCAGCCGAGGGAAGGAATTGAACAGCAACATCTAGAGTACCTGCTTTGTCTTTCTTCTTGGATATTGTGCAGCTCTTCAGGGCTCCCACTTTGGAGAATGTCTGCAAGGAATTTAGACACGTGATTCAGCTCCCTTTGTCACAGGCTTGTAACTCAGCTTGAGTGACAGTGTGCTCCTCTTCCACAGAACTCACACTCACAGGCCCACCTCCCCCAGCACACACCTGACAAGCACTCACTGCAGCTCAGTCTTTCTTATAAAATTGTTTCTGTACAAATACACACACACACACACAAAAAGATTGTTAAAGAAATCAAGATGTGTTCCCAAAAATCTTCTACCACTCCTCAGAAACAGTGCAGAGATCCAAGATGGCTCTGGAGCAACACTATGGATCATAGGATGCCCTCAGCCAGGTAGAGACCTTACAGGTGGGTGACTCCTGTGATGTCAATAAAATTCCCTTCATTCCAAAAATGAGGGGCTAAAAGATAAACTATGTCTTTTACTTCTTTGTAAAACTACAGCCAGAAGGCAAAAAGGAAGAGGGGACAAGCCCCAGTCCTCCTCTGAACATTTGTCATTTGTCCCCAGACCCAGATGGACCAGGGTCTCAACACAGTCTCAACAGTCCCAAGACAGAGGAACACAGGTCCAGGGTGACACTGCTCCAGCATTCTTGGGCCATGGAACGTGACATTTTAATGGCTAAAAGAAGTGGCAGAGATGAGAATTCCCAGTTGCTTTTCCCTATTCTACTATTGGATCCCACATGGCTTTAGTAATGCTACACTCTCTCCCAAGTGCTTTGCTGAGCTAAAGCAGCACAGGCAGCTCAATGGCAGCAGAAGCTGAGATGAAAAGCACATCTCTGACACCATCGTTTATTTATTCATTGCCTTCACACGCAAAGCACTACGAGAGCTGCAGAAATGCCTATCCCAAGGAGAAACACTACAGCAAGCATGGGAAATGAGGAGTCTTAAAAGATTTTCTACTGCCTCCACCTGTCCAGAGGTGGAATTAAGCCCCACAAAAACAGTTTCAGATACGTTTGTCTTAATAGATGCCTGAAACCCCCAAGTGGATACTCCCCGTCCCAGTATAATCCATTGTTTTCTCATCTCCCACTGCAATTTAACTGCTTTGAACACTATATCCTTATGGCTCACCTCCTTCAGTGTGTCTTCTGTGGTGGCAAAGTTCAGGTTTTTGATGAACAAAGTACACCCAGGAATGTTTTCTTCTTCCTCCTCCTCCTCTTCTTCCTCTTCTTCATGTACTGCTGCTTCCCCTGAGTCCATTACAGCTTCACCTGAAAAAAAATGAATAAAGCCAACTTTTTAAGATGTAACAAAGGCAAATTTAGGGGGAGCTTACCCAATTCCATTTTGGGAGAGCCCCTGGAATGGGGAGAAAGAAGGTGTACTTAGGGAGGGAAGATCATGTCCTTGCAGTGGGAAATCACCCAAAGCATATGCTGGGGCTTGACAGGAGCAGGGAAACACTACAGGGCCCCACAGCCTGTCAACAGCAAGTCAGACACAGGTCTTACCTGGTACCAGCCCTGCTTCATCCTCCTTTTCTGGAACCTCAGTGTTTTTTTTCTGAGGGGCTGGGCTTAAGAAGACACCCATTGGAGCCCACTCCAGGTACAAAGGTACAGAATGAAACTGTGAACAGAACACAGGACAGAAAATGAAGAATGGAGGACAAGGCTTGAAGCAAAAGCTCTGCTCTCAGTTTCATTTCCCTCTCACTCTGTAATGGAAAACAACAATGGTACAGTAACTTTTTCAGCTGGCTAAACTCTTTTTCACAAAAAAGATCCAGCCTGCCACAGGACCCCAGTCTTCCATATATTACACTCCTGTATTGTGAAAGAGAAAAATCCCCCTCTAAACATGTCACAGCCCTCTCCTCCAGCCATCCTCTGCAGGTTGAACCCTATTCAGCCACTGCTGCACAAGGATGCATCAGGCATCCTGCTAAATCCCAGGGAGAGACAGTAACAGCAGTGGCTCTGGGATAACTCACTTCCCTCAAACTCCTGCCCCCCTCACACATAGCAAGTTCCCCTCTGCAGCTTCCCAACCAGCCAAGATCCGCACTCTCCAGGCAGCTGCCTCACCTTGGTGTAGGCCAACCTGGTGAAGGCTTGCTTGGCCTCTGTTGGCTCCAGGAACTCCACGATGGCTGTGATTCCTCCTTCTGGCAGCAGCACCCGGCCCAGGCTGCCATGTTTGCAGAATACGTCCTCCAGCTCCGCCGCGCTCGTGTTGGCCGGGAGGTTCTTCACCAGGATCACCGTTTTGCTCCTCTCACCAGCAGCCTGATGTGTTCAGAGAGGAGAGAAAGGGAAGATGGGATTTAAAATTGCAAACTCTTGACAACTTTCCAGCTGAATATTTCAGATCCAACACACTATGCTCTCTCACTTCACATCACCCCCTTCCAGGATCCAAGAGGGCCAACAGCCATTTAGGAAACTCCCTGTAAGATCCACAACCCACCCTGGTACAACCTCCCTGTTCCACAAATGCTGATGTATGGAGATTTCAGCTCCAGATCCACCCTGATATGGACAGAGGATTCCTTCCCTGCCTACCACCATATTAAAACCATCATGTTATGGATTCAGCCATCCCAAGGGTAGTTGCATTTTCAAATGGATATAACGTTTCCTAATATGTGTAAAGGTTCAACCCTGCAAGATGATGAGGATTGAAATACCAATTTCAAAGAAAGCTGAGGACATGAGGACTAGAAGAGGTAGGTCCACATCACTGCCTCCAGCTGAGCATCTCACCTGACTGAAGGAATCCAGGCTGACTCCATTTTCAGTGAGGAACCGACGAATTTCCTGGACCAGCTCAGTTTCTCCCAGAGCAACTCTCACTGCCACGCTGTCTTTAGTCTCCTGCAGGCAAGAATGTCAGTCACCTGCTGTTCCTGCTGCTCTCAGAAGCAGATGTAAAGGCAATGTCACAGAGACTTTGAAGTCTCCAGCTCCTCTGAAGCTGCTGGAAGTTTTGCTGTTGGAATCCCAACACTTCCCAAAGCAAAACAAAGCTTCCAGGAGGGAACTGAGCTTTAGGGTGTAAGTGCCCATCAACTGCTAGTTACACAGAAAAGCAAAGTGGGAAGAAGGGCTGGGAGTGTCACTGTGCTCCACTGACAAAGGGATTGAAAGGCTTAGATCCCACAGAGGTGCTACAGCACCACTGATCTCAGCCTGTGTGGTGCTTGTGGATGCACTGAGGCTTTTGCTGCACAACAAGACCAGGAAGGCCTTGGGCTTGAGGAAACAGGTAGGAAAGTGACCTCCCACCCCAGCTGAGGAATAACCCAACTCACAGGATCGAGCACTTGGCTTTTGGAAGCATTGTACTTCTGAGCCATGGCATCAGCCACAGCATTTGTCCCCACAAACAACGTGTTCCAGTTGTGAGAGCTGGAAAGACAAAGAAGAGAGCCAGGCTTAGAGTCACGTGACCCCTTCTTCCACTGAGGTCTCTCTAGTTGATAGTCCTGGGAAAAAACACCATGAGCTGTCAGGGTAAGGAGTTAGAGAGGAAGAAAGAATCCTTAGATAAATGGACAAACATGAAGGAGACATGACTAGAAGGCAAACAGAAAGGCAGCAGTGCGGGCAGCTGAGCTCTTCTTCCCTAGAGCTCACTGGTCACAGCTCTGCAGTTGCAGCTGGGAGTTGAGGTGTTGCTGAGAAGAACACACCTTTCCAGCTGTTTTCCTAAAACCATAAAACCCATTCAAGTAAAGTTGCATCCCTTTCCCTTTAAAATTAGAAAGTATTGCCCACTTCTTTCAAACTAATTTCTCCCACAGAAAGATAAAGCTCCTACAAGTTTTAGAAATACAGGTGGCCAAGTACAGGAGAAAGACCCAAGTGACCTGAAACAACCTCCCTGAGGAGTTACAGCATTAGACCAACTTTTATTAGACTCCAGAGAAATAAACTCTCACACAAAGCCATTCAAAATTGTGTTTCTCTCCATTTCTGCTGCTCACTGGACTACTTGAGCTACTTGGACAAAGGAGTCAAGTGAGGAAGAGAGAAAGGAAACAGAACTGCACAGCACATGGTTTATTGACTTTGGGAATCTATACAGCCCCTGCAAAGACCCCACAAGCATTCCTGACACTTGGGAATTTGGCAGGTTGTGTTGTACCTGGCACTGTTGGCTTTGTCCTTGGCCTCTTTGTGCTTTTTGTAGGAGGACGAGTCTTCTGCATCTCCATCTTTGATTTTTTCCTTTTTGATTGTGGATGGTAAAAGATGCATCATCCTGCCCTAGAAGACAGGAACAAGAGGTCCAGTAGCTTTGAAATAATCCACAGAAGTCCATGAACTAAGCAGAGTAGAGGAAATTTTCTGTCACCTTTCCTAGTCAAACAGCCAAGGTGGAAGGAGGGAAACTTCCTTCCCAGAGGAGACATGACCACAAGTTCAGAGTGGCCACACAACATAAGAGACAGACTTGGAGCTCCTTCCCCACTTCTACCAGGATTTTGGTATCTGCAAGGCTGTTCAAACCAAGCTACTCTACTAAAAGCACCTGTGTTCCCAATACAGCACAGCAGAAGAGACTAAACCTGTGCAGCAAAGCACAGAAGCAAATTCTTGGCCATATTAGTAACAAACATTCCCAACAGCTTCAGTTCAACAGCACAAGAAAACCATTGGCTGCTGTACCTGGAACACCTGCCCATCCAGTTCTGCAAAGGCCTTCACTGCATGCTCAGGAATCATGTAGGTGATGAAAGCAAATCCTTTGGGTTTCTTGGTCAGTCTGTCAATAGGGAAATGGATCTCCGAGAGGGGCCCTGCAGAAGGGAAGGCTTTAAGGTGACAGATATCCCTGGACAGTCATCACACAATTACTGAATCATTTAGGTTAGAAAAAAACTCCAAGATCTTCGACTCCAACCTGTGATCAATCTCCACCTTGTCACCCCCAGCCCAGAGCATTGACTGCCACATCCAGTAGTTCCTTGGACACCTCCAGGGTTGGGGACTCCACTACCTGCCTGGGCAGCCCCTTCCAGTGCCATCAATGCTTTCTGTGAACTCTGATGTCCAACCTGAACCTCCCCTGCAAGGGGAATGCTCTGAACTGGCACCTTCTGGACACAGCCAGGATAAAGGAGTCAGGGAGGGTGGAGCAGCTCTGGATATTGCACAGGGTGTTGGTAAGCCATCAACTTGAGCCAGGTGCTGCAGATTGACAAGGTGGGCCCAGCAAAAGCACCCCAGGTCTGGTTGTGCACCACGTGGCAGCTCACAGGGCTCTGACACATGACACAAACCAGGTAAGCTCTGAGCAGCTGCATTTACCTTCAGTCAGGAACAAAGCTTTCCACAACCTAACCCTCTCTGCTCCCAAGACAGGTGAATGCCAAGATAGCCTTAAATTTGTTTCACTTCGAGGTAGAAAAGAGAAACTTCAAGCTTTCACCTGACATTCCAAACAAACTTGGGGTGTATCCCAGAGATCCATGTCTTCCTGCAAAATCTCTAAGTCTCCTGCCAAGGACACACCACCACATCAGGCAAAGAAGATGATGGGAGTTGGGCCATATTCAAGAGATGTGGGATATGGAGCTTTGTCACAGAAGAAGAAACTCTGTATTTAAAAAGGAAAGAAGTTCCTCTGCAAGTCTCAGTCCCAGGCCAAATACTCACCATACTTTGAAAAGATCTTCTCCAGGTCCTCCTCGGTGCTTGTAAAGGGAAGATTCCTGACAAAGAGTCTCCCTGATTCAGACAAGTCCTCTTCTTCCTCATCATCCCTCAACCTTCTTTGCCATGGCTGCTTACTGGGTTTTGCTGGAACAGTTTCTTTTGGGGTGTTCTGGCATCGGGAAACCTCAACACATTGTCCACCTAATCCACCACCACACACAGAGGCAGGTTAGATGCTTCCCAAGGCCATGGGCAATGAACATCACTGCACAAAGAGCCCAGGGTTACAGCAGTGACAAGAAATTACAATCCCAATCCCACAGGCTTTGAGTAGGACTTTGCCTGATTTCAAAAAAGGGGTGTCAGGCAGGGTGTCAGTTCTCATAAAAATCAGGATACCAACAATTCCATGGTCTCCCTTCTTTTCAGGGAGCTCCAGCCCCTCTGCCTGTGCCAGCCCAACACACAAGCTTCCAAGCAGCCATTCCCACTCTGCATATGGTTTTTGCAAACATAATTTCAGTAGTTCCACTAAGGCCAAGCACAGCTCTCAAACACAGGCTTACAGAACTGTTTGTACAAATCCCAACCAGGCTGCAACAGTATCACTTTTATACCAGGAACAAGATACACCTCAATCACACCACAGAACACGAGGGCCTAAGATCAACATGCAGAGCTCAGTCACTTGCTCCTGACGTGGCACCTGGTTTATCCTGTGTGGGCTGAGCAGAAGAACCACCCCCACCATCTGCCTGGGAAAAACTGAACAACAGGAGATACTTCTGCAGGGAACACTCCAGCAGCTGAGCACCCTGCCAGCAGCATCAGCCACAACAAGAAGGAACAAACAGCCCTTACCTATGTATTCTTTTTTTCTCTTCAAGGCCCTTTGCACTTCTGCTTCACTCTTCAAGTCAACAAAGATATAACCTTGGAGGAAGGAAAAGGCTCAACTGAGCATCATGTGGGGAACATTCAACCACTAATTGGCTAATTAAGGGGGAATTGGGCTTTCTCTAATATAGATTCCTATAGATAAAGCATTCAGCTTCTATTAAAGTTTCAATCCAGCCATGTCAGACTGGAAGGTTGCCTTTTAAAAGCTTATTGTCTACATATAAATCAAAGAAGCCCAACTTAACAGCTGAAGGAGGCTTTCACAGGTATCTCCAGGAGTAAATAAAAGGTGCATCTGGTTTTAGGTTATTAAAGGAAGAGAGCACAGAGCAAAGCTCCCTGTCAGCTCCAAGAACCTGCTCCAAACTCTTTCATGGGTACCTCTGGCAGCCACAGCCTGTCAGGAGACCCAGCCTAGATAAAGGCTGCCCTGCAGCCCATAAACACAGGTCAGCACAGCCCCTGGGTGATGCTGCAGCTATCCCAGAGGAACAGGCCTTTCCTTGGCATGGTTTGGGATGCTTAGGACAATTCTGGAGGCCAATCAATGAAAAGGCTCCTGCTGCTATTCCTAAGCAAGCACAGCCAACATTACCCTGCCCATGGCATCCTATGGACAGCAAGCAGGGCAGGAAAGCTGCAAAGTCAGAGAAAGGTCTGGAAGAATCAGGACACAAGTCAGTGATTTGGAATTGCAGATGAAAAGAGCAGAGGTGTGACTGAGAAGTGCCCTGACTCACAGATCCAACTGCCCCTTCCACATGCAGACATTACCTGACTTCTTCCCCTGGGTGTTTTTTCCTATCCGAACTGCCACTGGCTTCAGAGGCAAGAAGAAATCACGAATCTTTTGCTGCAGGAAAAATTAAAACTGTTTGAATAAGTTCTCAGATACAGGAAGCAGCAAGTTGCACTTAGGTTTTTATATACAGTATGAAAATCACCCCGTGTAATGCACAACATCTCTGCACAAAGCCAGTTCAAAAGTTTCCCAGACTGCCCATACAACCCTCAAAACAGCTCCATAAGTGAAAAGTCTCTGTAAAGACCATTCTGAGAACTCCCCTGGAGTCTCCATTCCCAGCTGGGTAACAAAACTTGCCTCAGTGATGTTTGAGGGGGCACCACGAAGTTTCACTGTGAATGGGGTGCTGGCTTCTGCTGAGCTGCCTTGGGTCTGCACAGAAGGATGGGGAAGAAAAAAGGGGAAAAGCTGAATGAAAGAACAAAAATCACAGCACAACAAGCTGGTCTTGTCCAACAAACAGGAGGCTGAAGAGTGGGAGAGAATATCAAGAGACTTTGGAACTCCATCAGCCTGGGCAGGAGGTGCCAGCTGAGGGTACAAGGTTTGGCTGGGATAGTCAAACCCTGGCACTAGGCACTGAGTTCTGCAGGACAGCACTTGGACACAGGAAAACTAGAAATGCCTTTGAAAAAGGCACTAACAGCATTTGTTTGGAAGGCTCATCTTTAGGAATTCATTCCTAAGAAGAGTTTTTTTAATGGCTCTTGCCCAGTGAGCCAAACTAGCTGGTAGACAGAGGGTCCTGCAGCCTTCACAGGCTTTCAGCTCATCCCTGGAGTGACTGACAGACACATGAAGCTCCTGCTTTAGAGAAGGCAAAAGTCTAATTCGGCTGTACCTCTAGTGTGGATCCTTTTTTCTTCTTCTCCACTGGTGTCTCTTGTTGTGACTTTTGGGCTTTCACCTTCCCCTTTTTATTTGTGCCAATGCTTTCTGCAATGCCCAAATCCTCCTCAGTCTCACTTTCCTCTTCCACCTCCTCCTCAGGATCTGTTTCTTCCTCTGTACTGGATGAGGAGGAAGAATCCTTCACCACTTTAGATTTCAGGTACTCCATATCTGAGAGATCTTTGCTGGTAGCTGCCTTCTTCCCTCCTTTCTTTGCTGTTGGAGAGGACAGATCAGAGAAGTTTTGCAGAAAGATGTTGCTGCTCTCCCCAGCCAGAGAAAAGCTGAGAACTGGCACAATCATGACAATCATGTTCCTCTACCCTTTCCATGGGAAGGAAAGGCTTGAGAACAGCAGCACTCCCAGTCTGGATTACTGCTTTTCAAAGCAACAGTTCACATATAAAATAAATTAGAAACGAGATTGAGGAACTCCATGACGAATGATTTTGTCACAATTTTAACTCAATACTCCAAGCAGACCCCTGAGAAAGTTTTAAAATGTTCAGTTTAATTCTGCAGGGAAAAGAACAGGGGAAGCTGTTCCTTCAAAAGACCCCCTACCCCTTGCCAAGTCACACCTACGCTTAATTTACTCAAAGGGAGAAGAGGAGCAACAGGAAAAATGCTGTTCATTCCAACAGAACAGCATAAGAAAATACCTTGCAGGGTGGGAGAAAGGCTCCAAACCCACACCCACCACTGCTGCAGGGACACTGGATTCTAGAAGACATACAGACTGCAGCCCTGATTTTCCATTCTTCTAAGTTAACCCACTACTCCAGTTTTCCTTTCAGGATTTGAGATGCTGAACTTGGCCCCTTCCCACCAACTCTGACAGGGCCCAAGGACACACCATTTCCAGAAATATGCAATCAAAGGCAGACCAGACAAGTTCACAGACCACAGAAATTACATCCAGCTCTGGAAATTCCAGGGATTAAAGTAGCTGCAGGCTAGGAGATCATTTAAGGGAAAGATGCAGGTTTTTTGCCCTGTTTTCTTCCCTGACACTGCCCTAAGGACCCAGGGGGAAGCAAAGATGCCATCCCCTTAATAACAGAAACTGCCTTTCCTACATTTTCCCAGATTTGGGAGAACAACCATACATGCACAGCACACAGAATGAGTCTCTTGCTTGAGGAGCCACCTTCCTGGTTACACTGTCTCTGTTTGGAGGCAAGACTCTGAGCTGGGTCCTGTCAGCACCCCTGCCCTCACAGTCACTGTGGCCAACACAAGGAAATGGTGACAGCTCCCTTTGGTACCTTTAGTTTCCTCCTCATCTTCAGAGGGCTCATCCTCACTCAGCTCCTCAGACTCATCTGAATCAAAGTTGAGATAATCAACTGCTGCTGTTGATTTTCCCTTCTTGGGTTCCTCTGGCAAAGTGTCATTAGCCCAAGTGGCCACCTGAGACCGTTTCTGGTGAACCACCAAGAACTCCTGGAACTTTTTATCTTCTTCCAGCTGTTAAAAAAGAAAGCAAGCAGACAAGCTGTGAAGACAGACACAGGAGAGCTAGCAGTGAGTTTGCAATAAAGATATCACCTCATTTCCAACAATGTAAAACCAAAAATCCCTTAAGGGGAGCTCAGTTTACACCGACAAAGTGAGCCATCAAAGTGATTAAAGTCTTCTTGAGATCTCTCATTCCTACTTTTTCTATAATTGATTTTTAGAAAGAACTTCAAAAAAAGAAAATAAAACATTAAAAAGAGCAATAAACATAGAATTTAAATGTGGAAAAAACTTGCACATGGTTAAGAACCAGAATTGTTGGAACAGGATTGTCCTGGACACAGTGTGTGGTCACATGGGAGTAGCTGACAATTGAAAAATTAGACCTCGGTGTTGGGGTTGTTAAAATGAGGGTTTGTTGCAGTAGAATTGGACTGTCACAGCCTGAATTAATAGCATGGGAAGCAGTACAGAAAGCAACTATTCATCTCCTGCTCTTAACACAAGCTAGGAAAAATACAGGGACTGCAATTCAACCTCAACTCACCTCCTTCAAGTTACCTGTGGGATCTTTCTTCTTTTTATCCTTGGGGAAAAAAATTAGAAAGGCTTATTAGAAGCACAGCCAATTACAGGTAACCTAATGGTCTAGGGAGCAGAAAATAGGAGAACCAGGACTTCATCATTCACTGTCCCAGCTATTCTGTCCCCTTTGCCACACCCAGGCCACCCTCCTCTCTGCTGCATCACTGACATGCATCAGAGTCTCAAGGACCAGGCAAGACTCACTTTCTTTGTGGCTGCAGGAGCTTCACTTGCCACAGGCTTCTCTGCCTGTTTTTCTGAGGCAGGAACCTTCTGAGAGTGTTTACTCCATGCTTTGGGTTTTGAAGGGTCACCAAAAGACCTGCATAGCTCCACCTGGAATAAATCAGATCTTTAATTAAACACATGTTCAACAGTTTGCTGGATAACTTCACCCAAGAATCTCTACTGCAACCCTGAGGGGATGGAGGGTGTGTGGAGGATAACAGGCAATTTCATACAGATGTTCATTTCAAAAGCAAAGAGCTACATGTTCAATCAACATGGGAAACAGTTTGTTGTGCTCATTTAAGCCCAGTCTTATCACCATATAATCATGGGATGGTTTGGGTTGGAAGGGACCCTAAAGTCCCTCTCATTCCAGAGACACCTTTCACTAGCCCAGGTTGCTCCAAGCCCTGTCCAAGCTGGCCCTGGACACTTCTAGGGATGGGGCAGGCACAGCTTCTCTGGGCAACCTGTGCCAGGCCCTCACCATCCTCACAGGTAAAGAATTTCTTCCTAACATCTAATCTAGACCTGCCCTCCTTCAGTTTGAAGCCATTGCCCCTCATCCTGTCACTACAGTTCCTGATCAAAGTCAAGTCAAGTAAGTTATCCTGTTTATCCTGAATCATTCTATGTCCAGAACAGCAAGATGAATGACTTGGAATGAAAAAATTAGCTGAAATTCAAAAGTTCAGACTATGATAGCTCAAAATCTAACACTGCTGTTCCAGCCAGCACTGAAATCACTGCTAGTGCACAACCACAGCTCAACCCAGCACCTGTCTGAGACTCCAGCAAAGAGGGCTGGCATCAGGCTTAGCTGCTTTACTGCAGGGCTGCTTCTTCATCTTCAGGCTTTCCTGACCCCAGCTATTCACCCCTAAGACCACCAACATCTCCAATCCCAAACTTTCTTAAGAATCCCAAGGGGTTCATTTTTAAGGGTCAACTCACCGTGATTCTGGAAGTGTCTATGAAGCTTTTGTTGAAATGGTTCAGGGCTGTTTGAGCTTCATCTTCAGACTTGTAGCCAATGAAGCCAAACTTCCTGAACTTGCCATCCTTGGTGAACTTCAAGCAACAATCAGTCAGGGTGCCAAAGGCAGCAAACAACTTCCGAAAACGATCTTCCTTCATCTGGGAAACAAGGAAGGACCACGGGAGGGGAAATCAGGCACGGAACACAACTACAGAGATGCCCTGTGGGCAGTGCAAAATGAAATATTCTCTGTCCAGGGGCTTCTGAAGGGCTGGAGGGACTACAGTGTATTGTGGAAATACTGATAAAACCCACCCAATTCAGACACCAAACCCCTTCATCTCCCCTGTGAATCCATGACATGTACAGAGAGGGAACACGGTGGGATCCTGTGGAGGAGCTGACGGGGGCAGAGTGGCACAGTGGGCACCCGTACCCACCTCCCAGACACAGAGAGAAGGGCAATGGCCACAACAAGCTCAGCTCCCCAACTCTGAGGGGCTGTCAGCTCCCCTGCCCTGGGGCACCTCTACTCGCATCTTCCTGTCTCTCAGAGCACCTCCCTGACCTCTCCAGGGGCTCTCCCTGCCCGAGGTCCCCGCACCGAGGGAGCCTCCACGCTCTGCCAGAACGACTCCCGTCCCAGTACATCTTCAAAGCCCTTATCCCCTCAGAGCCCCTTCCGCCACATCTCCCTGCTTCTCCACCAAGACCTCATCTTCCTCTCCAGCCAGAACCTTCTCTCTCAGGGGTTCTTAACGCTCGCCGCCGTCCCCACCACACCGCGGGTGTCCCCCTCCCCTGGGGGTGCCTCTGCCCGCGTCCCCTCAGACCCATCTCTAGACCCAGCACAGCCCTTCCACCGACTCCGTAGCCGCACTGCGGTCTCACCCCATTCGGGAGATTCTTCACGATAAGGCGCGACATGGCAGCGACAGAAGAGCAGAGGAGAGAGGGAGCCCAGAGCGCTCGGCCCAGCCGCGCTCAGCGCCGCGCACGCCGCCCCATGGGCGCCGCCATGTTCCCGTCGGGTCACGTGGGCGGAGGGGCCGGCGGGACCCGGATGTTGGTCCTTAGCAACGGCCCCTTAGCAACGGGGCCCTGCGCGGGGACCGCGGGAGCATCATCGGGGCACGGGGGACAGGGACAGGCGGCGAGCGGGGGAACAGGGGGAACAGCGAGAGAGTAGCCCTCTGGTCGCCGCCGGGTTTCCTCGCGGTGCGCGGCTGCGGCTCCTCGGCTCGTCTGCGCTGCTCGGCGGGGCCGCAGGAGGGAGCTCCGCGCCCACCGCTCCGAAGGGCCACAGAGCCGAATTGGCCCCGCAGCTGTTGGGTTGGAGCGGGGGAAGCCGTGGAGTCCCTCGCTGCACTGCTCTGCCGGCTAAAAGCCACGGAGGAGCGAGAAGAGGAGGGGGACGGAGGGTCTGGCCGAGAGACGCTGTGGCTGCCCCATCCCTAGGAGTGTCCAAGGGCAGGATGGATGGGGCTTGGAGCAGCCTGGGGTAGTGGAAGGTGTCCTTGTCCATGGCAGGGGATGGGAACCAGGATCTTAAAGGTGCCTTCAAACCCAAACCATTTTAGGATTCTATGACTAAGCAAAAGCAGCCTCTCTGCAAGGAACAACTAAATAACCCCATGGCCAGGGGGTGTTTTGTTGTGGCAGCTCCCACGGACAAAAGAGGGAAAAAATAATGGAAGAAAAAACCCCTTGAGGCATATTAAATCATGCAGGTCCTGTGCTATCTAAACATCTGTCTACACCTTCCTCACGAGGAGCAGTGAAGGGGCAGCACCAACCTCTGCTCTGTGTGAGCAGGGACAGACCCAGGGAACAGCTGGAGCTGTGTCAGGGCAGGATCAGGTTGGATCTCAGGGAAAGGCTCTTCCCCCAGAGGGTGGTGGGCACTGACCCGGCTCCCCAGGGCAGTGGGCACAGCCCCAAGGCTGCCAGAGCTCCAGGAGGGTTTGGACAACACTCTGAGGGTCAGGGTGGGATTGTTGGAGTGTCTGTGCAGGGCCAAGAGTTGGACTTTGATCCTGGTGGGTCTGTTCCAACTCAGGATATTCTATAATTCCATGATCCATTGCTAGAGTTTATTTTGGGGAACTGGGATTATTCTTCAAGCTCCTCCTGCTCACAGCCCCTCAGCCCAGCTCTGCCCAACTTACACAAGGCACTACAAGTGACCTGGACCTGAAACCTGACTTTACATCTTTATTCCCAGGGCACCTCTCAGCTCCAGCATGGACCTCACTGAATTCCCCCTAAGTCTGGCTCCACACTGGAGTTACCCCAGGGATGGAGATGTCTCTGCCCACAGCAAATCATCCCAGCATGGAGCTTTTCCACTTCTTCTATACCATGTCCTAATGCTCCTTTTGAGTCGGGTTCAGCTGGCTGAGCCCATCCCAAAGGCTCAAAGCAGCAGGAAACACATGGCAGAAAGCTCTTAGGGGGAGACAGCCCCAACCCAACCACACCACTGCTTCATCCCAGTGTGGGATTGGAATGCAGGGTTGTTAACTGGGGATTCCAGCCCCAGCCAATGCTCTCTCCCCAGGTGAGCAGTGAGGGAAACACTTGCATTTTCCGGGGAAAGAGAGCAGAGGCAATGGCCAGGCTCAATGTATGGGAAGCAGGAGCGGGTAGGATGCTGCTGGGAATGTCATCTGGTGCCCGGCTCAAAGGGAAAGTGCTCAGCACAAACCCCTCTCCCACTTCCTCCAGCCCAAGAGTTAGAACTTGATATCCCCAAACACAAAACATAAGAAGTTCGTACAGGCTGTTGTAGGAACACAAATGATGGTGCAGGGCAAGTCTGAGGATTTAAGTGATGGATCCATAAATAAAAACACCCCAAAAAGTGTGAAGGCAACCAGGACAGGATTCCCTGAACTGCCAGTGCTGAGCAGCACAGGTACAACAGCTTTTAAAATCCAGAAGGAGGTGCTCTTGTGCCCCTTCACCTGCCCTTCAAAGGGGTCTCTGTGAGGTCTCACAGCTCAGGGACACAGCTCCCTCCCCCCCTTGCCCTCTGCTCCTGCCTTGTCCTTGGCCAGGCTGTCAGGGATGTCACTTGGGATGAAGGCTGGCACTGACAGGACACTCGCACCATCACTAACGCATCCAGACCTTGCCCTTGTCATTCCTGTCCTCTCCAAGACACTTGTCCCCCTCTCTCCCTCCCCATCTCCTCCTCACCTGCTGTGTGCAGCCGGCAGCAGTGCCCAGCTCCTGCCCATGCTGGCAGGACAGTGCTGACCTTGTCTGTTCCTGCTCCTGACTGGCACTGCTGGGTCAAGGATTGATCCTGCCCACGTCCAGCCGTTCGGCTTCCTGTGGGGCCACAGCTCCACTTGAGGCTGCAATTTCCCTTCCAATGTGGAATTTTTCTGCAAGTAGGGATGATTTTCCCCAGGTGAGAGCCTGGCCCCAGTGCTCAGCTGTGTCTTCTGAGGGAGCCTGGGACCAGAAAGAGCCAGTTGTCCTGGGAAGCTTGGGAGAGTGGTGCTTAACTGAGCCAGGCACCCAACTGACTCTATCCCAGCAAGGAAACCTCACTGTCCATGCAGGGACATGGGTTTTGCAAAGTCCATGGAGATGCTCAGCTTTGCCGATCTCACTTCTTTGAAAACAACCCATTTTATCCCTCCCCAGATGCAAAGATTCAGTGCAGAAACACAGGATTTACAGATACAGACTTTAGATTTTATTTTCCCTGTGGTTTCTGCTTCCCAGCGTGGGTCAAAGTTTTAAGTTTACTAATGTGTCTTAGAATAACATAATTTTTCTGAAAAACTGGAGATTTTAGAGAGATAATAGAGTTGTTCTTTCAGCAGGTAGTTGTGCTGCACTGTGGAACGTTCTTCCTCAAGGCAGGCATTATTCTGATCTGATATCCCCACCCTGGACAGACAAGAGGGAGAATGAAGTCCTGTCTTGAGAAGACTCCAAGGAGGCTTTGGAAAGCAGCTGTCCTGAAAATTACACTTAATCCTTCTGCTGGCACAGAGCATGGGCAGGGGATAGACCAGGCATGGTACGGCCAACCTGGATCGTTCACTGGGCACAGGTCACAGAGCCTGTGCTCCAAAGCAGAGGTAGGGGATTTTGGGGGGATTTTTTCCCCATGGAAACTGTTGTCCTTGATGATGCCAGTATGAGATACTCCTATCCCAGTGTCACTACATGCCACCTGTCCCTGCAGCAGTGCCAGACCTGCTCCTGGCAAGTTATTCCTAGCAGTGGTGGGATGGATACAGGTGTGGAAGTGAAAGGATCTGTGCCCAAGTTTTGTCTACTGAACTGGTTTGTAGCAGCAGGAGGCAGAGGGTAACTGGGAGGTGATGTGCCCTGCAAGAGTGATGCATCAGCCACAGAGCTGCCCAGAGGGAGCAGCAGCTTTGCCTCCTGTCCCCTCAGTTGGCTCTGTGTTGGGGTGCCCAAGGGGCTGATGGCAGGGTCTGAGTGATGACTGTCCCTTCTCCCTCTCTTCTCCAAATCCCCCCCTGCCATGCTGGGCAGAGAGGGGCACCTGTCAGCCCCACACTGGAGGAAGGTGAAGCCATGGCCCCCCATGAGCTCCATCCAGCCGAGCTGTCGGAGCGCGTTAGGTGCCCAACCCCTCAGCTGGCCGGACAGGGGCTGGCACAGCACCAAAGAGCAGGGGTCACCTTGCTGTAAAATGGTATTATGGGCTGCCTGCAGCCAAGGAGCTGAACTTTGGAAAGCAGGGTTAGGGCAAGGGACTGTGGTGTCAGGGCCGCCTCTCAGTGGGGAGAGGCAGGTGTGGGCAGAGGGGCAAAGGGTCCCTGACATTGTGCTCCAGGTCGTGAGTGCACCAGGGTTAAGGTGCTGCTGAGGAGGAGAGAAAGGAAGGAGCTGCTGCAGATCCTGTCTGCCTCCAGGTATGAGAAGGCAGAGGTCAGATACAAAGTCTGCGGTGATGTTTTCAGAGATGCTGCTCTTGGTCTACAGCCCCTGCACTGTCCAAAGGGGTGCCAGAGGTTTTCCCTCAACTTCTCCAGGTGCCACCCTGGGCAAGCAGGGCTGTGACCCTGAGCCAGAGCAGCAGCTGTGATGTGGTGTCACACCCTGGACATCCCCAGGCTGGAGGCTGGTGCTGCCAGCCCTGGACCAGCCCTGCCTGGGAAGGACCAGCACAGCCCCAGGGTGCCCTTCATGCCTGTCTGATCAGGAGCACCTCAGCCACTGCTGGACACTGGTGAAGGTGAACAGGGAAGATCCATCAGATCCATCTGAGCTGGGGTCACCTTCACTGCAACATGATCCCTCACGCCAGGCAGCCGTTCTGGTGCCCACAGGATGCTGCTGAGCAGGTTTGGGGCTTATGGGGCTGGTTCTGAGTGTACCCACACCCTTCCATGGCAGTAAACATTGGAGATGCTTGGTTTCCTTGGCACTCAGACCTTGAGTCCTTCCCTTTTCTTTTAATTGTGGGTAATGAGCAAAAATCAGCCTCAGGGGATTACTGCAGAGGGCTATAACTGACTGAGGACCTTTTGCTGATTGAATTAACCCACAGGTGCCAACGGGGACAGCAATGAATGTGACCCAGCAACACTCACCACCTGGTTTTGGTGTGCTGACACCCCTCCAAGGCACCCTGCTGAAGTGGGTACCATTATTTTTACAGCACAATTGGAAACATTGCCCAAATTTTCTTGGTTTTGCTTCTAGGGGTGTCAGATTTTGGGAGAAGAGATGGCTGGACCCTTCTTGTATGAGAAAATTGTCCTGACAATCCTGAAGCAGATAAAAGGTTGCCTTTAATGACACAGCTGGAACTTGGAAAGGCAGTGCCTGATACACTTGCCCCTACTGTGTGCTGCACAACGGGATGGGCCAAGGGAGGAGAAGGACAAACTGTCCTTCTGAAGTGCTTCATCCCCTCTCCTGGACTCTGCCCAGCCTGTCCTGCTGGACCCTCTGCTCTTCTAGAGGGACAGGACACCATTGTCCTTGCCTGGGGATGTGATTGCTGCAGAGTCACCGTGGGTAGCACAATTTGGCTTTCACCCATGATCCTGCTCTCTGCCCTTTTTTTTCCTGCAGTTTTTGAATGGAGATTGTATTTTCAAACCCTTACTGCTAAACTTTAATGCAGAGTAACAGAAGATGAGTGCAAGGATGAGGAAGGGCCAGAGAGATTTTCCCCATCTCATCAAGCACAATCAAGCTGCTGATGCCAGCAAGGCTTGCTATGGAGGAATATTCAGAAAAGTCTTGGAACTCCAGAAAATCCAAACCCTTTGCATTACAGGAGCTGGGCAGCAGAATTAAATCCTGTGATTGAACAATAAATCATCTGCCAAAATACTGTTAATGGGACCACACTTGCCCTGGAGAGGAGCCCCCACTAGAACAGGTCTCAGACCTTTCCCCTCTGCCTTTGAAGGAGCAGATGCTGGTGGCTGGCAGAGCTGGAGGAGATGGTCTGTGAGGTCAAATCCCTCATAGCATCGCTCTGCCAATCACACCAGCCCACGTGCCTCCAGAAAGATCTCTCCCTAGCAGAGGGTCGTGCAGAGACTTTGGTACTGAGCCCACACAGACTGCTGAGATGGGAGCAAACTTAAAGGGAAGATCAATCCAGTCTCCCTCCTGACCCCACCTAAAGCTATGGGAGATGTTTACTGTGGTCTGCCATGGCTACATTTGGCCCAGGCTACTGCTGTCACCCACCAATGATGCTGTTTCCTCCAGGTTCAATTCCTTCCCAAGCTGCCACGAGCCACCCTTCAGCATCTCTCTTTAGACCCGTGACAGACTCCCCACCAGCCCTCCTGATGGGTGTGGATGGGACCCTCCAGGAGGAGAAGGAGAGGGATTTTCCTGCTGCTGCCCCTCGCCCAGTCTCTCCTCCATCTATCACCCCTCCCATTGCCTTCAGCTTCCTTTATTTCTGTATTTTTTGGGGTGTGTGTGTGTAAATGGACTCAGGGGAGGGTCCAAGGCAACAGCTGCCTTTGATCAGCACAACATGTGGGAGATGGAGCACTTCAGGAATGCCGACTCCTGATCAAAGGTGGGAACACAGTGACAGCCAGGACTTGGCAAAAACCCATCCCAACTAATCCCTGCTGGGGAGCTGGGGGGTCGGATCAGCAACCCACACAGGCAGGGCAGCCCTCGGCCCGTGGAAAGGAGTGATCCGTGCCCTGATGCAGGGTGAGGGGCAGCAGGGCTGCTCCTGTCTGCCCTGAGCAGGGCATTATCCTCCCTGCAACCAAGCAATGGGCTTTCCATCTCTTCTTTAGCTCTCCATGAACTCATCCCTGCTCCTGAGTGATGAGCAGCTCTGCCTGCCCCTGCCATATGTCCATCAGCCTGGCATGCTCTGAATCCTGCAGCTCCTGCACACCTTCCCCTCGGAGAGGGCACTGAAGGAAAAGTGGGTCAGTGATGCCCTAACACTTTTATCACCTCCAAAAAGATGAGCCAAGGGTTGAAAGGTCACTTGCTATAAAAACAGCTGGGAGGAAAAGAGAAGACAAAGTAGGCCCTTCTGACAGACACCTCGGGTTTGGGGACAGTGGTGACACCGCTCCCAGACCCCCTCTGTCCCAGGTGTGTGGGTGGCAGCATGCAGGACAGCCCCATGTGTGGGCTGGGCCCTGATGCCAAGCCTGTCCCATGTCACCTTCCCCCACACACACTCTTATCTCCTGGCAGGCTTTCTCCTGATAATCCCAGCGGGAAGCCTGTCTGGAGGAGCAGGTGGACTCAGGCAAGCTACAGCCAGCCCCACTCCTCTCTGATACTTGGCTCTTCCATTGAGAACCACGTCATGGTTTTTCACCCCAGCAGAGTCTCTTCCCAACCTCAGTAAACACCTTTACCAGCAGAAATAATCCCACCCCATCTGCCTGATGCTTCCTGCACCCCTCCACACCTTCCTCCACTTCACGGCTATTTAGGCATTGCTTGGCTTGGCCGAGGCTCCTCTGTCATGTTAAAAAGGGAAGCTTTTAAAAAGGGCCGATAAGGGTGACTCCCTCAGGGTCACCCCATCTCCCCAGGCAGGGTCACAGGTCGCTTCCTCGCCGTGCGTTGCCTGATAATGAGTCGATCAAGGCTGGGGTTATGGAGACAGGATTTATCAGCAAACCCTGGGAAAATAAAGACATGAAGATGTCTGCCTCTGCCCCAGGCTGGGAATCCAGCAGGGATGAGACTTTTTTTGTGTGTGGCTGGAGAGGGGTTTGGGTTTAAGAGCTGATGGGGCTGTCACAGAGGAAAGGGGTGAGGGAATTTGGGAGGCAGTGGGAACAGCTCTAGGGTTGAGCTTCCAGATTGCTCCAGAGTGGTGATGTTCTGTGCTGTGATGCTGCTGACCATCTCCAAAGCAAGCTGAGGGCACATGGAGGGGCTGATACACTGAGCGGGAATGGCTGAGATCGTTGGATCATTTAAGTTGGAAAGTACCTCCAAGACCATCAGGTGGAACCATTAAGCAGCACTGCGAAACCCACCACTAAACCATGTCCTAAAGTGTCACATTTGCATGTCTTTTGAATCCCTTCAGGAACAGGGAGGGATTCAAAAGACACCCACCACTGTCCTGGGCAACTTGTGCCAGGGCTGGACAACCCTTTTCACAAAGAAGTTTCCCCTAATATTCAATCTAAATCTCCCCGGGTGTAATTTGAGGCTGTTTCCTCTTGTCCTGCCATTTGTTACCTGGGGGGCAGAGCCTGACCCCCACCTGGCTCCAATTTCCTTTCAAGGAGTTGTAGAGAGCAAGAAGATCCCCCCCTGAGCCTCCTTTTCTCCAGGCTGCCTCCAGCTCCCTCAGCTGTAGATGTTCCACTTCGACCAGGAGAGGTTGCAGTCATGGAACGAAGAACCCAGCCCCAGCTCTGCCCCAATGGGACAGGGCAATGCCATGCCCCAGGCAATACCCTGTGCCAGACCCACATGATGTGGGGCTGGGAGATGCTGGGTCTCCCCATGAATGAGTGAAGCTCACTTGAAAGACCCCTTGGAAAGCTTTGCTAAAAAGTGAGACTCCAGTAAGTGGAAGTAAGACAGGAAGGATGCCCTGCTCAGCACTGCCACATCCCCACAGACATAGTCATGTCACACAAGTCCTAGCCCGAAGGATTCACCTGCCAAAATATCCTACAGAACCACAAAAAGCTTTTTCCCCACTTGGTAATAAGCCAAGATCCACAGCCCCCAACTACTGCCATGTCTGCAGAGTCCTCAGCAAGGTGAAAATCAAAGTGCAGAGAGGGCAACTGAGGCACAGGGAAAAGCCTGGTGACAGCCAGGAGTGCAGCCACAGCCTACCTTTGCCTTTCCTGGCTGTTTGTGCTCCTGCACGAGGGGTAACCCAAGGACCCTGAGTTTTGTCAGGGCTGTGGAGGTGGCCAGAGGTTTCCCAAGCTGCAGAAACAACCCTCAGCACAGGGATGCAGCTACTTCATCCCATCCTGAATGAACAAACCAGAGCTGACAACTGGGTATTGATGGAGGGAGAATTTGGGAGAGCAGAGAGGGACAGACAGCTGTGGGAAGGGAGGGGAGAGCACTGGGCACCACAGGGTGACAGGCCACCTCTGACACCTCAGGAGAGCTGCACACAGGGACAGGCAGGACAGGAAAGGCACAGCGTGATGAGGGACGGCTGTGACACGAGGCCACAGGGCAGCCCAGACCAAGGACTTGCCACCTCCCCAAGCTGAGCTCTCTCCTCCACCACATGCATCTTGCAAACACTTTTCCCTATTGAAGAGGCTTAGCAGGGGGAATATTGAAAGCACCTGCCTCCCTTGGCTAGGAATCAAAGCCCCCAGTGCTGGGATCAGCACAATTATTCCTGACCAAATGCCATGGGTGAGAATGTAGGGCACCCTCTCTCCTCCCTGACCCTCATCAGAGCGCCACACAATTAAAACAAGCAAAGCCAGATGGTTTATTAGTGACTACAGAGCTGGGAGCCCATGCTTGTTTTCTCATTCTAGCACTAAAGCATCAGAAGTGGGGCCATGACAGGCATGTTTCCTCTGCCAACACACACACACGCCCTTGGCAGCAGAGGTTGGATTTATTTGGGAATGCAGCACTCTGATACCAAGTAATGGTTTGGAGAGTGGAGTGATGGGATCAGATCAGGTTGTGACATTGAGGAGGCAGGTAAGAGGGAAATGGAAATTGTCACCTGGGTTAATAGCCATTTGTTTAGAATAATGGAATCATTAAGGTGGGAAAAGACCTCTAAGATCAAATTCAGCCTCCGACTGAGCACCACTGTGCCCACTCACCATATAGCAAAGTGCTGTATCTGTTGTTTGAACACTTAAAGGGATTGTGACTCCACTTGCCTGGGCAGCCTGTTCAAATGCTTAACCCCTCTTTCAGTGAAGTATTTATTCCTAATATCTAACCTGAACCTTCCCTGGCACAACTTGAGGCCATTTCCCCCTCATCCTACTGCAACACAAAAGGCCAAACAAGATGCTGTGCCCTGCAGCTCACCCTCCTCACTGCTGCAGAGTTTGACATAAAGACCTCCAGTGCTAACAGTCCTTCCTCCCACCCCATCCAAAATGCCCATCCCTTCTCTAAGGACATAACTCAAATGGCATTTAGTGCCCTCACAGCTTTTTCTAAGCCAATTCTTTAATTTCAGCAGAGGGTGGGCTTTGTCCCCCTTGGCCAGACCACCATGGTTGGGCACCCCCCTTAGCACCGGTTTGGTGGGAGCAAACAGGACTTCAGCACCAGGTGCCCCAGTGGAGGAGAAACCTTAATTAGTGTAACTCATTAGTGCCTGAAAACATGCAAAGCTTCAGCATTAAGTAACAGAGAAACAGGGAATCCTATCAGAAGAATTTCACACCAAATATAAAAATTCAGACCCAACTGCTCATCTCAAGGACATCTCAAGTGTTCCTTACAAATAGGGAAGTTTGTCCTGAGCCTTTGATGCCAACAATGCCAGAAAACTTTACTTTTGTGTCATCTAAAGCCTGAAGATGAACTAGCCCAGTTCCTCAGTGGGATTTATCAAGCCCTGAGATCTGAATTCTCTGTATTTATCTTCCTGTTATTATCCCATGGGGACACAGTGCCTCCAGCACTGGGAGCTGGCCTTGGATTTGACCAAAATCCTGTGGTCCTATATGGGGTCACCCCCAACAGCCCCACCAAGCTGGAGAGAACAGCCAGACACAGATTTGCCCACAGAGAACTCACAATCTTCAGCTCATCTCCTGTGAACACCCAGCTGAGGGTGTAACTCTTCTGGGTAGAGGGTGCTACACCCTCCAGGTATGGAGATGTGCAGGAACCGGTGAGGAGGGACCACCCATCTGCAGAATTCCTTCCTCTGCTGTACTGAGGCAGGGATATTTTGGTTGGAAAGAAAGGCTTCATCCCACTTGGGAGGTGTTACTGCCCTCTGGGCAGGACTAACCACCACTTTTCTCTGTCTCCTTTCCCTGTAGCTTGACCTTCAGCATCACTATCACCGTGCCAGCGTGCCCACCTGAGCTGGTGGGGCTGCCTGCACAGCATTCCATCCTTTCCAATGCTTGCAGCCTCCACATGAGCCTCTCACTGGGAACTCTGGCAGTTTATATCCTGTGTAGGGCTCCCCCAGTGCTTGGAGGGAGTAATTTAGAAACTTTTTGTTGGGTGAATTGTTGCAGCAGAGCAAGCTGGCAAGGGGAGTGGAACAGGATGTTCCAAGGGGGAGAGCACTACAGCACTCCTCCTCCTCCTCCTCAGGGGCTTGGCAGGCTCCCTGCAAAGCCCTGCTCCATCCCCAGGTGCTGACCCTGAGCTTCCTGCCAAGCACAGCATCCATGTGGGCTGCAGAGGAACTCACAGACTCCACAACCCTCACACCACCCTGGGCAGAACAGAGATGTGTAATTGGTGGGGTTTTGTGCAGGTGGTTTGGTCTGATATGGAAAGGATGCTCCACCAGAGGTGTAACAGCCCACAGGTCCCAGCATGCAGGGAGGAGATGCTGTGGTCCCCAAAGTCCTTCCTAGAAGGGACTGGGCTCTCCCAAATCATATCTGCATCCTGGCTGTGGGTATGCACAGTGAATTCTGTGCCTTCATGTTTTTCTAACCAAATTCCATAATTCCAGCAGTGAGTGTGCTCTGCCTGGACACAGAGGCACCACATTGCACCTCATTTTTGGCAGGAGAAAAGGGCTCTTCAGCCACAGGCCCCGCAGCAAAGCAACAGCCTCTGTTACTGCAATAGAGCCTGGCCTGGAAACACAAAAGATTAACTCTTTTTTTTTTTTTTTTTTTTAAAGGGTGGTGCTGCAACTGCAACTTTGCCTCCTGCAAAGACACCTCATGAGGTTTCTTTTCCTGCTGGCAAGGCTGGATGTTGGAAGCTGCCAAGCAAAGGGCTCTCCAAGCAGGGAACTACAAAGCAGGCTGACACCTCTAATGAATTACAGTAATACCAGCTCGGGGTGAACTCTAAAGTGCCTGTTTACACAATCACTGACCTCCCCTCACCCGCTCTCTGGGGCCAGTCCCCCTCATGCCTTGATGGATCACAGCTGAATGGAGGCAGATCCCAATGTTTATCATCTCCCAGCTCTGGGAAGGGAAGGAATAACAGTATTTCCTGGTACACTGGCCACCACTGTGATTAAATGCACAACCAACACTTGCTGTAAAAAAAAAATGCTCCTTGCATCATCATCTTTGGTACATTCCTACTTTGGGAGGAGGCTGTTGCAGCATCAGGTACTGGGACTCAAAGGGAAGCCCCTCACATGGAGCAGGGATGGTGCTGAGTCCAGGGAGCAAGGACAGCCCCTCTGCTCACCTTGCCCTGGGTAATGAGGGCACAGTGCCCTGCAGGGATGCTGCAGGATGGTCTCTCTTGGTCAGGAGACACCCTTGGGGATGTTACTGTGATTTTTATCACTTGGCTACAGGATTCCCCTGTGTCCTGGTGCTCAAAAGCTGCCAGTTTAGGGATTGCTTCTTCTGACCAGCTCAGTGCCAAGCTGGTGGGAGCATCTTCAAGGAGCCCTGAGCTCAGTGTAAGGGTGAAAACCCCAGGTGTTTAGATCGAGGGGAATGGGGAAAGAAAAACCACCAGAGCAGCAGGTTACTCCTTTCCCACCTGTAACACTTCCAGCCAGAGTTCCCCTATGACCACCACAAACATGGTCCCAGCACCTTGCTCTGTCCAAATCAAATCCTGCTCTGTAAAGGGGAGCTGGATATGGATCCCCAGCTGTCACATGTCTTCGTGCCTCTGCTTAGGTTCCTGCACAGCAGACCCCAGTCCTTCCTCCCTCCCTCTCTGCTGATCTTCCTTCCACTGCAGGCAGAGCCTGGTGAAACCCCCAAAACATTTCCACCCTCTGGACAGTCCCATCTTCATCTCCAGACAGACATCCATGGCCATGGACCAGCACACACATGGGTAAAGGACCAGAGGAACCCCCTCAGAGTCCCCTCCTGCCTCGTGTCAGTGTCATGGGAAGCCAAAGGGCTGGGAAGCAGCTGCAGCATCACCATGCAAGAGCCAGAGACCCAGGCAATGAGAGGTGCCATGGCCATCACAGTGATGCCACCACTGCCATGTCCCACTGTATCCCAGCTCTGCCTGCACAGAGGAGTTTGCTGAGAGGATGGTCTGGGGGAGGCTCAACTCCAAACTGGCGGTGGAGGAAGGGCAGTGAGATGCCCTGTGCCATCATCACCTGCCTGCTCTCACACGTGCCTGTGCTCACCATGCCAGAGATTGTTTTAGCTCTGCAGCAGGGGACTGTTTTTAGTAAAGCCAAGCTTTTCTTCCTCAGGTACTCAGAGGATGAGAACTTCAGTGCTGGCCCCTGGGGAAGGTACTTCTCCGTTTCCCTGCTCACCCTTTGACCTCCTCATTTTGTTCCAGAGTTATTTTTGGAAGTAAAAGCTTTTTTCTTCACCCTTCCCCTGGCCCCCATCTTTCTGCCAGCCAAAGTGGCATTTTAAGCCTCCTGCCCAGCCAACCAGAAAAATGGTGGCTGAGGCAAGGTAGAGTTAAACCTTTCCATATTTCTCAAATCATTAACCCTCCATCAACTCAGCTGACTAAAGAGGAGCTCTCAAAAGCCTCTGTGGAGAGCACCTGCCCCCCCCATGGGTTCAGGAAGGGGAAGGAGATCCACAACCCCTAAAATAGGGTCTCACTCTGTGTCTCCTTTCCCACAGCACTACAAAATTCACTTGATATTTACAGCATTGAAGTATCTACAGCTACAGTCCCCCAATCATATACAAAATCCCAGTTGCACTCTGAGTTCTGCTTCCACAAGGATCTGTATCAACCAAGAAAGATCTACCCTACAAAGCTAAAAGGACTCAAAGCCTTGTACCAACACAACCACACACAGAGGGGGAGATGGACCCTGCTTCATGCTGCTGGCAGTTGGGGAAGGGATGTCTGAGCCAAAAAGCAGGAGCCCAGTGACCTACAGGTACCAAAATCCCCAAGGGCCACTTTAGTCCTTGATTCCTGTGGGAGTTCTCTGCAGCTGGAGGGATGGGTACACCACACATTGCTGACTGCAAAGGTCGAGGCTGCTCCCACAGCAGCTCAGAGGGGGCAGGTCCCTGTCACTCATGGGGTCCAGGACAGTGGCTGGAAGGTGCTGAGTTCCAGGGGACATTGAGATCAAGGGAAATAAGAAAATCCTCAATCTTCTCATCAGTAGCACAGTCCCAGCCACCATCCCTGTCCAGGGATTAACCTTCTCCTGCACA
This sequence comes from Hafferia zeledoni, assembly GCA_035583235.1. Lineage (NCBI taxonomy): Eukaryota > Metazoa > Chordata > Aves > Passeriformes > Thamnophilidae > Hafferia > Hafferia zeledoni. The sequence continues at coordinate 4,365,951 of JAWWEV010000037.1, forward strand.
GAATAAGCAGCCTAAAGAGCCAGACACTGTAAACTCCCCCCATCTCCCAAGAAGGCAGGGTGCTTGTCCCTCCTCCCCACACCAGAGCACAGGGACAGGCACTGGCTGCAGTTCAGGGGGTGATGAATTCTCAGAGCTCTGCCCTGATGTTGTATTTCAACACCTGGATATGAAACAGATTCCCAAAAGACACAAAGTCCCATAAAAACCAGCAGCAAGGGGCCAGTCTGGACACCCAGCTGGCTCAGCATCTTCCTCACACCAGCCAGCATCAGCTACTCAGGCAAGAAAGCAACATATGCATGGATTTCCTCCAGCCTCAGCTGCCAGTGGTCCAGAGACATCCCAAGTTTTCTCCAAGCCCTGGTGTTTAACATCCCTGACAGCCAGCCAGCCCTCTGCTTTCTGAAGGTTTCCAGCCCCTGATATTTCTGGCTTCCCTGGCATATTGCAGCAGTGAGTTCACATTTCATTACAGACCCTCCATCAGGTTTTACTCCACTGGGCAGGATCAGGATAGGCTGAACTGAGCACCCCGTGTCCTCATCAAGGCATGAGCCCAGAAGAACCCATGCACAACTGTGCTTATTGGGATGGCTGAATTTTTCACTCCCTGACACAGATAAGTGATAGGCACAAAGGGGAAAAATGGATTTTAGGCTCCTGCAGAGCCCCGGGACTTCCTGGCCCCCAGCTCCATCCTCACACGCTGGCAGAGCCCGAGCTGTGCGGGCACTTTGGGCAGGATCCAGCAACCAAGGTCCCAAGGAATGTTTGGGAGCCCGGAGGAGCTCTCCCCATCCCAGACTCCAGGATTTGAGCCGGGATGGCCGAACAGCCTCAGCTATCGGGACACAACCCCGGCGAGAAGCCGCTACCACAAGGTGTCACCCGTCCCCTTCGGCCCGAGCCCCCCGAGAGCCCCCGCAGGGCTGGCGGGCCGAGAGGGGCTGGGGCAGCGTCCCGAGGGGTCCCACGGCCCCTCTGCGGGGATCCGGCCACGCCGCCTCCTCCCCTGCAACATCCGTGGGGTCCAAACCGCATCCCAGACTCGGTATCTTCTCGTCTCCATGGAAACCCGCAGGCTGCAGCATCCCCCAGTGACAGTGCTGGACCACGGGATGCTCATCACAGTCCAGCACTCGAGGTCCCTGTCCTAGTCCTGAACCCCTTAACGAACTGGAATTATTCCTTCTTAAATTGTCATCTACCCAGAGACCTGAAATCCAGATTTTTAGACTAAAAATAAGTAGAATAAATTGCTTTCAAACTCATAAAAAACCTTTTCTGGCTCAGGAGTGCAATAGAATCCCAAAATGATTTGAGTTTTAAGGGACCCTAAAGATTTTCTTATTCCAAGCCCCCTGCCATGGACTGGGACACCTTGGACCAGATCAGCTTTCCCCAAGTGCCACCCAGCCTGGCCTTGAACACCTCCAGGGCTGGGGCAATAATAGGTATCTGTGCACAAAAAACATGCAGCTGAATTATCACAGAGGGGATTTGAGTAGAATTATCCTGATTCACAACAGAACCCCTCAGGTTTGGAAGTAAATAAGTTGGAAGTTTATTTAAACACTGACTCGCCAAGATATTTTGCTCCAAAGTAATTAAATCTATTTCAGTAAGAATCTAGAAAACAAAGACTAAATAAAATTTATAGGAAATATTGTTCCAAACCAAATGACAAGGCTATTCTGCAAATACAGAAGTAAACAGTTTGGATTCAAGGGGAAATTCAGTTTTCTAAAGTAATATGCCAGAATATTCTCCCACAGCATTCCCAGATCTCTGCTTTTTCCAGCTACAAATACTGGTGAAAACCACAATCTGTGCCAACCTTGGTGTTATCCCACAGACTCTGAGCTTTTTCTAGTGACTCCCTTTCCTCCCCCAACCCCAGCAGAGAGAAAACAACCTGCCAACAGGTAAAAGCCTCAAAGTGAAACACTAAAAGCACTCGGGGAAGGACAAGCAGACACAGGTCTTTCCTTGGTGCCTTCAGCCTCCTGGGATGACATGAAGATGCTCTGCTCAAGTGACAGCAAGTGACAGCAGCTGAAGACCAAGGGCAGCCCCTGCAGAGAAAGGACATTATGGAAGGGGGGTCAGTCAGGCTAAATTGAATGTAAGAATTATTGGTTTGGGTTTTTTTTCCACCCCACAGTTTAAGACCACTTGAGTTTTGCTGCAGCCAAACAATCTGAGCCCTGCATGCAGCAGGTTGGGCAATGCAAGGGTTTCCATCCTGCTGCCTGAGAGGGGAAGGGACTGGAGAGGAGGGAAGAATTTAAGTGCTCCAAATGGCTGTTTCTTGAGAAAACACCAGCAGATCCAGCAAGGGAATAAGGCAGTGAGTGCCTGTGCCCTCTGCACACAGACAGAGCAGTTCGGTGCTGTGAAAGGCAAATGTTTAATCCCTTCTTCTCTTCTTTTTCTGCCAAAACAGTTGGGCAGAAAGGGCTGGGATACTGGGGGTTATTTCCCACCTCACAGACCACTGAACCCAGTTTTGCAGCCCAGCATTCAGACAGAGAATTCAAACCCTCCTGGGGTGTCCTGGTTTCAGGTAACACATTTTTGCCCAAAGATGCTCCTGTTCTTCATCCACTCCCAGCAGTCCCGTGTCATGATGGGGTCAGCAGCCAAATTCTGAGCAGTGAGAGCAGGTGGGACAATGCAAGAGAAGAACCTCGAGGTGCTGGTCAGGTGGCAGATTTCACACAGGAAAGATTTTTCCCTTTCAATCTGTAATCCAATTGGAGAACACCGTGACATAAGACAATGAAACCAACTGAATGCTCAGAAAGGTTTGAGAAGTTCAAGTAAGGGCTGGTTGATCTCTCCATTGTGGGACATCCCTCAGCTGGCATCCCCAAGCACTGATCACCATGATCTGCAGGGAGTGGCCACAGAGGTATCCTGTGCTGCCAGCTGTGGTCCCTGCTCAGACAGTAAGCACATCCCTTTCCTCTGACACCCCCAGGAAGGTGGTTCCTCCTCCTCCTCCTCCCTGAGCCCCTCCAAAACACACCTTTCTCCAGTATCTCAGAGAGCTGTTGCTTTCCTGTAGCAGCTGCTGCTCTTCCCAAAAGTCACCGGCTTTGCCTTGAGGCCAAAGTCCATCCAGGCAGAAACTGGAGCCTGGGTGAAGACTGAACCAGGACCAACAGGTGAGTGCCAAAGCCCCCCAAATCTCATCATGCACCTGAGGGTATTGTCCAAAAAGTTCTTGAATTCTGGCAGTCTTGGTGCTGTGACCACTTCCCTGGGGGAGTTTCTTCCAGTGCCCAACCACCCTCTGGGGAAAGAACCTTTTCTGAATACCCAGCTTAACCCTGCCCCAACTCAGCCCTGTGCAATTCCCTCAGATCCTTTCACTGCCACATCTCCTGGGCTGCAGACCAGTGGAACACCCACAAGATCCTGGTGAGAGAAACCTTCTCAACAATGATCCAGAAGTCCCTTACTCAGGGCTTGACGCACCATCTACAACAAACCCCCAAGAACCAGCAGTGTTTTGGCCAACTAATCTTGCAGCAACAACCAAAACCTCTTGGAAAACTCCCAATCCTGGCTCTTTCCACACTTGACCTTCCCTGCAGCAACACATTAGCCTCTCTGTACGGGCTCTTTGCTGCTCGAGCCCTAAGTGGGATACTGCTGAGTTTATTACAGCAGCAGAGGGGGCGGCCCCGCAGGGTCCCCGAGGGCTCCGGCCCCTGCTGCTGTTTAGCTCCGGTTGTGCTGGTTAATGGACTGGGTTACAGAAAGCACGTCTGTTTTAAGCCCCCACAGTGTCTTATAAAAGTCAGCACCAACAATAAGCTGCAAACTCGGCCGTGTGGCTTCGCTGCTCTGCTTCCCAAACAGGTTATTGCTTGTAAAACCCCCTCGCTGGAAGGAGCAGCGCTCCGAGGGCAAGTCAATGATGGCTTTTGATATGTTAAATAAGAAGGCTCCCACACTTGACTCCTTTCCCAAGGAATAGTTGATATTTGTTGCTCTGGGGTGTCTAGAAAGGAAGAAAATTACTGGCCCATTAACTACTGCCCCTTGGCCTGTTTTTCAGCATTTAAAACAATGTACTCAAAACTGGCAGTCGAGGCAGCCTTAAACATTTGTTTTGCCTCAGATTATTTGCAACACCCTGTAAACTCGGTGGCTTTTCACTCCCTCACTAAGGGGATTTCTCCAATGCATTTTTCCATGTGTCTCCAACATATGGAGCAATAAAAAAAAAAAAAATCTAGCTTGTAGCTGGTGTCACAAAATATTTTGGGGGCAGGGGCCCTTGGGGAAGTGGTGTGGGAGTCAGATCAGTATGACCTGGCAGAGACCTGGGCCTGAAGGAAGCTCATGTTTTTATGAGCCAGGAAATTACAGGCTCAGCTTGGGCCGTGCCAGTTGTCCATAAGTGCTCAAGTTCCACATCATAATTTGAGTCTCGGTGGAGGGAGGCATATGGGGACAGATGGCAGCTGCATGGGAAGGTCACCTCCATCGAGAGGTGGGCTCCAAGAGGTGGAGGGGTGGTCAGGAGATAGAGTTGGTGGCTGGGGAAAACATCTAAGAGCCAGCCAAGGGAGGAAGAAAAAAATCATGTTTTCTATCCCTATCCCACAGTTGCCAGAAAGCTGAGGAGATGGGAACAAGTTTCTGAGGATCCCCTCGACTAGGAGCACAAATGAACCTGGAGCACTTGCCAATTAAGAGCAGAGTCAACCATCCTTCTGCAAGGTCCCAGCTCCCCATGCAGCTGATCTACCCAGGCCATCCCTGTTCAGCAGACACATGGTGGGTTTCTTGGGGTTGTCTGGTGCAGGGCCAGGAGTTTGATTGATGGTCATTGTCCCTTCCAATTCAGGTTATCCTATGGTTCTATGAGTATGTTGAAAGGAGAGAGGGAGGGCTGGCAGAGGAGATGGTGTGCAGGGGAAACACTGTAGAAGAACACAGAGAGGTGGGACAAATGAGGGAGATCCACAGAGTTAAGGAAGAGAAGAAAACCAACACACACTAACCCAGAGGGCAGAGATAGCAGCCAGGGAGAGATGCCTGAAGAGCACTTGAAGCATTTTCCTCTATGCATCAGCAGAGAAAGAGTTCAGCAATTCCAGAGTTTCTCAAAATACATCTTCCCTGCCTCAGTCTGAAAACTGTACCAGGATATGGGGTTTCTGGATGACTCACTGGCTGCCCTGAGGTCTCCAATGCCCACCTGGGCACTGCCAGGGAACCACAGTGACCCAAACACACCGGTGTGTTCATGATATGTTGGACTGAAGAACTTTGGGCACAAGAAGCAAAGCTGGTGTTGCCCAGAACACATTCCCAGAGCACTCACTCCCTGTACTGCCCACATGCACACTCTGCTCTCCAGGAAACCCTGCTGGGAATATGGGAAATTTTGGGATGCTTTACTGAACCACAGTAGATGGGAAAGACCTCAATGAACAGTTTGTGTCCTGCCCTCCCATGTGGTCTTTTTTGTTCCTATCCACATGTAATTCCTATTGAATTGCAGGGCTGAGAATTCAGTTTTGCAGCAGTGGGTGGGCATCCAGCAGCACAGGCAAGTGGCCAAAATATCCCAGCTGCTCCCCCCACCCTTCACATGAGGGCTGCAAGTCACCCATTCACACTAAGTACAACACAAACATCACTCAAGAACCGCAACAACACAATCCTCAGGACTCTGCCAGAAATGCTCAGCAGGGCACCACAATCCAAGGAAATGATGTATTTAAACTCCTATTTAAATAGAAGGGAGCAAATTAATCAAGGAACTCAAATTCTGGTGTTTTCCAGCTTTCTTCATTTGTCACTTCATTCATGTTGTTTCAATGCTGGTTTTAGGGGTGACTTGTACAGACCAGCAGAGCTCCAGCAACAGCACCAGGGCTCTTGCCAGGCTTAGCAGAGCAGGGAGGGAATTCTCTCCCTCCCCTGCTCAGCTGTGTGGTCACCAAGAGCCTCAGCCCTATCTGCTCTTGCCTAGGCTGCCTCAGCTCCTCAGAACAGCACCTACTGCAACTTCAACAACTCGTGAAAGTCCCTTTGGCCACCAGAGCAAGGGCTCTCCAGGGCAAAACAGCTTTTGAGTCAAGCACTGGTGCAGCCAAAGAGTTTAGCAGCCTCACCCAGAATTTTTCAGCTCAAACCTTCCTGCATAGCAGAGAGATGAGTGGTTTTTCTGCCTGGCTTCACTCCTCGCTCTGGGCAGGCATTAGAGGGTGACAAAACCCCACTGTCATTTTGGGAACCCCCCATCTACCTGCTCACTGCCTTCAGCTGCCCTGTTTGATGATGCTCCATGCAACATCCTGCTGGTGGGTTCCAGGCACACATCCCAGGAGGAACAGCCCATTTCCAAGGTCCAAACAGCCCCTGGACTATGGCTGTGGGCTCAGAGAAGGCACTACACACAAACCTCAGCACAGCAAAGGGGAGCACAGCTCTCCTCCCTCACCTCTCCCGGGACGGGTGATCTGTGTGAACAGGGCAGGCAGAAGGCTGGACTTTGTAAAGTGGCATCCAGCTGTCATCACTGGCATTTGTCAAATGAAGTGACCACTCTCGGGACAGGTACTATTTCAAAAGTGGACATCACTTTAAAAAAGTGCTAATGTACAAGGCTGTCAGGTCCTGGCCTCAGGAGCAAGATCAGCTCTCTGATGTTTGGGGGAGAGATAAGGTGACGGCACAATGGCCGAGCAGCCACAGCCTGGGCTGTTTCTGGGAGTCACTCAGCAAAGTGAACACAATTCTGGTCCTCCAGAAGCGTTTGATCAACAGCTTCCTCCTCAGGTTGCTGCTACAAGCAAGTCTCCCTGTGCTGGGAGGTGAGGTCCAGCCTGCTCAGCTGGTCCCCAACATATTCCAGGGGCTTCACCTCCATCAGCAGGGTGGGGAGCACCTGATGGAGCCTGAGGGTCAGAGGCAGCAAACCCTCAGTGAAGTGCAGAGAGTTAAAGCACAGAGCAAAATCTTATGGGAATAGAATGATCAAGGAGCTGGGTTGGATCTGTAGGTTTGAATGAGACAGAAGTGTCATGTATTTCACAGGGATTTTTATGGAAGTTGTTAATATTGAATGTGATGTGGAAGCAAAAGTTTCAACCAGATGGGCTGGGAGAGAGGAGGTGACAAAGCAGAATTGCAAGGCTTCTTTTTTGATTTT
>JAWWEV010000037.1:4382114-4393203 GCA_035583235.1 Hafferia zeledoni
TCTCCAGATCCCTCTGCAGAGCCCTCCTGCCTTCCAGCAGGTCGACACTCCCTCCCAACTTGGTGTCATCAGCAAATCCCTTGGGGCATTTCATTGCTTAGGGATGACAACCAGGGGATGGATGAATAAGGGGAACTGAGATGGGACATCCTTTTTACTTCTGGGCACAATGTGGGCATGCGAAACTGTAGTCATGTAATGGGTTGGGAGAGAACATTCTTGGATCTTGTGATTGCTGCTGTGAAAGTCCAAGCCTGGACTCTTCACATGTGATCACTTATAGAGGATGCATCAGGGTGGAAAACTGTGCACAGATCTCCTCTTTTTGCAGATTTTGTAGTTTGAATTCAGGCAGAGGATGCTTCAAAACCCACACTTTAAGCAGCCCTCCACAAAGCCTTCAACCTGTCCAAGCAACATGTACCAATGGGGAAGCTCCATCTGCAGCAGGTCTGGATTATGGATAATGCATTATAACTTCATTATTGGATTATTAATACTAATACATATATGATTCCTATCCATCTATTCAGCTGGTCTGTGTCCCATTAACCACTCATCAGGTTTGCCAGTGTATCTTTCCTCAATCAGAGGAAAACTGGATTTGCTCCACCATGAACCATCCAAATCCACATTAAAGTTTGGAGAAAATGACTGTAAATTTCTCTCCACTTCCTGCAGCCCTGGCAGATTTAGAGCATGAAGCCCATTTTATACAGATGAGCTCAACTAAGGATATTGGAGAAAAACTGGGGAAAAACCTGCCAAGAACAGATGATGGGTGACCTGCCACAAGGTGTGGAGTAATCCCAGAACATCCAAGCAAGGTATAATTGAGTGTGGAAATAGCTGGATACTTGGAGGTTTCGCTAACTCACTTTGCTCCTCAAACATGTGGTGTGGAAGCCAATCCCAAGGAGAAGACTGCAGGTGTCCAAGCTTTGGAGAGACCCTCCACAACCAAGGTCTTGTCCTGCCCCAAAACATGTCCATGCCTCTTATCTAAGCCCTACTGTTCATTCAACTTCTGGTGTGCCAGCCTCTCACCCCTGTGGGCCCTCAAGGCTTTAAAGAGTTGTTTCCAACCTCAGAGCCCAGTGGTGTGGAGAGTTTATCATGAAGTTCAACACCAGACTTTTTCTACAGCTCACCAGCCAAAACCAACATAAACAGCCAGCTCCTCATTCATTATTCTAATTCCACCATAAAACATGTCAAAGCCAGTTCTGACTGAGGTTTTAGCTGATTTACTGCCTTTTCAGCAGGTAATGTCTAATGAATTGGGCAAGCTCCTGGGTCAGATTTACACTGGAGGAGCAGCTGGAAGGAGCTCACCATCAGCACAGCATCTCTCACCATGCTGAGAGCAGCAGAGGCACTGCTTGCCTGTCCAAAAGGGACATTCCCAACATTTTCCTATTTCCCACCACACAGAAGGGGCTGCCTACAAAATTTTTCTGTTAGCACTGAAAAGAGAAAGGTGAAGGGAGAGCTTAGAAGGTTTGGACTGTTGTTTCACTTGGGCTTGAGAGTTTGCTCTGAGGTGGGATTTGAAGTAGCATTTCCCACTGGCAGTTTGTCCCATCCCTGGAAATATTCAAGCCTGGTTGGATGGGGGTCTGAGCAACCTGGTCTAGCTGAAGATGTCCCTGCCCATGGCAGAGGGTTGGACTAGATGACCTTTAAGAGTCCCTTCCCACCCAAATTATTCCATCCAAAACCCCATGTGCAGAACAAGAGGCTCTGGCAGTGTCACACCTGTGAGGACACACCAACAAGCAGCACATGGTGGGTCCTGGCACTGCTTTAGAGGTCTTGCAAGGGTGGGTGGGCAAGGAGGTCCAACACCCCTGGTGTCAGTGGCAGCCATGCCTTGTGCTTCTGGCCACTGCAGAAGGCTGAAGCCAACACTCAGCCTGGACACACTTGCACAAAGCTGTTGCTTCTCCTGTATCCCCATTTTTTCTCACTACTGATGAAGGAAACCATTCCCAGCTTCAGCTTTGGCAGGCACCACACACAGCTATGAGAAGTCTCATCTGACCAAGAAACTCCAACACATGCTTTATCAAAAATATTCCTAGCCAGCTCTGCTTCCAGTTGCTCCAAAATCCCCTTGCAAGATCTGCTCCAGTGAGTAGGACAGCAAAGCTGTCTGTAGTACATATCACAGCCTGGTTTGCCTCCAGCTGTCCCCACCAGAACTCCCCTGGGGAGTGGTCCTGGCTTTGGATGCTCCTGGCTGGCCTAATCCTGATCCAATATAAAACCTGTGCCTTTTTTTTTCTTAATTTTTTCCGTATCAGGTTAAAAACCAGTTTCCCAGGGAGGCTGGTGCATAGAAAAAGGAGGAGTTCAGCTAAAACATTAACCCTTTGGCATTCCACAGCAGGTACTTTGGAGTTAATCCTTTTTATCCTTGAGTTGTTCCTCTTTTAACTACGTTCAAGCTCATCTGTAAAGATTCCTGTGCAGCATTTGCCAAGTAACATACAATTAATGAATCCAGCAGCTTTGCAAGGGTGCCAAATAGCATTTCTGCTTTCTAGTCTGAAAGAGGAAAGGATGAAACAAGCAAAAAAAAGCCCATTTGCAGGTGAAAACATCAGCCAGGGCTTCACTAATGCCAGGAGGGAAGTATCTAGAAATGGACACACAGACATCCACCCTTCTCTGGGAGGCATGGGAGAGGGTGGAATGCTGGTCCTCACTGTTAGGCTGATGCACTCTCATGGTCTTGGTGTGATGCCTTGCTCTGGAGCTCACTCCTGTCTCTGCAGGGATGTGCTGAGGGGCGGCAGGATGGGCATCTTCAAAACCCCCTGGGATGGAACCAGGTCAGGATGAGAGACTGTCATAGTTTCCCGTCATTCCCATCACCAGAGCCTGAAGGACCTAATTTGATCCCTTCTCCTTGCCCAGCAGCAGTGGCTGGGAGATGACTTGGGAGCACAGTCCAAGAGCACACAGACTGCCAGGGAGTCCAGGAGGTCCTGGATCCAGCAGATTGTGGTTCACAGCACAGTGCAGTGATGCCTCATTGCTCTATCAGCCACAAACAGCTCTGACACCAGCCAGATGCTTTTCTTTCCTTGAGCTGAGGCAGCTGAGTGAGCCACATCCCTGAGGAGCTTGGGAGTGGGATAAACCATTATTCAGGCTGCTGGGGATGAAGTTATTCAAGCAATGCTGCTAAGCAGAGCAACAAGGCAACTTTCATCCAGAGCATCCCTCAAAGGCTTCCCAGCCTGCCTTCCTCCCCTGCAAAGCACCCGAGGCCTTGGCACCATGCTGTGCTGGAGACCATCTGGGAAGGCTTGTTGCTGCCTTGTTTCCTCCTGGAGGCACTGGAAGAAGCAGTGCTGCAGATGTGTGCAGGGGAGGCAACCTGGGTTTCACATCAGGGTTGCGAGATGAGGGATTTTTGGTCCTTCACTTGCTTTGGCCCAAGGGAAAACATATTTCCTCTCCTTCCACTGGCTCTTAAACAGCACAAACACTTTCATGTTTCAGTCTGGCACTTTTTTGTTTCTGCTGCACAGAACAAAACCTGATCTATGGTTGGCTACATAACATTAAGATCAGGAATTTGGGTCCTTCTCATCTCACTGGGGTACTGAAAGTGTAGCTTTCTCCAAGTGTTTCCAGACTGCCTGGAAGGACATGCAAAGAAGAGAAAGAAAGCAAAACCTTCTCTAGATGACAACATTGTTCTGGCTTGGTTAAAATGAGAGGTAAAACTAGCTCAAGGCTTGGAGTGAGGGTCTCCTATGGATTTAGCTGAGTAAGCCAAAGAGACAGCCACACTGTGTTCCCCTTCTTGCAGGTACCACATGTCTGCGTGGTGGCTCCCCAAGGCTCTCCAGTTTTCCAAGCCATTTTCACATCAGCCAGAAAAACCAGCAGAAAAGCCTGGGAAGCCTCCTCCTCCATCCTGCAGTGCCAAGCACTGCTGCTTCCCTGCAGCCAGCAAGGGAGGACCACCACTCACCTGGATATCAGCACCCCCAAATCTCCCCTTGGCATCAAACAGCTTTAGGGTACCTTGACTAGATAGCCACCCTTTTCACTAAGAAAAATATTTGGGGATGATTCCTTGCATCCATATTAGACTGGGATTTGCATTTTTCAATAGGTTGAGTGGGAGCACTCATCTCTCTGCCATGAAGAGACGGTTCTGCGTTGCCTGTACCACACAAAAACCCAGTTGCTTGCCCTCAGCCCCTTGAGAATGAGGCAAACCCTGGGTTTTCTCTGCCTTCTTCCTTATCTGAGCTGAGAGTTGCCAGCAGCTCAGCACTGTGCTCCCCCAGGAGCTTGGGGAGAGCTGCAAACCCTGTCTGCAAACGTCATCCCAGCACACCAGCTCTGGGTTATACCAGCCACAGCAGCTCTGCCAGAGGAATCAGAGAAATCAGCTTCTTCAGCCAGCAGTGCTGATCAAACCTCCTCCATCCCCTGACTTCTGCTGTCGATACACAGGGGAAAGGGATCACAGTGTGTTCATTAACCAGGTGACATTCAAATCCAGCAAACCCCCCCCCCTTCCTCTAGGCACAACCACTGTGCTTTAAATTACATGGAGGAGTAGGATTTAGAGGGCTGCTGGGAGTGGACTTGGCGCCCAGATTCCCATATCTGGATGGGGCTTGTCCTTTGTGTATTGTGTTATGAGACAAAGGTGGAAGAAAACACCTGGAAAGTTGAGGCCGTGGTGGGGGGAAGAGATGTTGCCACGGCTGTTTATAAGATTTGGGCCAGATTTGTAAAGGTCCTTGGAGATTCTGGCCTCCTCCAGGGCGACCTGTGCACTATGAGTTGGAGAAGTAACCTGATGCCCAGAGATCCAGGTCAGGGCTGGCTGTGGATGGTCAGAAGTCCTGGACCATCCTCCCCTAAGCAGCTCTGCGCTATGTTTACTGCGGAACTTCTACATCCAGGAGGCACCAACCTGCTCCACGTGTCGAGCAGAGTCAATCTCTGCCTGGGCTGTGCTGGATTTGCTGTGTACACACAGACAAGACCACCTCCTCTCCCATGTGTTGACAGGACTGCTATTCAAGCACCTAAAGATATATAAAAATGCGCCTGGTGGGACGGAGCACAGGGCTGAGCAAGTGAACCACTCCCGCTGAACCAGCAGGCTTGCACCTTGCAGACCTGCCTCCTCCACCTCTCAGCCACTACTTCATCCTCCAAAATCCGTGGCATCCTTTATAGCCAGGATAGGAAACTCGAGCAATGAGCTCTAATGGACCTTCAGCTCTTCTTTACCCGTGGGACACTGCACAAATATCTTTTGCAGCCAAGAAGATGGATGGAACAGCCAAGGGAGGAGAGGGAGGGAAGGAAACACAGATAAACCCTCTCCCCCACCTCTTCACAGGAAGGTGTGAAGAGAGGGGTGAGAGGTTTGTCAGACACCAGTAATGATTTCCCCACCCTCCCTCCTGAGTCTGCTGCATCACAAATGATGAAGCAGAAAGCTGGAAGGCGAATTGGAGTTACGATGCAAAGACACCGAGCGCCAGAACAGGATCCCTCCCCGCAGTGCTCTCCTCACCCCTTACAGCATCACTGCCTGGTACCCTGATTTGGGAGCTCCAAAGAACGAGCTGCAGAGCACACACTCCACTGTGTGAGACACAGCACCTCCCTTCCTACCGGGAGGAAGGGAAAACCCCATAAATAAATAGGAAAGATATTACAGGTCCTCCAGCAAGCGCCTGGAAGCCGCCTCGGAGGCGAGGAGGGGGGAGGAAGGGAGGCTGACTGACAGCCTGATTTAAGACCTGCCTGAAAAGCAAACAAAAGCAATTGAAAACTGCATCATCTAGGAAAACTTAGTAGGTTGTATTTTCACAAGTGAGGACTGATGGTAAGACCAGCTTAATCCCCCAGTGGACTTTCCACACCTCGGCGGGCCGGCTGGCTGGGCCAGCTGTTTTGTCTTGCAGCTGATTGCTGAAATAACATTGTCGGGCTGGTGGGATTGAAACAGGATGGGCTGGAGGCAGCAACACACAACAGAGGCCTTAAAAGAAGTGTGCTGGTTTCCAAACCCCACTTCTCCCCACAGAAGCCAGGGGTACCTCCTGGACTTGCAGTGGTGAGCAAGGATGCTCGAGCCTGGGCAGAGTCTCTGCTCTCAGGCAACTGGAAAGAAATCCCTGGAGAAGTCCCTGGAGAAGTCTTTCTCAGTGTTTTCAGCTAATTTGGGGGGAACAGGAAAACACAGCCAGGAGGTAAAGACATAACTTATGGCCTTATCTTTCCTTCTCAGGGACTGCCCTGGGGACCCAATGAGCTGAACACGAGCTGCACCACAGCGCTGTGGCCACCCCAGGCTGACTGATGGCAGATACGGGGCCTGACACAGACAAGTGTTAAAAGATTACATCATGGACAGGCAGACAAAAAAACCCAACCCAAGACATTCTGAAGCTTCTTAATGATAGTATTTCCATTTGGTTTTGGGTTGAACAAAACCACAGTGTTCTCCCCTGCTAATTTCAGAATCCCAATAAATTCCAGAAAAGGACAGTGCAAAATACCATGTTGCCCAAACCAGGTGATGTTCTGTGCTCCTGACTCCCTTCTATCCCCACCCTGAAATTATGGACCAGAATGACATTTCCTTTCCCAACATCAGAATTGTTAACAGAGCCAAACCCCACACATTTAAGCAGCTCAACACATCTCCTGTACGGATGAGCCATGCAAGGAGCAGATGTACGAGCCCCTGTTACTGAATCTCAACCTTTTTGTCTGCATGTGGTTTAAAATCCGTGCCTGAGGGTTAGAGAACAAAAGGCAAAGTAAACACACTCTTACATCCATTCCTTTCCAAGCCATCTATTTTAACCTACAAGCTGTGAGACTAGATATATATGTACCAGACTAGATATATAATTAAATGAAGATGGGAGGTGGCTCACCTGGGGTATCTGAACATTCAGGGCTGACAGCCTAACAAGTTCCTGCAGGATAATAAGCCTAAGCCTGGCATCTGGATGCTCAGGGGATGTCCATACGATTAAAAGCAGCTGAGGCATCTGTTGGTAGCTGAGTCCTAATGACCATGGTGTGAAGTTCCCTCCGTTGGCTATTTGGTCATAGAAATCATTTAAATAATACTTTATGTTTACAGCAGGTAAGGAATGTGTTTGGATGGTTATGCCTGCTGGGCTGATGGGTGGTAACTCTGCCAGGAGATGGACTGATCCCTTCCATGATGCTCCAGAGGATGGGGCAGGTCTGTCTGTCCACACCAACCCCCTGTGCACAGGTATGTCCTGCTGCTGCTGCCTCCTGTTATCAGGAGAGCCTGGTACTCTCCACATCTGAGAACTCTGGTAAGACTCAGCATCCCAGGTACTGCCACAACATCTGGAATCCAGACCAGGGAGAATTTGCTCCTTTCCTTCTCTGAGAGAAGATGAATGAACCTGCCTGGCTGACCTGAGATTGCTCAAAGGGACAGATGATATATCAAGGTCTCTCCCTCTGCCAGCACCTTGGCAGTGATGTAGACCTGGTCTCAAGGAAGTCTGTCCTCTGCTTGGTCCCCAGCAAGAGGCAGCACTGGCAGGAGAGCATCCTCTGCTTCCTGCCCTCACAGTTTCCTTTCCCTTCATTGTTATTTCTTAGGCTGAATTACTGGGTTTGCTGACAATTAGGTGAGTGAAGTTGCTATTTAAGAGCTGATATTTTGAAATTAAAGCTCAGACCACCAGTTATTCTGTTATTTTCAGAGCAGAAGGTTTCATGGTGATGTTTGATCTCTTCAATTCATCTCCATTTTTGTGAAGGCAGATATCAAACCAAGCAGCTTGGCCGTCCTTACCTAAGTCAAAGTCATCTCTTTCTCCCATGCTCAAGTCTCTGTGCAACCAGCAGAGGAAAGGCAGTTTTGATTTTGGGGGGATTAAATGAGGAACAAGGCAAAAAAGTCCCCACCAAGTGACAAAGAGGACATTAACAGCCCATTCAAAGATTTGGTCTCAAAGCCAGGTCACCCTCAATTCTACTTCCAAAACCCTGGCCAGGTCTTCTCCCAAATACAAGCCCTGCTGAACCCATCAAGCCTGACCCATCAAATATCAGGCTTTTCCTATTCTGACAAGGGTAAAAAAAATCCAAATATTTATTCTACTTCCACAAACTGGATTTTATTTCCATTATCAAAGGTCTATCTCGAGAAGCAATTGCTCCCAGAACCCTCTTAGACATCTGCCTGGAAAATGGAAAAGAGGAGGGAAAAGAAGGAACTAAAAATGGAGAAAACCAACCCAAAGACCCCCACATCTAACTGATTTCCCACTGGAGGCAGCTGGTTTATCATTTGTCATTTATGGAATGTTCCTAAACTGGGGAGCTGCAGCATTTCTGTCCTGGGAGTTCCTCCCTGTCTCCCCCCTCCCAGCCTGCAATGACACCCCAGCCACTTCCATTTGTCCCCCCAGCCCTGATGGAGATGGTTGGGTGGGTTCAGGTCACTAATTCTGCCTTTCCCTGCATTCTGCAGTGACTCACGTGGTCCTGCTCTGCTCCAGAGCTAAGCACCAAAACAGACTGATTTTCCCTGAGTGTGTCAGCTTTCCCCCTGCTATGTCCCCTATCCATTGAAAACTGAAACCTTTGCATTCAGAAGCCTAAAAGTGCACTAATTTTCAGCTTTCCAGGTAGAGGAAAAAACCAGAAATATCCCCTGTAATGGAGAGAGGACAAGGGGAAATTGTTTCCCCAACAGCTTCAGCTGCAACATGTTTGCCCGTGTTTTCCTGATGTGGTAAGTTCCCTGAAGCTGTTATTTCACTGTCCCTTGTCTCCCAGTGCCACCAAGGGGACAGAATAACCATCAGGGCTCCAGCCACTGGCAGCAGCACCTCTGATCCAGAATTTTTGAGAAATATCCACACAGCCATTTACTCTCCCATTCTCTTCCAGCAAACCCCCTGCTTCCCTACATTCATGTTAGTAAACCCAGAGCATGAATTCTAAGCTGAGATGCTCCTCAAGGAGGGCACCACCCCATGAGAAGGGTGGGATTTGAGCTGAACTCATCCTGTGCCTGCTCCTGGAGTCACTCAGACACATCCAAGGCTCGCAGAACTCCATCCCTGGAGCAGAGCAGTGCAAAAAGCGTCCATTCATCAGGAACTTGTTTCCCTCCCCATCCCTTTCACAAGGAAGTTATAAGCTGTTCCAACACACAAAAAATACCGAGAAAAATCATTGCAGTCAGCCTGGCAATCCACTTTCACACCCTGGGGTCTGTGTTACGTGGCTCAGAGTCACCTCCCCACCATCCCTCTCCACCTCCAGAGCACCAGCAATTTCCCTGGCAGCCCAGTAAGTGGATTTACTGGTCATGTCCCAGTGCCCAGCCTGGCTGAGCACAGGGAGCTCTGGCATCCAGCCACAAGCAACAATCAGTGCAAAGGGTTCAGCCAGCCCCCTTTGTTTGGGCTCCCAGGCCATCTCTCCCTCCAAGGCAGCATTTCTGGGGGCAGACTGGGCAAGAGCCGACTGCAGCACTTCAAAAGAAGAGTTCACGCATGGGTAAAGGCCCTTTAAAATGGGATTAAAAATTCACATTTTTGTCCTGCATTTTTTTGACGTTTCTAATCAAACCTATCCTGACACAGACAGAAGGATGGGTTTAGTGTTTAGCTCACTATTTTTCAGTGATAAGACATGGGGGAGCCCTTCAGTGGGCATTTCTAATAAACTTTTTTTTTTTTCCATTTCTAAAATTATCTGAAACATTTATCTTAAGTCAAAAAAACCTCACTGAAAACTCAGAGCTCAAAGCTTTTCATTAAATATATAAATGCATAATTCTCTTCGCAACATTTCACCTGCTGCATTTCACCAGACATCCCTCAAGTCTGCCTACACCAACATTTTTCCTCACCACCAACCTAACCCAAAACCTGGACAGGTTTAGCCCTCCAAAAACCCCATTTTAGAAGATCTGCCTGTGATGCCCCAAAACTCAACGGGCTCCTCTCTGCCTTCCTTCCCCGTCCTCCCCAGGGAATCCAAGTCCTGCCCGTTAAGGTCGTTATTTCCAGCGTGATGTCCCGGGGAATTCTGTGCTCAGCAGCAGGTAAGTGGCCTTTGATCCCACGCGCCGCCCGGGGCAGGAGGGCTCATGGATAAGGCTCCAGGGAGACCGTCTCCACAGCCATCCCTCCTTCCCTAATTCCCTTCTGAAGTGCTGGAGCCACTGTCACCTCTCATTAAAAGGAGCGAATGCCCTTGTTTTAATTTCTAACCAGAGCGAACTGGATAATAATATTAACCCCGGCGGGGGGTGGCAGGAGAAGGCACCTCCTTGCTTCAAATGTTTGGACAAAAAATTTGCTCTCATTAGGGCAGAAGCCCAGGAGATGTCGCCTTTGTGGGGCGGGCGGGCCGGCGACGGGGCTTTGTTGCCTTTGAATGTCTCCCCCGAGAGCGCCCAGGCTGTAATTGGGGCCAGGCAACGCTCAGGGGAAGGGAGGGAGAGACAAAAAGAGGAAGGAAAGCTTCAGATCTTCTCTGTAAATCCGTGTTCTGCTGCAAAACATGCTCCTGGATACCTGGCATCTTGTGCTCCCTGAGATCAGGAGCATGGGGAGCATCAGGATGTTCTCAGTGGTAAAGGTGGGGTCAAATCCTGCCTGGTGCTCAGGCTGAGGGGTGGTGCCCACTGCTCTGGGAGAAGGGTTTGAGGTCCCACCAGGAAAGCCTTTTGTGCCACCAAAGGGGAAAGAGACTAATTCAGCTAAAAAGTTTGGAGCTGGAAGGGGAGACCCACAGGACAGATCCAGAGGTGTCCATAGGCCCTTTCTGCCAGTAAGTGGGGAGAAAATGGGAGGAAAAAACAGCACCTAAGCTGACCATACCATATTCCTATTTCTGCTTGGATACACAAACATTATTCTCATTTTCAGGAGGTTTCCCATGTTTGCCTTTGGGTTTCTTTCTAGAATGCAGGACCAGGGAAGTGATCCTTCCCCTGGACTCTGCATTGGTGAGGCCACACCTTGAGTGTTGTGTTCAGTTCTGGGCCCCTCAGGTCAGGAAAGAGATTGAGGGG
>JAWWEV010000037.1:4395595-4408886 GCA_035583235.1 Hafferia zeledoni
GATGGTGAATCCACCACCTCTCTGGGCAGGCCATTCCAATGCCTGAGCACTCTTTCTGTAAAGAATTTTTTTCTGATATCTTCTGTTAAAGACTGTCTATGTGGAGAGAAGAACAGGCAGAAGGAAGGTGACAGTCTCCAGGTTGGTACTGTCTGCACAGCTGCAGAAATGCTGCTTGGTGGCTTGGGAAGTGTGGGTTTACAGCTTCCACATAGGGGAAAATGTGTATTAATATCACCCTTCTGGTGGTGAAAGCCCTCCCACAAACCTCTGGCTGCCAGATCATGATGCTGTTTCAATCCTTATCTAATGCAAATGAAGCTGAGAGTAAAGATAAAAAAACATGTAACAACAGTTCCCTTGTTGTAGTGAGTGGTTCGGTCATAGAAAAGTGGTCACAGAAATGAGAGGCAAACTGTGCTCCTCAACGTCCTTAAAATGCACAGTATTTCTATAGAATCACAGAAAATATTGGTTCAGAAGGAACCTCAGGAAGTCTTTATTTCAACCTCCTGCTCACAAGCAAGGTCTACACTGAATTCAAACTGGATCACTCAATGCTTTATCCAGTTGGTCCTTGACCACCTCTGAGGGTGGAGATCCCGTGACCTCCCTGCAGCCTCTATCCAGCCAAAAAGTACAAAAAAACTTGTCTGTTTTCCTCTCATGGTAGATGGCTTTCCCTCATGACTAATATGGAGGGGTTTGTGATGTGACCTCTGGTCTGGTTGGGATTGCCAGATTCCAAGATCATCAGGTCCTTCCTGACACCACGCTCTACATCTCTTTTGTGGGATGGAGAACAGATCTGACAACAGCACTGCACTTTCACCCAGTGTGGGAGTCAGTTTTTCCCAGCTGATGATTCAGCCAGAAAGCAAAACAAAGGACATAATGCAGTGGTGTGGTCACCCTCTGCCAACATCACTGTTCAGTCAGTTCACATGACATGTCTCTCACCTTGAGCACGTAGTGATGTTTCATTGGCATTAATCTGCTCTCCATGCATCAGCAGTGCATAACTTGCCCACACTCAGAGCCACAAGGCATTCCCTGATGGAGTCACAGCATGCAGGGAAACTCCTTATTCCATTATTGACTGTTGGGTTTGTGGAACGACCAAGAGAAGCTGTTTCCAGTGACTTCACAGCAGCAGGCAGGGCTGTGCTGGGAGGACCCACACTCAGAGAGAGCAGTTCCCACTGTCCCTCTCCCAGCCCCTCAGCTGGAGTCATGTCCTTGCTCCCCTTTTCCACAACCAGGCTGGTGATGCTGTTGGAGGATTCCAGCCTGAGCTGGGGGAGGTCCAGGCCCCTCCCACCAAGCAGCGCTGATGGTGGTGTCACCACTCTGCTTCTGTTTCTCATCACACCTCTAGTTTTGTGGGACAGACCTATTGCTGTGGGCTCATACAGCACCAAGAATCTCAGAAACTGTGATATCCTAATGCTGTTGTTAAATAAATATATATATTATATATATATAAAAGGCAAGATAGTCACATCCCTGTGCTTTCAGCCAAGTCCCCCAGTTGTTGTTTACAACTTCCTCTTGAAAAAACCTTTCTACTACCTGGAAAAGGAGACCAAGCAGATGCAGTGAGTAGAGGCCAGGAGTAGAACCACCAAAGAAAGATCAAATGCCAGCTTCTCAGGCACTCCATTGTGAGATTCCACACACCCCTCAGACTCCACTGCCTAGTTAAGTTGAGTCTGGGTAAAATAGGAGAGATATTATTAGTCCAAGATAGAACAAGATGTTCTACCTTAAATGCAGGGAACAAAAAAAAGAATCCCAGAATATTCTGAGTTGGAAGGGACTCACTGTGATCATCAAGGTCCATCTCATTCAATAGGAAGCTTTGTATTGGATGAGTTTAAAGTGGAGACCTCTTCCATGTTTCCAAGGACAAGCAGCCCCAGGTGAGGAGCAGGGGGTGAGTGCAGGGGAACCCCTCCCACTACCAAGGAAAAGCTGCTTCTCTCAGGGTCCTGCTTGCAGAAATAGCAGCATCCAGGGCCAGGCTGTCAGTAACACATGTGGGGTGGGTGAGTGGGTGTTTACACTGGATATAAATGATCCTCACAGTTTGGGGCTGGAGGTTTGATTGCCTGACAGTCCTACCATACGGACGGCTCGAGTGCACACATTCTTGAATGTTTTCATTATTTTTTCATTTGTAATTTTATTTCATAATAGTAACAAGACACCCCAGGGCAATGTGTTTCCAGAGGATTATTGCCTTCAGCTTTTTGCTTTATGACACATGCCATAATCGCCAAGAAATGTACAACCTGTCATATCTCATTACTTCAGCGTGGGTTGGACATCCATGTATGAGGCGCCATGGATAGACCAGAGCCATAAAATTATATGGACATTTGGTGGCAAAAGTTAGTTTGTGCAAGCAGTTCCTGAGAATGGCTTGCAGCTGGGCTAGCTCAGCATGGAGCCATCCTCAACTTCAGAGCTCTTACAAGTTGTTTTTGCTCTTACTTTGCCCACAGAGCCATTGCAGAGGGTGCAATGAACTAATTGTGTGGTTTCATGCTCCTCTGCTTCCCTTTTCACTTGGCAAGGTTCACCCCACCTGCAGATACTGTCAAGAAACACCTTGCAGGCAAGCTCAGCCCTGGGGTGACTTACAAGAGTCCCCTGAGGACTTGCAAAAAGCAAATCCCAAGTCAGGCTCCTTCTACCTTTTACTACACACTGCCTGTAAATAACCATTCACAAGATTTCCTGGGGCCCCGTAATGGGGATGGGGGGAAAAGGAAAGAACACAGAACTTGGGGCATGAGCTGCCTTCTTCCACAGAAAGGTGGCATTTTGGATTTATTTTATGAGTTCAGTCAGTCTGGGCATCTGGCACAGGAAGCCAAATCTCTCAAAATAGTGGTCAAATGTAGACACTCTTGCTTTTGGTGAGCTGCCAAGGGACAGGAGAGAGGCAGGCAGTAGGTGACCCACAGGTGTGCTCTGCAGGTCATGTTCTCCTTGGCCAACAAGGCTGGTGAGGTGTGCAGGGCCCACATTCAGCACTCCAGGATGCTTTAACCAGAGCCAAGAAAGTTGGTGGTTACAAGTTCTTCTCTGGTGCTCACAGAGACTCAAACAGGAGGCCATTCATGGGCACCCAGTGATTCCCAGCAACTGTACTGGCTCTGGCTCCCAGCACTCCACTGCCCTCAGTGTGTTGGGAAGTGATGTCACCCCCAGGGCTGAGGCAATGCACAGGCTGTGATTCCTCCTCTCCACAGAGCTCAGCACTGAGGTTCTGGCTGGAGAACATCAGCACTCAGCTAAGCACAGGGTGAAGCCCAGGCAGATGAAGAGCACTTTTGTACAGCTCCAACACACAAACACTCCTCAGATCAGAGGTTCCTGACATACCACCTTGAAGAAGAATCAAGATCAAGCTAAAGACTAACTATGAAGAGACAGCAGGCTATAAACGGCCTTCATTCTGAGGGGCCCAGATGCTTTCTTGGTTGCACTTTGAGATCATGGATCACAGAAAAGCTTGAGTTGAAAGGGATCTTAAAGGTCATCTAGTTCCACCTCCCCTGCCAGATACCAGGATGTCACCCACTAGCCCAGGTTGCTCTAACCCCTGTCCAACCTGGCCTTGGACATTTCTAGGGCAGCCTTAACTTCTCTGGGCAACCTATGCCAGGGCCTCACCACCCTCATAGCAGAGAATTTCTTCCTTACATCTAAACCTTTCTTTCACTTTAAATCCATTCCCCTTTGTCCTATCATTATCTGCCAATGTAAAACGTCACTGTCCCACTTTTGTATAATCCCCTTTTAAGTAGTGGAAGGCTGCAATAAGGTCTCCCTGGAGCCTTCTCCTTTCCAGACTGAAAACTCTCTCATCCTGTCTCCATAGTGGAGATGCACCAGCACCCTGGATGTCTTTGGGGCTTCCTCCAGACCTGCTCCAACAGGTCCACACCTTCCCTGTGCTGAGGACTCCAGACCTGGAAACAGTACTCCAGATGACATCTTATATGGGCATATTAGAGGGGAGAATCACCTCCCTCAAGGGTGGTTCTTAAGGGTCTTTTCTGACCTAAACTATTCTTAAGATGCTGCTGGATCTGAGAGACAGAATAAACAAGCAGGAGAAACCCCTCACATGTATCTGACCATTGAGGGAGTTATGAGATGCTGTAGAAGACACTCTTAAGCCTATTCTGTACAACTCCAAGTGCCTTTCTCTGCCTGGGAACACTCACAATAAGACTCTGAGAACTGGACCACCAGGATGAGCCTTACCCAGAGGTAAATTGAGCTTTTTGCCTGGCAGGCTTGTGGCAGGACAAGCCTTGCACTGGGCTCTGAATGCCAGGTCTGTACTAGCCTGGGTGGTACAACCACCAGCTGGTCTTCCAGCCCAGTCCCTGCTGGAGCTCTCCCAGGACCACAGGAGGTTCAGTCCTCGCTCATTTAGGCTAGGATGGAGATTCATTTTTTTGTTTGGCAGGAGGGAACATGCCCTTAACCACAAAGCCTACAAGAATCCACGACCCAGCCCTTTAGAAACACAGGCACGAAATAAATTCACAACAAGGCTTTTCATCTCCAGGGAAGTTCACCTTACCTGAGTCCTGGAACAATGTCACAGGGATAGAGCCTTCCTTTCTCCTGGTGATGGGGTTTACAGCAGGTTTGCCATGTTCTGTGCCTTTAAGCTCTCTATACTTCTGCCTGTCTTTCTGAACAGCAACTCTTTTGTTCTCCTGTCTGCTGCAACTCACAGATATGTGCACCATGCCCTCTTTCACAGACATTTTTTTTTAAATCCTTCTTGGTATTCTCCATAATCTAAAGTTAAATATATTCAGCTTAAAAATATATGGCTGAAGTGTTTTGTTTTTTTCCAGACCACCCTTCTCCCCCACTCAGAAATCAAAGGTGTTTTCTCAGTTGAGCAGGATCAGCCTCAGGTGGAAAAGGCAATTTATGAAGATGAACTACAATTATGCACAGTCAAATGCTCGTCTTGAATGTATAGGACAAATCCCCTTTGCCTACATCACTTTTGCTATACCTGCTCACACTCAAGTTTCCCTTTATTCTTGAGAGCAGCTTAACAGAAATCTCAGCCATCCCAAGGGTTTTTTCTCCTTGCCAAGTTTCCTCCTGGCTCTAGGAGGGCAAACAGCAGCCACACAGCTCCTTCTGTGCTCCAGAATGCCCCTCCCCAAGGCTGGTGGGCAGGAGAGGTGCCCTCAGCCACGCTCAGAGGGCTGGCACACCATCACAGCGAGCTTTGAGTGGGAGCTGCTGCTGGGTGTCCATGGCAAGGGCACCTCACTGAGCCCCAATACTGCAAGAAAGGGGGGAGTCTGCAGGGCAGGGGCTTGGGGAGCCCATGGGTACCTGGGCTTGGAGGGCTGGAAGCTCCTGGGGGGATGTTGCTTGGGAGTGGGAGCCAGGAAACAGGAGATCATCCTCGGAGGGGGAAGCTGGAAAAAGCTAAAATACAGCACCAAATGTCACTGAGTTCACAGGGCTGAAATTCAGACCCTACAACTTCAGAAATGGGACTTCCTCACCCTTTTTCTCCCTGGGAAGGAAAAGTTCAAATGCAGGCACAGAGTGTGGACAGGACTCAGCTGGAGTTGTCCCTGTCCCAGTTTCTCAGCACACACCCAATTTCTTTACTACTATTCCCTCTGCTCTGCCCATGGAAGGGGACACTGGAGTGCAAAAACCATTTAAGAGATGCCCTTGTGCTCTGTTCTGTTCCTAAGGGGCAGCCTGGAGGACTCAGGCAGGGCTTGGCACAATCAATAAAGGGTCCCCTGTGCTGGCAGGGCTTGGGCACATCTGTGGGCTGTTGGGGCAGTGCTTCTCGAGGGTGGCAGCCACTGGGGGCTGTCCTGAGACATAAAACTCTTCTGGGAGTCACACACTGAACTAGGGAAATCCAGTAATTACCCAGGGACAGGTTCAGGTAATGGAGAAAACAAAAAGCCGTCAGGTGAAAACAATAAACCCTTTGTAACAACTTCACTTCCTTTTGCTTTCTCTCAGTTATTTTTCCTCTCCATTATTGTGTTGGTTCTTTGTTTTTTTCACTTGATCTTCTGACTTTCTATATGACTTTCTCCGTCTCTTCTTGTCTCTCTTTTTTTCTCCCTCCCCTTTTTTATACACTTGTGGGGTTTTTTTCCTGTGCAAGCCATAACCCACATTTCAATTACACCTTACCTGGCACGTGTGTCTGCAGTCTGTGCCCACTGTCACAGTCTAGGTTGTGATTTATGTGCTGGTGATGTGCTCCCATTTCTTTCCTCCCTTTTTTTTTATTTTTATAGAATTACATATAGTTTTCCTTAGTGGAACCTTCATATTAAAAAATTCCACACACTCTATAATCTTATCTAATGTCTTTTCTCTCTCCCATAGCCAACCCTGCAAAGGGACACACAAGGACCATGGGCCCAGCACATGGCTGGGATGCCCATCCCTCTCCTACTGAAACCAGTGCTGGAGGAAGAGCCCAAGATCAAAAACCTCTCTGGACAGCTCTGCAGAGGATGGGCTGACAACACATTTCATCCTCTCCTGAAGCACCTTCTCCCCCTGTCCAGCCCTTTGGGACCACCACAGATCACACCAAGGAGGTGGCATTCCAGGATGGAAGCCTTCACTTGTAGTTCCGTCATGTTTCCAGCTCTGACAGAAATGCATTTATTTATAAATGAAAAACGAGACTCTGATCTCATGTCTGGGGTGAAGCAGGTCCTGACAAGTCATGCAAAACTGTTCCTGTTACTGCAGGGACCAGAATAGTAACACCCAGCCCTGAGCTTTACTAGTGGATGGATTAGCTTCAGAACAACACTTTGGGAACATACCCTGGGAAGAGCAGGGTATTTTTGCTTCCCAAAAGGTCCTTATGTATTCAGATAAACAGGGGGAGTGAAGAGGAAGGTGGGCAGAGCATGCTGTGCACAGTTCACCCTTGGACATCCGTGGTGATTCTCCAGCTGTTCTTCCCTTGCATCCACAAGGCCCTGCATGAAGGGAGGGTCCTGCATCAACGCCAGGAGTTACACAAAGTCTGTCTGTTCTACAAACATCTCTCTATTCCCTGAATTTACCTGCCAGTTTCCTCTGTTTCTTGTGTTGGGAGACTCTCATGCAGTGGTGCTGGATCCCAACTCCCAGGAAGTCTCACCCTCTCCCTCCTGGCCACGCTGCAGCAGGTTTTTTTGGAGGTGTTCCCCCAAGCTTCTCACCTTCAATAGGTTAAAATATCACTCTCTTTTCCCAGGTAACAAGAGACAGGACATGAGGAAAAAGCCTCAAGTTGTGCCAGGTGGGATTTAAATCAGATATTAGGAAATACTCTTCACTGAAAGGGTTGCCAAGCATTGGAACCAGCTGCCCAGGGCAGAGGTGGAGTCACCATGCCTGGAGGGATTTAACAGATGTGTAGATGTGGCGCTTGGGACAAATACACTAAACCACCATAGGGTTTGGTGGTGACCTTAGCAGTGCTGGGGGAATGACTGGACTCAATGATCATAAAGGTTTTTTCCAACTTAAATGATTCTGTTATTCTATGAAAATACATTTAAATAAAGCCAGGGAGTATTCAAGATAAACTCCATGTTTCAAATATCCTCCAGAATGCCAAGTCTGAGATTCCTTGCTTGGAGGAGACCTTCTCCAAGGCTCTGTAGGGGCACAGCAGCCAGCGTGGGGGCTGCAGCCAGGTGTGGTGCACCCCAAACCCTGGAGGGAATAAAACCAAATGGCAAAAGCGGCTGTTCCTGGGACAGCCCAGGCGCGGGGGGACGGGGATGCCCTGCGTGAGCCTGGCGGGGGTCCCGGTGGGAGGAGAGGGTGGGATGGGAGCGGGATCCCGCAGCCCCGGGGCCGGAGCGCCCCTTCCCCCGGCCGGGGGCCACTAGGGGGCAATCGCGGCGTGTCCCACGCCCGGAGCGCGCCGGGACCGGGGGGATACCGGGGGACAGCGAGGGATGCGCAGGGGCTGCTCGGTGGCCGAAGGGACCTGTCAAGGCGCCTGTTTATCCTGAAGATAAAAAAACCCCCAAAACTTAACTTTTCTGCTCTGTTTAAGATCTACAGATGGGTAAAGAGAACATACCTTTACAATCCACGCGGCATCCGGGGGTGGTGCAGACACACCCGGGCTGTTGCCGGACGGCACCACCAAACACAGACACAAACCAAAGAGGTGCAGCCTCAGGTGAGCTGCTTTTTATCCCCTGCTGATTGGGCTAATTTGGGGAAAACCTGTTCCTGCCTAAGGTGGGCAGGTGTCAGCTGTTGGTTTCCACTTTGATAGAAGTATTGGAGCTGCTCTCTGGTGGGATTGGTCTCTTCTCCCACGTAACAAGTGACAAGACAAGAGGAAATAGCCTCAGGTTGCTTCAGGAGAGGTTTAGACTGGATATCAGGAAATATTTCTTCACCAAAATGTTGTCCAGCCCTGGCAAAATCTGCCCAGGTCAGTGGTGGAGTCACCAACCCTGGAGGGATTTAAAAGACCTGTAGGTGTGGCACCTGGGGACATGGGTGGCCTTGGCAATGCTGTGTTAACAGCTGAACTGATGATCTTAGAGGTCTCTTCTGACCTAAATGACCCTATGATTCTATGGCCTGCCTCTCATTCTCATGGGGACGCATTTCCTTGTTCCCACAACGTACCCCATCAGCCCTCCATGGGACAATCCCTTCGCCCCAGACCTGGATGCTGTTGATCCCTTTGCTCTCAGCGATCCTTTGGGAAAGGGGCTGCTCTGCTGCTTCCCTCCACCACATCCTCGGGGACACGGAGGGGGTCCCGGGAGCAGCCCCCCAGCCCTGCCAGCTGTGTGCTTGGCCAGTCCCCAGCTCCATCCCCTGCTCTGGGCTCTTCCCCCGGGTGCCACCAGCCCTGCCGTTTATCAGGCTGGAGCGCTGGGAGATAGAGAGGGAGGCCGATAAGCCCTCAAGTGGCAGCGTGCTGTAAACATTCCCACTGGTGCTGTTAGATTAGAGTGCTGGGAAAATGCCTCCGGTCCCCCAGCCCACCAGCGCAGCGGGCTGGGGCTGGGGGGCTGCAGAGCTGTTGAAAAGCGCAGAAGGAGGAGCTGTGTAGGAACTGAAGTGCTTCATGGCAGGCTGCAGGGCTGGATGCTGCCTCCCAGGGTACCAGGGCTTGGCAGGAGTCTCCTCAGAATTCCTAGGAGGGATGTTTTGGCATCCAACCCTGCAGTCAGTCTCCATCTGTATCCACAGGCCTCAGTGCCTTCTTTTCCCAGCTGGAAAGAGAACTCACTGCTCCCCCTCTCCATGTCCCAGTCTGCTGCTATCCAGAGGTCTCAGATGCCTGGAAGCTCTGATTGTGTGTTTTAGCTCTTGTGCAGGAGCTCTGCTCTCCACGTAGACCTCTCTTTGCATGTACCTGGAGGACTGGCACAGAGTGCCAGGCTGTGATTCTCCTTTTGTAATTACCTGTACCCACTTTAAACCCATTTTCCACCAGTAAAAATGACTGATCACAAGCAGCTTTACCAGACTGCACCCTGCTTACTCTAATTTGAAGTGGAGTGCAGAGAGAAAACTCTTCAAACAACTTGTCATGGAGGAAAAGGGGCCCTTTCCTTGCAGCACCTCCTGTGCATGGGCTCAGCTCAAGCTGAGACTCTGCCACCCACCTAAATTCGTCTCGATTCAGGTCTGGAAATACTGATGGTTGTCAGGGTTCCTAGTATTGGTTTGTCAAAATGAGGTTTATCAGCAGAGACATCCTCAGCCAGGGCAAAACCATCAGCAGTGCCACTGCTGGAGCAGACAAGGGAGAGTCCAAACTGAAAAAACCCTCCACCCTGAAGCCTGAGACCAGGCAACTTGTGGGTTTCAAAGCCAGGTGGTTGCAGGTTCACCTGACACAGTTCCTAAATGTCTCAAAACAAAGCCTTGGTGGGCATCGGTTGGAAGAGCATTACCTGGCACCAGAACAGCCCTGTCCTCTTCCAAACACCCAGAGGATGGAGACAGGTCCACAGATGGCAGGGAACCTGCCTTGGGAGTCTTTTCCCATTCAAACTGAAAAATTTAAATGTTGCCTCTGGTTTTCCTTTCTCTTTGTCAGAAGTTGAATCCTCCTCCCCCAAAGGACAAGCTGGGATGGATGGTCTTACTCAGAAGCAATACTGCTGGAAATGGGAGCAGAGCAGATCCAGCCCTTGCAGGCAGGGACAGAGCAACAGCAGCACACGGGATGCACATGTCACCAGAGGTGGCTTGTCCTGGCAGGGCAGTGGCACCTAGGAGAAGAGCATGGCTTCCCCCACCAGCAGTGGGCAAGGAGGCACAGCCTCGTGATCCCCTCCTCAAGCAGGCAGAGCTGGGGCTAAGAAACAGCTCCAGGTGGAGCTGGAAGGACAAAAAGCCAAATTAAAATCTATTCATGGAGGCAGCAGCACAAAAGTCGTGAGAAATGGGTGCTCCCAAGGCAGTGCTGGAAAGAGGGAGTGTACCCCTGCAGAGCCCATGGTACCTGTGGTCTCTGTGGGGCCCCCACATATCCTCAAGCACTGAGTCCGATATCTCTGTGCTGGGGAAGAGAGGTGGAAAACAGTTTCCTGTTCTCCCTTCCATCCTCATGCATCTTTTCAGGGACCAGAGACTGATCCTGACACAGTGCCACCTTTTCTTGTGCAGCAAACCAGCATGAGAAGGTGACAGCATGGCCAGGTGATAACTGTGGGGTACAGGAGCAGCACTGGAAGTCACTTGGAAGGAGGGGATGAGGTCTGAGAGTTCCCACAAGAATGGGCCCTGTTCACCCTGTCTGGCAGCAAGCAGCATCCCTTTCTCCTCCCCCCATTTCTGTGCATCCCTCCTGACCTGCTGAGGATCAGCATCACCCTGGACATCCATCTCCAAGGGGTGAACAAGGAGCAGATCCGCTTGACCAAATTTCTCTGCCCTCTTATTCCCTTTCTCTTTAGCCTGAGAAGGACCCTGAAACTCCCCCTGTCTCAGGCATGGCCACCAGCGGTGGATCAGAGCTCAGCAGAGCAGCCGCAGCTGCCTCTCCGTGCCGCTCGGAGGCAACATTCCCTCCTGCTCCCATTCCCGGCATCTCCTTGGCCTTCAGGCAGCTCTCAAAGCTCACAGACAGGCAGCACCGAGCCATGGGAACCTCCCACTCCCACTTTCTCTCTAATATTTCCACAGTGAGTAAATCTCCATCCTTTTAGGGCTCTCAAATCTATTATTTTTACATTTGCAGTGGATTCCCTGGCCCTGTTATTAATGAAAACCTCCAGGAAAACTCCTCAAATACAGCTTTGACTTTCTGCCCAGGACCTGTGGACAAGGGAAAAAAAAAAAAATAAAGCAACACTAATAAAGCAGGAGGTTTCTATTAAGTCTGAGCGACTGGACTCTCTGGCTTTCTTGGACGCTGAAATCCTCTAGTGCAGGATAAATCTTATACACTTCATTTTCCCAATCTCTCCTTCAATATATTTTAAGAGAACGTAGCAAGTATCAGGGTAAATAATGTCCTAACTGCAAACGTGGGGTCTGCAGTGGTGTGGGGTCAGGCTGTGGGCTGTGGCACCCTCCACTGTGGGCTGCTTGTGGTCTCAGCCCTCTCTCCCTAATCAGGGGGTTGAGCTTGTAGAGGTTTTAATTAGCTGTGAATACAAATAACAAGCAATCCCTCCGAGGCTGGGGAAGGAAGTGGGTGAGCAAACATGGAGATGTGCATTAAGTCCCAAAATATGCAAATCAATGAGCTCTGCAACCAGCACCACCTTGTTGGGAGCAAACCTCCCCCAGGCCCCTTCTCTTTGAGCATTTCCCATCTGGCTGTGAGGGAATTCTCCAATTGTGGGCTCTGCTCTTGTCTTTGCACAGCACCTGCTCCTTGAACCTCCCAGCTCCTCCTAAAGGTACCAGTTTTCTTGGGCAAAGCTGTTACCTGGCAGTGTGCATGCCAGTTTTTGCTGCAGAAGAAAAGGGAACAAGTCCATGGGGTCCTGCCGGCCCAGGGTCAGGCTGGGAGATGACTTCCCTTTGCTTTTATGCCTTTCAGTGCTCTGCAGAGCACACTGAATGTGAGCTAAATCCAGCAACTTCAGCATGGGCAGGGGAGGGAGTGCCTTTGTGGCTTCCTCTGGCACCAAGAGCTCACACACAGCCACTGGATGAAGGAGCATGGGTGAAAGAGTCACTTTTTTTTTGTACCCTGGCACCTCTTTCCTCTTGGATTGCTGTGCATTGGGCTGCTCTGCTTGCAGAGGACGTGAAGAACAGTCTGCAGCCTCAGGCCACTTCAGAGAGTAAACACAAAGGACTTTGCTCTCTAGAAAGACATAACCTTCTTGGAAGCAGGAGCTGGCACGTTCTTCAGACTCGCTCATGCTGGTGGCTCTAACCAAGCTGGACTCTTGGATGTTGCTGTAACACAAATGTTGATGCTTTTGGTAGTGCCAGAGTAGCTGAATGACTTTTTTCCTGCCTGGCAGATGCCAGGCCAATCCAAATTTAGAGAGGCAACAGAGTTCAGCCAACACAAGGCAAGAGCCTTAAACTCAGTGTCCTGATGCTGACACACAAACACAACCAAAGCCCCTGCAATGAGTGGTAACTGTGAGCAGAGGATGGCACAGATTCAAATTAATAAGATCCAGTGTAGTTTACAAGGTAGATCTGGGGCTTAAGAAGCCAGTTGTGAAGGGCTCTGGCCCAAAGTTGGGGCTGGAAAGCACCATTTGGATGACAGCACAAATCCACTGGCAGTTCTGAGTAGCCAAAACAGGGATATTTTGGACTATCCATCCAGTTCAGAGGCCACCTAGTCTGCAAGCACACCCCAACCCTCTCTACAAGGTCAGGTTATATAATTCAGAAACCAACTTTAAACCTCACTGAGAAAACCAAAGAAGCCCTACTCGTGACAGGCAGCATTTATCCTACATAACACCCAGAAATCAAGGTGTACTTGCACCATTTTTGAATACCTAGTTTAGGAGGATCCCCTCTTCCAGCTGAAGTATCCTCTAGTGGAAAGATGCATCCAACACTGGGATGGGCAGTTGTAGCTCTTGGATGCAGATGAGGCATTCCAGGGCTGGAGCAGTGTGGATCCAGTCCATCCCTAGGACTGCCAAAATTACAGGAGGTTCTGGCTGTCCCTGTTTGTATGTTAGGAAAAATTTCTTCCCTCTGAGGGTGGGCAGGCCCTGGCACACGTTGGGCAGAGAAGCTGTGGCTGCCCCATCCCTGGAAGTGTCCAAGGCCAGGT
>JAWWEV010000037.1:4408937-4433043 GCA_035583235.1 Hafferia zeledoni
CCCAAGGGGATTGAAACTAGAAGATCTTTAAGGCTCCTTCCAAACCAAACCATTCTATGATGTTGTGAATAACTCACATCCTTGGTAGATGAGGCTTGAAACAGGTCCCTGAAGAGATGACGGAGCTTTAGGGCTGGGAAATCATCCCATCATATCCGTGCAGTGGCTTAGCCAGGTGGGACCAACAGCGTGGAGAGGTGTTTCCTCTCTGCAGGCTGTGCTGGGGGAGGCTCTGTGAGGAGCTGGGTACTGGATCACTCTGGCTCCATCCCCTCCCCATGGTTTTACAGGTCCCAGCAGCACTCACACTCAGGGTAAGCACGTGAATTTAGGGGAGGGGGCAGAGAGAATAACTCCCTGTGAGTGGCCAAGTGTAATAAACACACTCACTAACTGCTTTTCAGAATACACACATAATAATATGTGGTATTTATACTTTTACCAGCCCTGTGGGACCTTGGCAAGTAAATCAAATTTTCCCACTCTGACCCAAATAAATGTTCAGGAGTGGAAATAACAGATTGCCTTTGCCTGAAATCACCATGTGCTCATTCCAGGGGGATGTCAGCTGAGCAATCCTTGCTTCTCTGCACCACTTACACCTTGCAAAGCTTCCCCCTCTTCTCCCCAGGCTCTGTGAGGACCCACTCACATTGGGCCTGATCCAAATTCCACCAAAAGTCTCCATCTGGCTCAGGTAGATTTTCAACAATCCCTTGGACATTAAAATACTGAAAAGGGTGGGTGGAGTCCAAACTATTCTGATGCCCCTTGCCCACATTTCAGAACCAGTCCCTGAAATGTCCCTCCATTAGAAGTGGACACAGGGAGTGATCTCCAGGAAACAAATCCTCACCCCCACACCAACCCCCAACCTCTTCCTTGTCTTTCTCCCCTTTAAGGCCACATTCTCATTAGGACTTTACCTCTTTCTCCTTCCTATGTTGTCTGGAGCAACCAAACCAAAAAGTCACAGCAGAACCATCTCATACCCTGTCCTACTACTGCAACCAAGCTCTTCCCTAGTGCTTCTGGAGCAGATATTTTGATTCTCCACAGGGCATGGGCTTAGTAGGATGTCCAATGGCTATTTGAAAACTATGGGTGGTCTATGAGGTTCCATGGATAAAAGTTGCCTGCTGTTGTTACCTCCCAAAAGCTGTCAGGTACCTGAGATAGGCATCCTTTAAACCCCTCAGGAGCTCTATGGGTTTCAAGGCCTTTGGTGTGGTCAGAGGCTAAGGATTAAACAATTAAAATGGTTGCCTCTGTGGTGTGTGGAGACCTCAGATGGTCCATCTCAGACTGGTGGTCCCCTGCCACTCCCAGCCTCAAGGATCATCATCTCAGTTCAGGTTCCATAACGCTGACAACAGGAACAGCTGTCGTCCCCTTCCATGCCCTGGATCAATAATATCCCAATCTCTGTGTTCGATGGCATCAATTATTTATCTCTAATTGGATTGGATTCTTCCTTGGCGCCCAGTGAATCAATTAATGACTATTTGCCATCAGAATTCTTGGTGCCCTCCAGAGAGACTTGTCACAGCAGCACCAGCAGAAACTGGTGCAGGAAAGGTTGGAAGGAGCAAAAAGATCTCATGGGGGCTCTTTCTTTGCAGGACAGGCTTTGGTGCAATGGCTGCCAGGCTTCTGTTTTGAAAGGGGAGTTGTATAAAACTTTTGTTCTCAATTCAAGACCTTTCCTTGAAAACTAAAGCTCCTTGAGAAACATTTGAAATGTGGAGAAATTTTAAGTCACAGAATAGAATCACAGAATGATTTGGGTTGGAAGGGGCCTTAAAGGTCATGTTGCTCCAACCCCCCTGAACAGGCAAGGACACCTTCCACTATCCCAGGTTGCTCCAAGCCCTGTCCAACCTGGCCTTGGACACTTCGAGGAATGGGGCAGCCACAGCTTCTCTGGGTAACTTGTGGTAGGGCCTGCCCACCCTCAGAGGGAAGAAATTTTTCCTAATAGCTGATCTGAATCTACTCTCTTTCAATTTGAAGCCATTCTCACTCGTTCTGTCACTCCAGGCCACTGTAAAAAGTCCTTCTCCATCTTTCTCGTAGGTTCCATTCAGGTACTGGAAGTCGGCACTGCCCACGCTGCATCTCCAACATTTTCCTCTTCTGCCTGTAAACAATTATCCACCCCTGCTATTATAACCTCAAGCTACTTTTCAAGGGCAATAACCATCCCTCCTCTAACCCTCTTAACATGCTCGGGGTGGATGATCCCTGTGAGGATACACAGTCGGGCAGCAGTGATCCACTGCACACCAGCAGCTGCCTTTGATAATGAAGGATCTTTGAGAACATAAACGTTCTCATTCTAAGCTCTGACAATATTTAAGCATGTGTTAACAGTTTAAAGAAGCAACCCACTAGAGGAAGTCTCATTTGTCAGGAGCAGTTGCTCTAAATTTCATCATAACTGAATTAAGGCAACCCAGAATGGAGCCGGTTAGAGCGAAGACAGGGGCACTGATGGATGGTTCACACCAGCTGCTAAAATGGTCCTTTGAAAGCTCCTCGAGCTGAGGTTCTGCAGACCAGAGTCAGTGACTCCTGAGTAGAAGCAGGGCAGCTTGAGGAAGGCTGAACTGGATTTCAGAACTACTGTGCAGAGCTACACATCAACACAGTACCTGACAGTGACGCTCCTCATCCCCCAAATCTTCCGTAAGAAATCAAATCGTGGGCTGCCACGGATTGTGATGACTGGAGAGGCTCAGATATCACCTTCAGAAGTGCAGAACAGCTTCTGGACCTGCATACTTCAGATAGAGGAAAGTCCATCACCATTGCAGGTCCAGGAGATGATCTCAGTTCAGAGTCTGCTCTGCATTTTTAGCAACACCACCACAAAATACCCTTGGAGCTCTGCTGTTCCTGATACCTTGGGCTATGAATAACTTAAACTGCTTGTAAAAATCACAACAGTGGTCCTAAAGAATTGCTTAATGCTGCAGGAGTGGCTCTCAAGAATTGCTTAATGCTGCTGCAACTGCTAAACATGAGAATCAGCAAATACATCACAATGGGTTATTCCTACAGGCTAAAAATAAGGAGGGCCATGGAACTTACCTACTAACCAGGCCAGGCAGGGAACTAAGTCAGCAAGTCACTCCTGGAGTTATCAACAAGTTTAGTTCATCTGTCAGGGGGAAAATGAGAAAGTTGAGGCTCTTTTGGAGCAGCCAGGGCAGGACAGGTCTCAGTGCAAGGCAGGATAAATGGCAGAAAGCTCCTTCACCAGTCTGGGTTTGTTATGAATCCAAGTATTTCAGTAGGACTGCGTTGAGACTGGCCAGCTTGGGAATATTTTAGAACTTTAAAGGATAGGAAATAGGATCTTCAAGTGCAGTAGCAATAGGGGTTAATCTTGACATTCCATGCAAAGAGCTATGCCTATGAGACCAAGAGGCTGCTTGGAATAGGCAAGAGAAAGGGAAGAGATTCACCCAAGACCGCATGGCTGGGCAGAGCTCAGTGACTCAGGGCCTCACTGACTCAAGGCAAGTGGCTGCACCATGTGTTTGTTTCCATGGAGCACCAGCACTGAGCAACACCCAGGAGGGCAAAGACATTATTCTCCTTGTGAGGGAGTATTTTCTCTGTCCCATCATAAAGCTTTTTAGCACCCTCAGCAGCCTTCTCCACACTGATTCTCAGCAGATGTTGTGCTAATGAATAACACTGTAATCTCAGTGCCTTAATATAGTGCTGGGGTGCGATAAGTGCGAAATTGCTGTCATCGTCGGCGTGAGGACGCTCTGGTCATTGTTCAGAACTGTCCTCCTCTGGTGATTACATGAAGGGGAATGTGTTTTCTTCCATCTACTCCCACTCTGCTTCCAAATTTAAAACTATTCAGGCATCAGATAGTTCTGTTTTTCTAAGGGTTTAATAAGAGGCCGGGATGCAGATGTTCTGATAAAACCGTGACAAATTGCAAGTGGAGAAGCCATATTAAACCTGGCCAATTACAGGATGTGGGTCAGAAAAAGGGCCCAGTCATTCTGCTAAACCAGCTGCTACCTCCAAATGCTGAGGGCAGAGAAGATGGCCCACAGCGCAAACAAATATTGCAACTCCAAGCTGAAAGCCAGAGATTAAATATTGGATTTGAGTAGAGGGGTGAGGGGAAGGCTCAGCATTTGGTGATATAACCAGGTTTTGATCAAGGGATCTAATCAGCAGAAGGATCAGCCTGAGTAGGCAAGACCCCAGGAGAACCTGTCTAGGGAGGAGGTTGATTGAACAGCATGGGCATCACAATGGGCCTGTGCATCTTCCACCTTTGGAAGGGTTGGGAGCAGATGCTCAAGGCAGCTCTCACTGTTGATGCCGCCAGGATGGTTTGGCAGCTCCTTGGACATCTCTCAGCAGGCCCAGCTGAAGAGTCCTTTTAAAGGGTCTAGTAAACATCTCCACATGGCCCATAGAATCACTTAGGTTGGACAAGCCCTCCACCAGCACTGCCAAGGCCACCAGTAGACCATGTCCCCAGGTGCCACATCTACCAGACTTTTAAATCCCTTCAGGGATGAGGACTCTGCCCCTACCCTAGGCAGCTGTGCCAGGACTGGACAACCCTTTTGAGGAAGGGATTTTACCTCATATCCAATCTAAATGTGCTCAGAAAGGGAATAGTTGCTCACAAGGGGAGCTGAAATGGGAGAGCAAATGACAGCCCGAGTATGAGAAGGGGAGAAGGGATGAGGCACAAGAGGAAGCTCTTTCCTAGGAGAGAGGATAAGGGATGGGAAGGCATCCTGGAAGCAAGAAAACTTGCAGCAACTCTGCCTTGAAAAAGGATTGAACAACTTGGGGGCAGAGCAGGAGAGAGGGCAGGGGTGAA
The DNA here is from genome assembly GCA_035583235.1 of Hafferia zeledoni. Classification (NCBI taxonomy): domain Eukaryota; kingdom Metazoa; phylum Chordata; class Aves; order Passeriformes; family Thamnophilidae; genus Hafferia; species Hafferia zeledoni. Next base: position 4,413,808 of record JAWWEV010000037.1, read on the forward strand.
GTGCCACGTGTGAAATCATTCAAGCAAAAGGAAACATCACAATACCAGCCTTTGCTCAGCTGGTAAGGGAATGACTACAAGCAGCTGCATCTATCAGTCAATTTAATTCCAAGATCTAAAGAAGCCTGCAGGTTAGGAGGGACCTCTGGAGGCCTCTAGTGCCTGGCAGCTTGTCCTGCCAGCTTCCAACATCCCCATCTCATCCTCCCAGAGTGCCTTAGAGGGAGGCACATCCACCTGCAAGTGGCTCTTCTGCACCTTCATTTGTACATCACTCCACAGAGTCCTGAGCCCAAATTAGTTCTTCTAAACTTCAGAGTCATCACAGTTCTTCTTGAAACCAGCTCTAAAAATGTCACTGTCCAGGCTGGCTTGGAACAGGCTCCCCAGGGCAGTGGTGACAGCCTCAAGCCTGCCAGACTTCAAGGAGCGTTTGGACAAAGCTTCAGGCACATGCTGGGATTGTTGGGGCATCCTGTGCAGGGCCAGGCATTGGACTCCATGATCCCTGTGGGTTCCTTCTAACTCAGGATGTTCTATGATTCCACACTGCCAGCTGTGCCAGCAGCAAAGCACTGGTAGAGGCAGGAAACACAGCTTAGAAATGCCTCTACTATCCGGGGGCAATAAAAAAAGCAGAGATCCATCTAACTTACACAGTCCTGGGGAAATGCTGGCTGTGCTCCTTTTCTCTCGGGCTCTGCTGGACAGCTAAATCCCATCCTAAGCTTATGAAATATCACCTGCTCTTCATTCACATATCTGATGTATTTGCTGATGGTCAGAACCAGCATCTCTGTGGCTCCTCTTTCTAACCCCGTGGTCTTTAGATCTGAAAGCAGCCCTGATGGAGCAGATGAAAACACAATGGGTAACTCAATCTAACTCGCTTGGTGTAAAATGCAATAAAAAGGGGGCCCAGAGCCCAAGCCTGAGGCTGTAAATTTCCCACCAGCACCGTGTCTGTCATCCTGCTCAGATGTTTCTCCTGCATCTCTTCCCTGCCCTGCTTGGTCCCACCACTGGGACTGTGTGCTGTCACTTTGTCTTGCTGATCCAGGCATTACAAAGGAGCTGATCTACTGAGCTTTAATTCCATAGATACTCTGGCAAGGGCAGGATGGCTTAAGAAAAAGGCAATAAAAATAGGGCAGTCTTGGCTTTTGCCAAAGCCCAGGTGACTGAAGTTTGGGATGTTTGATACAGAGAACAGGCCTCCTAAGGGGAAAAGCCTGGCAGCTCTCATCCCTGGTTTGTGAACAGCATGGGAAACACCACCATATGAAGCTAATTATTTCAACTTAACTAATGGTTTCATTATCTGCTAGGGAATAAAGAGCCAGATGTATTACATATTGTCCCAACTTCTGTCTCACCTCTGGGTCTGCTTTCCACCAGCTTGTAAACAAAGGGATGTGAACTCAAAACTTCACCTGCTGCCAGCTCCACGTCTTTCATGCTCTTCCTTTGCCATCCATTTTCATCTCCATTGTCCAGAAACAAATCAATACCACATCAGTTCACACCTTGTCCTGACTGTACATTGTCCTCAGAAGCAGCCAGTGGCCAGCGGAGAGGAAGCACAAGCTGGTGGCTGGAGGGCTCAGTTGGAGCATGGGATATCACAGCTCAATTCCCCAGGCTCCCACAAACCACTACTGTGACCTCCTGCAGGCTGGGAGGGCCAGACCTGCTCCAGCAGCTCCAAGATGTTAATGGTATCTGTGGTTTGACACCTCAGATCCACAGCAAGGGGCTCAGTGCCACCTCACCAGTTGGGATGGGAGAAAAAGGGTCCTATGTGAACTCAGCTGTGTGGAATAGAGTCTGCAGCTCCAGGGGAATGTGAGATTTGCAGAAAACTCCCCCCCTGAAAAAACGAGGAAAAAAAATCTCTTGGAAACTCCTACAGTTTTTATCTAGAACAGATTTTTTTTTTGGGGGTGTTTGAAGTATCTTTCTGGCAGATGAACATATGGAAGGGGGATGACACTGCCCAGTTCAGTCATTTAAGTTACTCAGCAGAGGAGTTAAGGGCTGGGGAACCTTGGAGAGACAGAGAATCCATTTCAGAGCTCCACTGAGTGTTCCTTTCTCAGCTCTCAAGTACCTCCCTCTCATCCTTGTGCTGCCTGAAATCCCATAGGCAGAACATTCCAGCCAGAACCTCCCTCCCAGGGCAGAGACAGGGAACCCATCCTGCATCACTGGGAGCTGGAGGAGACAGAACCAATGCCAGCTTTACAGAGAAGGGGGACAGCTCTCCCTCCCCTCATCCAGGGCTGGCTGCAGAGCTCAGCTCCCACAAGCAGCCAGCCCAGGATCCTGCCTTGGGTTATTCAAATCTCACGAATCATTGGCTGCACAGGATGCTCAGAGCCAGGAGCTGCCCAGCAAGCACCAGCTGTGAGGAACGTGAGGAAACATCCTTACTCATCATCTTCATCATCTCCCTTTATAGGATCCCTTCACCCCATCTGAGCTCTCCTGCAGCCATGGCAGAGATCCAGGGCTGGGATGCTCCACACCTGCCAGCACCATCCTCCCATTGTTAGCTGTGCCCAGGCACAGCTGGAATTAGGGAGGGAGATCAAATGTCCCAAATCACATCATCTCTATTGCTTCATATTAAAACGTCCCATGATTCTCTCACCAATAAATAGACAAATAGCTGTTTTAAAATGTGATCCCCACAAGCTGTTTTGAGAAGGAATTATCTCTGTAAAACTTTAGGTAGAGTTACCCCTGTTGCTCCCCCTCCTCTGCCTCCTTCCCTGGAAAAGTCCTGAGCCAGCACCTCCTGATTTATGGGAGATCAGAGTCATCAGGGGAGCTGGTTTTAAAACTCTTCATTTATAGAGACACAGATAGCAAAGTGGGTTCAGCCCCAAATCTGACCTCCAGCACCAGGAAAATGATATTATGGGGTACAATGTGTCTTCCAGAGCCTGAATATGTTACACCTGGAGAAGCAGAGGTTGTACATGAAGTGGGATGAAGAGGTAACTGGTCCTGCAGGCACTGGTGAGGGGACACATTCCTGCACCAGCATCTCCTGCTGCTACAGGAAAACCTTCATCCCATAAATAAACCCCTGTGCTCCCTTTCCCTCCTCTCAGGTATTAGCACAGCTCTGACTTCCTAAAGATGATGCTGATTGCCCACCAAAGAGCTGGCAAAAGAGGAGCTTGACTTGATCTCTGTTGTTCCTCAGTCAAACCCTAGAAGTGTCAATTAATCAATTTAAATGAGGATTATTTCTGAAATGTTTACAACTTCGTGTTATAACATCATAATGTTGAGTAGTCCTTTTGTAGCCAAGAACTGAACACCATTCTGGGTCAAAACAAATAAACACAAAGTGTAAAATATCAAGGTATTTTCCTCACCATCTTTCTTATTCTTCCTGTCACATAAACTCTTCCCTAGAATAAAAACGCTGCTCTGCTGCAGAACGGGTACTCTCACAGGATACTGATTTTCAGGACTTGAACTTCATGGCATTAAATTCTATTTAAAAGGCACTTCTGGAGTTTTCAACTGGCCATATGACATTGTTTGAAAAACATGAATCACCTTGAGCCACCTGTGCCCTCCAGTACAGACTTTTATGATCATCCCATGTAAGAAGCTGAAGCTCCTCTCCCTTCATCCCTCCAGGATGCAGAGCTTCATCTCACACCAAGATGTCTGGCTCTTCCAAGGTAGATTTCCACACCTGTACACATGAACTTACAGAATATTAGGAAAACAACATCCTACAAAACATTCTTCAAAGCCCTCTTATTTCTCAGCACACCCTTTTCTCTCTCTTTTCCTGCTGCCTTGCAGGGCTATGTGCAGGCAGGACCTTTCAACACCACCTATTTCAGCCTCATGCTGCACATGCCCCAAATACTCTCCAGTTTTATTTTAATAGAAATGAAGAAAATCTTTCCTTCCTTTTAAAAGACCTCGCTCTAAAATCACACTGGGCTGTGGGTACAGTCCCCATGTGCTTTCCACCCTCCCTGCCCATCGGCAAGGACAAGGACAACAATTGGGACTCCCTTCACCCTGTTTGGCCATTCCCAACTCCCAAAGAGCGGGGCAGTGGGTGCAGAGCAGGATGGGCCGTGCTGTGCCGGCCTCTGGAAGCCCATTACTGTTTTATGGAGGTCACCCTCACCTAATTATGCCACTGTTCCTCCCAGCCCCAGCCTGACCCTGCCTGATCCTGAAACGGATTAACATGTCTTGGTCACTTGAGCGTGTGGTGTGTGTCTGCTCGGCCAGGGCAGCGGCTCGAGGGCTGCCTGTATCTCAATGTTATTTTGACCTCGGCCGTTTTTTTCCGTGGCGAGTCCTTCGCAGACCTGTTGAATGGGGCTTTCATTTCGCTGACCCCGGGGGTCATCTGTTTTCGGAGCATGAAATATGGCTGCCGGTGGACAGGAGGGAAGAGATAAACTTCACTGAGGAGCCTTAACAGGCCAATGAGCCGTGACTAATGATGATTGTGGTTTGTCTTTCGAGGGCATAATTTATTGGGCTGCTGACCACTTAGTGCACTGGTTGGGGAATTAACTCCTTCGGGGGCAGTGGGGGTTTGTCTGCTCTTTGCTCATCCTTCTCCCCTTTTGCAGGGTGAGCAAACACTTCTCCCTGTGTCTTTCCCCCTCCTGTGATGCTTCCCAGCTGTTTTCATCACCTCTTTACCTTGTGTTCCCCTAAAAAGATGTTTCTTCAAGCTCTTCTCCAAGCTTACTTCCTAATGTCCCAGCCTTTGCTTGTAGCCAGAAAAGGGACCACGAGTCCCGGTGACCCTTTTAGGCAGGACTGTCGCGCTCCTGGGATGGCAGGCGGCCGACGCGAGCCACGATTGTCCCGACAAAAGAGCTGGCGTGTCAAACACAGCTCTTACATCTTCATCAGGGGCTCCCAGGGCCTCCAGCTTTCTCCTGGGAGGAAAGCCCGAGCCTGAGAGCACGTTCCCAGCAGCACCATCATCCATCTCTGTCACTCGTGGGGAGATGGAGACAGACAGGGATTCTCCAGGATGGTTACAGTGTGGACAGTCTGGGGAAGGATGGCAGCAGCCCATGGCCAGAAAAAGGAGGGGCAACACTAGAACCCAAGCCCTAATTTCACTTTTTTTTTTTACCTTAAAATTCAACTTTAAAACTTACAAAAATTTGGGTTTCCAGTGATCTGTAGCTGGAGGAGAGGTTGACATCACGATTAGCTCATTGGCAATAAGTAACTTCATTTTTGGGGACCACCTGTGTCTTCAACATCCTAGAAAAGAAATCAGAGGTTGTAGGAGTATCCTACAGCCTTTAAGTTATTTTAGTGGGTAAATTCTGCCTTTGTCTGCAATGCTGCATTGCATTGCCCTTTGGGTGATTAAGGAGGCTCATTAAGTTGCAAGTGCCTCAGTTTCCCCACCTGAAAATATGATTCAGGGGGCAGATGCTGATACTGACTTTTCCTGTGATATGTTTGGAGATCAGAGGGGTAAAAAAGGATCCAAGAGGTGCTGAGGGAGGGGTTTGGAGCAGGGAAAACAGCTCACCTTCCTTCCTGCCAAAGGATGCTGTCACCTTACACTTGTCTGGGTCTGATGGGAGCCAGCCCTGGGTTAGCAGGGGTGTCCTGTGTTTTGGGGTGCTCAGTGCAGAGCCAGAAGGGACTGTGATTCTGGGAGTCACAGGATTGGGGAGAATCCTGAAAGAGTCATTTTCAAACCAGCCATAAATTGAATCAATTAATTGGATTATCAGTCAAGCTCTATTTAAACACTGATCCCATAAATCAAAATGAGAGTGGTCTCCTTTGGATAATTCTCCTTAATAGCACAGAAAAAAAAAAAAAAAAAAAGACATCAGAAAGCCTGGGGGAAGACTGAAAGAGTTCCCTGAGGGTTTACATGGGTCCAGATCTACTTCTCCCTTTAAAAAGCTGTAATTATTCACACATTAAGAGCCATCCTGCCAGAGGAGCTCCCTGCCTTTGAAGGCACAGGAGTTATTCCTGCAGCAGGAGTGACCAGCAGTGGGTGTCCTTTAGGATAACAGGGATTTCAGCAGGGCCAAGGACCACAGAGCAGAAGCCACAAGGTCTCCCTAAGATCCAACAGCCCCCCAATAAGCACAAGGTGTTCACAGTGGCTGGCAGGGAGATGGGATGGGAACACAATCACAGGTGCCTCTCTATCCCTCAGCATCAAACGTTCCTGCTCTTCAGAGCAAGGTTTGAGAGAGGCCCTGGACATTTGGGACTGGTTTCCTGCTGATTTACAAGCCAAAGGACAAGCCATAAACCTCAGCCCACTAATTGCAGTAAGAGCAGTGGCACGGCCCAGGTCTGAGCTCCAGTGCTTGTACAACCGTGTGCATTAATGCACCACAGTGACCTGGCACTCCGCGAGTTCAATCACCCTGTAACTCATTACTGCAAATTAAAGGAGAGACTCTCATCCTATCCAGGCTTGCTGAGGATTTCTGGGGAGGCACAGGATGTCTGCAGCTCCTCCAGTAATCACCTGAGAGGAGATTTCATTGGAAATTTGGAGGCAATTTAGCAAATTAGCTGAATACTTAGCAAATCCAGTGTGAGTTATAAGCAGCTCCTTATTCAGGTGAGGGTTTTGTGGGGGGGTTTGCAGAAGCTGAAGCCAGTTCTGTAAATAAATGGGTTTAAGTGAAGGATTTCCAGGAAGACAAAATTTTTACTGGGACAAACAAATAATAAAAAGAATCTGTGGGTAGAGCCTAGAATCTTCTGTGTGTGCATGCCTTAGGTTTTCAGATTTATTTCCATTTGCTGTCCAAAAACTAAAAAGGTACAAGGTTATTATTTCCCTGCATTTTTCTTGCAGGAAAAAAAAGAGATGTTTGGAAAAAGAGTTAAAAATTACCTCTTTCCCTGCCCATGCAACACACTGGTACCTCCTGAGCTGCCCTCCCAGAACTGCCCAACCCAACAAAATTCAAAAATTACCTCTTTCCCTGCCCATGCAACACACTGGCACCTCCTGAGCTGCTCTCCCAGAACTGCCCAACCCAACATTCCACCTTCTGTTTGATCTCCCCTCACAAGAGACCTTCCTCTGACTGTTATTGTTATCACTAAGTAGTGCCCAGGCAGGAGAGACAAAATCACACCCCTGTTCCTCCCAGGTGGGACCACACACGAGCACAGCCAGTGCTGTGGGAACCACCTGCACCCCGAGAGATGGGGCAGATGGAAAGGATGCACGAGATGGGTGCCAGTGTGGAAATAAAGATGTAAGAAACAGGAGACTGAGTCAGCAGAGAAGAGAATTAAAAAAAAAAAAAAAAAAAAGCAGAAAAGAAAAAAAAAAAAGGCCAAGGCAAGCTGAGACAGTGAGCTCATGCATCCCAGGCTGGGTGCAGCCCTTCAAGGCTCGGCAGCCACGGTGATTAGCCAAGACATGATCCAGCCTTTGCTGGCCTGATGCAGGGTAAGAGGTCAGCAGCAGGCTGATAAAACAGAGTATCTTCAGCTCCTCTTGGGGGGTGAGATGGCTAAAACTCGACTGTGATGGTCTCTGAGCAAACAGCCTTGCAGTGCCCACAAAGCACCAGCGGCCACTGGGCTCAGCTCTGCCTTTGCCCCCCAAGATAGGCCCATTTGGGTATGGATGAATCTTGCAAAGAAACAAGGCAGCTGCTTCTCCCTGTGATGTGCTCAGATGTTGTCAGAGTTTAATTTGGAGAGGAGGGAAATGGTGCAAGTTGGACCTTTTGAAGTGATATTGTTACCTGCTGTCACAAAGCCTTAATGGATGGGGAGATGGCTCTTGGCTGGGCTGAAATTCCCGAGCTCAGCCTTGTAAAAGAAGATCTGAATGTAAAAGAGAGGGGGAGATGTTTAACAGAGACAAGACCTGGGGATCAACAGGAGAGAGGAACATCCCAGCACATCAGGTTAACCCTTACACTGCCAATTTCTGCTTCTCTGACAGCTGGTCTGGGGAAATCACAGCTAAGAAGCAACACGGAGCACAGCAGGAAGAGAAAATGCAGATGTGTTTAAAAATACCCTTCAAAAACATTCCAGTTTGGGTTTTGGAAGAGGAAATGGAGTTTCTCTTGCCCTGAACCCTGTGCTTTCCTCTGCCATGCTCTGGGCAGCAGCACAGCTCCCAGTCCACATGTGACTGATGCTGCTGCAAAATCATTAACTCTGCTGCAGATGCAGAGCTGGATAAACAGCCTGCTCTTGTTCTGCACATGTGAGTTACTGTAGGAGTTGGTGAAAGATTCTGGGTTTATAGCCTTGGATAATGATTTGTTTTTTTTTAAACCCCCAGCTGATAAAGCTGGGGAAGTGCCAGTGTATGATCTCCCCGATCTGCTTCTTGCTTGAGAGCTGAATCTCAGAGCCACCAGACAAAAGGAAGGGGAGAAATGCTCAAACAAACAACATAAAAAGGCATAAAATCTGCTGCTCACCACAATGGTAGATATTGTTTGTGCAGGTCTGTGTCCACACCTATCCCTGGAAGTGTTCAAGGCCAGGCTGGACAGGGCTTGGAGCAACCTGGTCTGATGGAAGCTGTCCCTGACCACGGCAGGGGATGGAACAAGATGGTCTTTAAGGTCCCTTCCAACCCATAACGTTCTGGGATTCTATGATGATTCTGTGATTCATTTGGGCACAAACCCAGCCAATCTTTCCTGTTTCCAGTACCAAGCCATCTTAGGAACACAAGCAGGTTGGGGATGGGGTGGATTACAGACATCTCATCCCAAAAGCAGATTCTCATCAGACAACCAGCAGCCACTTTCTGGCTCTCAAAGCTGTTCCAAATGCTTAAGGATCATTCTTTCAATTCTCTTTCACCTGGGCAAAGCACTGGTTTGGGATCAGTTGAGCTCTTCCCTCTCACAAGCAAAGCAGAACACGCAGCACCCAAGGATCCTCCAATGCCTCCATACAATCCCTCATCCTGCCACAAAATCCTGCTTTCAGTATTGCTGACAAGGATATATAGTCTCAGGATCATGTTGGAGATGCTTCCCAAAGTCCTCTTGATGTGCACATGGAAAGAAACCCTCACACCAGACAGCAACACACCACAGGGGTGTTATTGCTTGATCCACAGCATTGTTTTGGGAATCTTGAACTGTTGGAACCAAGTCCAGCCATACCTAGAGATAATTTTGCCACAAGATTTTGTCAGATGACCCTCACTGGATGCAAAATCTTCATTAACACTAAAGTTGTCCTACCTGCAGCATTCCTCCTCTGCCCCTTGGGAGTTCTGGGAGGTGCCAGGGAGAAGCTGCTGCTACCTTTGTGATTCCAACTCCAGTCACTTGTGGGATTTGCCTCATTAAATCAGCACATGGGTCGATTTAGTCCAGGCATGAGAGCAGCTCCATGTCCCCTGTCACTGCTGTGGGCATTTCTGAGCCTGCCATCCAGCCTGCAGCACTCTGGGAGCCAGGTTATTTGCATTTTGGGAGCCAGGTTATTTGCAGTTTGAAGGGTGGAACTCAGAAAAGGAGCTGAAGTTTAAGAAGCAGAGTAGGATTTGGAGATGAGAGCAGGGCATTGGGGCCAGAGGCTGCAACAGGGGAGCAGGGCATGGACCTGCTAACTCTCTCTGATGTGCTATCCAGCACGGATGGAAAATGATTGCAAATTGCTCCACTGACCATCCACTCATCACCCACCAGGCCTCATGTACCCATAATTGCTAATTGCTCCACGGATCATCCACCAGCCTCATGTACCCATCAGAGATGCTGGGCATTAGTAGTTTGCTGTGGCCACCTCAAAAGCACATTCACCTCTTTGGTCTCAGCTGGGGTAAAAGCTGGCAAAAAAAGCTGTAGGACTCACTGGGAGAAAGCTGGTAATAACACATGAATAATTAGAGGTTGCCAAAGTCCTCATTAAGCAAAGCAGAGTTGGCTTTCCAAAGGATAGGTTGAAAGGCAAGTGTCTCCTGTTACAAGTGCAGTGTCTACAAGAAGAATAATCCTTGCCTGTTCTAGATAAGGGCAAAGAGTAGGTATGCCTGAAATACTTCTATTACTTCAAAGTTCATAAATCTATTCGTTTAAAACTGTCAACAAGAAAGAGGAAATATGAGCTAGAGACATGGTTATCACCAGGAAAGGAATTTCCTCCAAAGGGAGAGCAGGACAGTAAGGCCAGGAAGGACAGACAGATAGGGAAATACCTTCATGAGATATCAGGAATCTGGATGAGCCTGATCTGTGAATATCTTTTCATTGACTCCAGCAGACTTCATCTCTACCCCAGTGTAAGAGAAGGATGAGTAGGCAAGACTTGTTTTCAACTCACCAGGTAAAACAAATATAATAGAAACTGTATGGGTTAATTGGTATTAATTTTTTGGGTTGTTTTGGATGTTTTTATTTTTTAAGTCTTTGAAATATTTCAGGATTTTGTCAAAAAAATCCCTTTGCTCTACTGGCCTGATCTTGCTTTTTGGTAGATTGAGCTGGTGTTTCCAGGGAGAAGAGTCATGTGGCAAAGAGGTTGAGAAGTCTGTAGGACATGAGAAATGTTGGAAACCCATGGGGAAGAGGAAGGAGCCTCCTAGGAAAGACCTTTTAGCCTCAGACAGAGAGAGCTGCAATGCAAAAGGGAGGAGGAAACAGGGGGAAGCAAGGACTGAAGAAATGAATGCTGGAATCCATGCCTGGCTTTGGTTTGCACAGGATGAAACAGAATTGGTATTAACCCTCACAAGCAACTTTTCTACCCAGAATCACCAAACCCACCACCAATACTCAGCTTTGCTGCCATCACTGAACCCACTGATGCTGTTCATCCTGTCCCTGAACACACCTGGGACATTGGTGCTCACAGCAAAGGACACCTAAAGAGCTGACACAGCCCCACACAGTGATGGGAAAGGGCAGAGCTGATGGCAGGAGTGCTCAGCACCAAACCAGGAGGTGCCTGCTGAAGGCTGGAGCAAAGGGAGCTGCACTTGTCCTGTGATGGGGAGTCCTGTGGAAGTGCCAAGGACCAAAATGAGAAAATTGGTGTTTCCCTACAGGTGTATCAAGAAATCCTCCAAAGATGGAAAGCATCTCAATCAGAACTGTCTGTACATCCTCCCAGTGCTGAAAACTGGGCACTTGAGGTGTCATCTTTACTAGATCCATAAGTCTTGCATGGTCATGACCTGGGCTGGGCAGCTGGAGCCTCCACACCACCCTCACTCTGGACACAGCACTGCCTGGTGCATCTATTCTGGGAATACTGAGGACTCTGGTTCCCAGAGCTGTCAGGGCAGCACTAAATCCACCAAGAACATGTTCAAACAAACACATTACAGCAGATAAAGGATCAGATAGTTCGATATCTCTGGCTCCTACCTGAGAGCAACATGACAGGACTTATTTATCCCATTGCAAATTCATCCTCTCCCTGTATGTCTGAAAATGGTTCTTTAATAAGGCCCATCCTTCCCCCACCTTTCCCCTTCTCCTTTCATCTAATTCTGCCTTAAGTCACCATCCTGTCTTAGGGCAAAGTTCCCACTGCTGCCAACCCCTCCCTTCTCCCTCAATAACCCAAGCCTTGTCAGCCTGGTGCTCTGCTCTGTGGGTAAGCAGTAACTTGCTCATATAAGAGTGTTTACATTTGAATATAAGTACAATTACACCAGCAGATCTAATAGTCCTCTCTGTATATGTTACTGAGTACTTAGGGCCATTTTTCTGAGAGCCATTATGCTCATGTGATTTTCCTCAAAGCCTTTTGGAGGGATTTTGTTTTGACAGGAGGGCATTAAGGGGGTGAAACTGATAGCATAAGTACCACTTACAGACTTTGATCAGCTTGGGTCATAATTCTCTTGGAGAAAGTCTTGTATATATTAGAGAAGGAAATTAATTTTATTGCCGCTCTGACTCTTTTTTTTTTTTCCTGCCTGTAACATCCAAGCACTTGTGCTCAGATTTTTTTTTTTTTTAAAAATTTTTCTTCCTCCCCCTCTGTGTTCAGAACTGAAGTACAAATTGGGCTGTCCTTCTCCCAGAGGGAGGGACTGGATAAAGCCAGAATAGCTTGGGCCCTCATCTCCATCTCCAGGAGGACGGTTCCCATTGATATGATCCCAACAAGGTATGAGAGAGGCTTGAAAAACTCTTCCTTCCCATGCACTAGATATAAATGTTGCCCAGATGAATAGACATTTTTTTGGTCTGTAAATATCAAAAAATGAGCAAGTAACTGGACTTCACAGATACCTACAAAGTATTATTTGGGATGCCCAATTCCCAGACTAATAGTTTGAAAAGAGCTACATGAGAACAGGCTGAATATGTCAGATGTTCCTGCAGGCATGACACAGAGCTGACCAACTTCTGCCTCCAACACAACTGGCACACCAGGGGCAGGAGAAGCAGAACTAACTGGCACTGAAGAGTTTGGAGAAAATAATGTTTTGTCATGACTGGCCATAAGTCAAAGTCCTTACTCAGCATTACATGATGATCACAAGCTCAGCTAGTGGGTCATGGGAGCTCAGGGGTGTGTCTAAAGTGGGTGAATAGATGGAGAAAGCAGCTGTGTTCTGCAGAAGACCTGGTTATAGGAGCTTTTGGCCAAAGGAGTAACACTAAGGAACAGCTCAGCCAGGGGGAGAAGAGTGTGGTATCAAAGCTACTGCACAGCCAAGCTGGCCATAAAAGAAAAAAAAGAATTCTGAAAACTCCCCCTTCAATTTTTGCTGGCATTCCTGTTGGCTGGCCAGGTGATGTTCCAGCTGTCACTTTCCCTTGGTGCCACTCAGTGAAAGGAAGGGACAGGAGAGCATGGACAACTGGTTTCTGGGAGCTGATGGCCATCTGGATTGTCACACACCTCAGCAGCACCTTGTCAGCAGGTGGGAGCTGCCTGTGATCTGCAACCTGCAGACATCAAGGAGGTTCCCTCCTTAAAGACAAGCTGATGATGTCACCCAGAAGGTGCAGAGTTGTGTGAATCCTGTTCCCTCCTTCCCAAAGATCTTCTATCAGTCTGTGCCTTGGTCTCCTCCACCAGAGAAGAGCAAACTGCACCTGCTCATCCTCCTGTATTTGCTGTAGTACAATCACTGAAAGAACTTTGGAGGGGGGTTAATCCTGCTTAAAATTGACAGTGTAAAAGTGATGTCTAGTCCAAGCTAATGTTTAGTCTAACATACTGGGAACATGAATCAACTTCTGAAGAAGAGTCTTTCCACTTCCTCAGCCATCTCTAGAGGGCCCAGCCTTTTGCCAAGAAATAGCACAAATAACTGAAGCAAACCTTGCCTTCAACTAGAGCCAGAAAGGCTCTTGTCTTCATTCAATGTCACAGAATGATTTGGATTAAAAAGGACTTTCCATTCCCCTGCCATGGGCAGGGACACCTTTCACTAGACCAGATTGCTCCAAGTTTATCCAACCTGTCCTTGAACACTTCCAAGGATGGGACAGACACAGCTTCTCTGGGCAGTCTGTTCCAGTGCCTCACCACCAACACAGGTGAGAATTTCTTCCTAATATTCAGTCTAAAGCCTCCCCTCTTATCAGTTTGAAGCCATTCTGCCTTTTCCTGTCACTGAGGCTCTTGCAAATTAATCTCACTCCCCAAACAATGATCCAGGAACTACATCATAAAGAAAGAAGAAAAAAAAAAACTCACAGAAAACTGTAAAAGGCCTGTAATTCAGCAGAACAACCCTCCAAAAGGCACAATTGATGTGAATTATCTATGGTGGCCACTCAGGTGAGCTACAATTCAGTTCAACCAAGTGAACACAAAGGTCTGAGTTTACTCTTAGTGCTATCCCAGTCCATGTTACCAGACAGATGATGTTTATGGGCTATGGATTGAACACAGCCTGGATGAACCTCCAAACATCCAACAGATCCTCTGTTGCTAGGGCAGGAGCAAATAGATGCAGAAAAAATACTAAATCCCATCCTATCTGAAGCCTCACCTGGACCTTACTCTGGATCAGCAGCTCTCCAGCCTAAATTCAACTCACATGTGAGAATTCCAAATTAGGGGAGTGTTTTAATCCCTGCCCAGGTCAGTCAGCCTTGGTCTGAGATCTCCCTGGAAGGAGGATGCTTTTGGCAGTATTGGGTTCCTTGACAGGGTGATACATCACTGACAGGTACTGAAAGAACAGCCCCTCTTCATCCTTACCCCCATTCCTGCCAATTCCAGATCGGAATCAGGAGCGGAAATGTTTGGGTGTAGCTGGTAAAGCTGGTTGGAAAATTTTTGTCAAAACAGATTTCCATCAAAAAGTGACACCCTGTTGGCTTTGGCAAATTTTTGTTCAGGGACAAAGTGGGGAGAGAAAAAAATGTAAATGTCAGTGTGCCCTTTTGACATTTTCCCCAACGAAAAGGATGGACTTTCTTGCTTTGAAATGACTTTTCCTTGACATTCATTTTCTACATTCAACTCAAAACAAATCAACTTTTCTACTAAAATGGAATTTGTTGACTACTCTAAGAGGTTTTTTCCGTTTGGAATTGAATATGCAGAATTCTATAGAATCATAGAATGGTTTGGATTGGAAGGCACCTTACAGATCATCTCATCCCAAACTCCTGCCATGGGCAGGGACACATTTCAGTAGAACAGGTTGCTCCAAGGTCTGTCCAACCTGAGACTGGTTTTTTCCCCAATTCAGGATGGGCTTGGAGGGGAGGGGGAAATCTTGATTGTTTTTTTTTTCTCTTGAATTTAAGATTCATTCTTCTTACCAGCCATGCCTCTGCCATCCCCACACCTGAATTTCTCCTCCTTTTCTTGCTTACCCTGGAGTGACACTTAACTTCAGCTTAAGTATTTTTTTTCAGCTCTGGCACTATCTTTATTCCAGGTTTTCTTCTCCCAGTCCTGAGTTGACATCAGACCCCTCAAGGTTAAAAAAACCAAAAACAAAAAAACAAAATACAACAAACCACCAAAAGCAACTTGGGTACCACATGTACAGCTGGAATCCAGCAGATATGAAGGGCTTAGCCAGGACATCACTGGTTATCTCTGTCTTTCCAGCCTGTCTCAGCTGTGGAGCTCAGCCTGAGACAAGCAGTTTTCAGTGCCAATCATAGGAGTGACCACATTCCCTCATCCTGCCTTCACCCACATTCCTTTTCTCCATCGAGGACAGCAATCTGCAAGGATTTCTCTCCCCCTCTCTGACAAAAGGCAGAATATTGGGAGAAAAATCAGCTGTGTCTTCTATAAAACCAGGTCCAGTCATTCAGCCCAGGCATTGTCTGGTGAAATATGATCTACTTTTTCCTCTATGCAATAGGTTCCCAAAGCAATTGGGAATTTAATTCAGGAGACTGTAATATAGATGCATTTTGCTTAAGCTTAACCATCTGCAGTGAAGTGTCTCATCTCCACTGACTGTGTGGCCACGTCCTGCTGCCAACAAACAGTAGATCTACAGGGAGAGCTCCCCACATCACTCTGTTGGCTATAAAGGGCACTTGAATATCTATCTTAGAGAGCTACAGCTTGCTAAGACACATGGCACATCATTTCTTTCCTTGGAGTGCAGTTCTGGCCCTGTACCAGCTTCGGCAAACGTGAAACTGGGACTCGACTCCATCACCACAATATTTCCCAGCCTCTTTGCTGCAACAGGATGAAAAGGACTGAACTACACTCTTGTCTGACCTCAGAAAATACAACTCCCAGTTAGTGAGTATTGACTTTGCAAACAGATTGTGTAATGAGGCTGGAAAACGAGCAGTCCTCAACACAACGCCCTCCCAGTCCTCCACACAACGTCCCCAACTTCAGCTTTTTTAGATGCACACACGCTGAAGGTCACAGGTGCCCATCAGCAGCCTCAGAGCACCATGGCACAGACAGAGCAGAGGGTTGGCCTTTACTGTGCCACCTTGCCTAGAAAAGTTCTCAGTCAACAATTATCAGACCCTTCCAGAGCTGTGGCTACAAAGGGATCCATGAGAGATTCCCAGGGAAAGCAAAGTTTGAAATCCCTGTGCAGGGTTCACATGGAATTTAGAGCAGAATCAGCAACTCAGAGAAAGATTAAGAATGGCTAAACCCCTTTTTTCCCCTCAGCCAAAGCATATGAAATATCTGCCTTCTCATCCCCACATCTCTCCCATATGCACTAAATTCGTTTTGCTTGAAACTACCTAAATATTCCCTGAGGGACTTTCCAGTGCAGGTCTGCTCTCCAGCAAACCCACAAAGCCACGCTGTGCTCAGGTCCTGCCTTGCCCAGAAGCACAGGAGGTTTTGAAGCTGGTGCCAAGGATTTCCCTTGAGTTTGCAGCTGATTCCAAGGCAGATCCAAACTCCAGCTTTATTTCACCACAGGCAAGACCAAGCACTTCAGAAAGGATCATTCCCTCCCACCTTGGTAGCCCTGGAGTAATTGCATCCCAAAGCAGCATCCTGACACAGTTCAGCCATCCTGGCTACTCCCCTGAAGTTCGGAGAAGAGGACTCAGAGCCAAAAAGTGACATTTTGTGGTCACCTGGATGTGTGTTTGGAGCAGTGGGTTTTACCAAGGGGTTCCAGGCTGCCAGACCTCCCTGGTGTGATGAAACTCAGCTGCTGAGGGCAGGAGAAAGCACTTTAGATAAGAGGTCAGCAGAGGGGAAAAAAAGGAGCAGGCATGCTGGATATTTGATGCTGTCAATCACAAATCTCACAGGTCCCTGTGGAAGAGGCTGGAGTTCAGAGAGCCACAAGCATCACCCCTCTGTCTCTCCAGGCAGGACAGCTGATGCTCCTGGCTCAGGTGGCTGTGCTGCATGTGCAGGACCCTCCTCCCTGGCTGCTCCACACCTTCCCTGGGAGAGGTGCCTGGAACAGCACAGCCAGTGACCCTCAGCCATGCAGAGAAATTCAGGCTGACAACTTATTGATAACATCAACCAGCACCTGAGCTTCTCTGTGGATCTGAGAGCTGTCTGCTCAGAAAGACACAAGTGGTGGGAGTAAGGGATGTTTCCCCAAGTCCCACCTGGCCTTGCACTTTCCTTCCTGTCACTTCCAGGGTCCTTCATCAAGGACAAACGATTTGTCTCAGCTCTCTCTCCCTTTGCTGACAAATGAGACAACTTCAGGGTTTTGCTCAGGGGCAGGAGCTGTGCTGACAACACAACAGGAAAGGGGAGAAACCTCAGGCTTCCTGTGCAAAGTAGCCTTTCAGCATTGCGTTTTCTGGGTCATCTCTTGGTAGAAAAGAGCAAAGAGGGGGAATGGAACCAAAGAGGCATTTTAAATAAACACACACACTCAGCAGATCAAATTATTTCTAGCTATCATTCTAGACCAGCAGAGCAGTGTTGGGTGCTAACAAAGAATCTAGCACTAAAAACTGGTCAGAATATTTAACTGTATGATTTTTCCCCTCCCAAAAGCATCACTGTTATGATATCATAATCATCAAGGGAAAGGTGATGTCAGGGAGCTGTGTTGGCCATACTGAACACCTCCAGTGAAAGGCAGATGGTGGTGTCCAAGCACAAACCTGCAGGAAACCCTTTGCACAGGTTTGGTCATGTGGCAAAGGCACAGAAAGAAGCAATTCCGGGCCACATTCTGTGTTTTGGCTGCCTCAAGTGACCAAATGACCCTCACTAGCAGTCCCAGAAAAGGGCAGCATTTATTTCTACAGTAGAAGCCCCAGGTCCAGCCAGGACACAAGACAAGTTACTCACAGGTCTGAAGCTCATGCAGGAGGGGAGTTAGAGACAAACTAGCCACAGCAGAAAGCTCAGAGTCATCTCAGGAGACAAATTACATCCAGCCCATGTCCACAATCCATCCAGGAGGCAGGAACTTTCCACACTTCCACAGGCCAAGAAAAGCAAAGCTTCAGAGCTGCCCTCAAATAGAGCTCCAGGGCTCTGGGAAGAGAAGGGATGGGTGGAGCACCCAGGTGAAGCTGGTCAGGTTAATTAAGGTCAATTAGTGCCTCAAGATGACAACTTGCACCTGCTCATACTGTGGTGTCAGCTGTGTCAGGGGAGAGGCTGATGGGACAACCTCATGGGAAAATCCCACTGAGGATCATGTTCCAAGAGTAGCAAAGACCTGAGCGTGTCCCACTGACCACCCCTGCAGGTCAGGCTGGGGGGAGTCAGCAGAAGGATCTGCTGTGGTGGATTTGCTGAGTGGTGACAGATGGGACAATGTGACATTTCTGCCCTCGACACCACACAGTGACAGAGTCTCTGGTACACACATACCTGTGAATTGCTCAGGATGCTTCACCTGCACTTGATCCAGATGAAAGTCCTCCTTTGGAGCTTTCCTTCCCAACCAAGAGCCTCACAAAGCTGGTTAGCTCAGCTGGTCATCAAACAACCTGTTTCCCAAGCTCCCAACACTCAGATCTGGGCACCTACACACCAGAAAGGAAAAATTTAGGATGAACCATGTGGAAGACAACTCTCAAACACGACTTTTGGAGGACAAGCACTCTTTGAACGTGCACAGTCTTGTACACCCTGAGACTACAACTGTTGCTCAGCATTATGTTCCATAGAACCACGAACCAGAGAATGGCTCAGGACCTTAAAGATCATCCAGTTCCAATGCTGTGTCTCCATGAGGAGAGCAGAGGGAACAGGCAGGGCAGGGGGAACTCCAAGCTCTATCTGTTGATTGCTGAAGTTTCCAAGAGCACATTGAAGTGTTGTACAGCAGAGGGAGGCCTTCAGAGCACACTCTGACTTCATGCCAGGCCCAGGCAATGAGCTGCTTTGTATTAATTTGTGCGACTTCATGAATAAACTGCGCTTGGCTTGTATAGGAATTTTAAATGAATTGTTAACACATTTTTATGAATCGAGGAGGAGGTGCTAGCTGGGGAGGCTGACTGGTTGTTGTTTAAAGCAGAGGAAATCAATCATGGGTTTTTGCAAAATAAAACTTTATTGAGCTGTAATAAACAGATACTTCTAAAAAACATTTAAATGCACATAAAAACCAAGTGGAAGGCGCTTGACTGTTTCAGCATGAATGGTCAGTGAGTGCATATCTGCATTAAAGCTATTTTTTTACACTTCTAACATAAAGAAAGAAGATGCATGATCCTGTCCTGCATTAAAAATAGTGTGGCCAGCAGGACCAGGGAAGTGATCCTTCCTCTGTACTCTGAGTTGGTGAGGCCACACCTTGAGTGTTGTGTTCAGTTCTGGGCCCCTCAGGTCAGGAAAGAGATTGAGGGGCTGGAGTGGGGCCAGAGAAGA
>JAWWEV010000037.1:4439623-4584715 GCA_035583235.1 Hafferia zeledoni
GTTCCCAGCTGGCACAGCCCTGCCCTGGCTGTGAGGAACCTGCACGCCGTGCCCTCTGCTTCCCTGCCTGCCTCCCTGCTTCCCTGCCTGCCTCCCTGCCTGCTTCCCTGCTTCCCTGCCTGCCTCCCTGCTTCCCTGCCTGCCTTCCTGTCTGCCTCTCTGCTTCCCTGCCTGCCTCTGCTTCCCTGCCTGTCTCCCTGCTTCCCTGCCTGCCTTCCTGCCTGCCTGTCTCTCTGCTTCCTTGCCTGCCTCTCTGCTTCCCTGCTTCCCTCCCTGCTTCCCTGCCTGTCTCTCTGCTTCCCTATCTCCCTCCCTGCTTCCCTGCCTGTGTTCCTGCTTCTCTATTTAAACCTCACGGTCACAACTTGAGACAGCTTCCTCTCCTCCTGTCACTTGTTACCTGGGAGAAGAGACTGACTCTTACCCAGCTCCAGCCTCTTTTCAGATAGTTGTAGAGACCAATAAAATCCCCCTGACCTTTATTTTCTCCAGGTTAATCCCGTCCAGCTCCATCAGCCACTGATCTCTGGATAACTAACCTCTGGACAGGGCAGTTCCCACAGCCACACACACCAGAAGTCCTAAGGTTGGTCTGACACCTTCACAAAGTTTCACCTTTCCCATCCTCATCCCAAACATCCACTTACTAAGTCCAGGTTTGCCACATGGTAGGTTAAACCTCATTAGAATTGAAACTCCTTTGCTGTTTTCCTCCACGTTGTGCTCCATGTGGGAGCTTTCCTAACCAGCATCACTCTGGGATGAAGCACACAAAGTTTGATCTCAAGCCAAAATTCACTTTTTTCAGTCATTCATAAGGAGTTGCACCATCCATGTGTGTCACTTGGCTCCCTCCAGTAATAACTTCTGAAATCCATGGGAGTATTTCAATCAGCTTGCACAGATGAAGCCCCAAGAGCATTAGGAGTTGGCCCAGTTTGAAGGCTGTAGGCAGCTGGTTAGAGGGAAAACTCTGAATTACTGAGAGCAGGGCTGGGGTTGGAGCTCAGCAAGGCTGGAAAAGGCACATGGGAGGGAGATCTATGAAAGGCTCCAACCTCCAGAAATGTCTCGATCAGAGCTCACACCTTATTAGGCAGGTGTTAATCCAGCCACAAGACACAGAGCCACAGGAAATCAGCTCCATAATCCCTGATCCTCATGGATCAACTGTGACTCAAAAAAAAAAAAAGTTAAATGCAAAGAAAAGCCTTTCATAAAGCAAAAACTTCTGGAGCAGCACTTCCTATTCCTCCTGATGGAACAGAGCTGGGCTTGGGATTGTGAGGAAATGCAAACACTGTTGCTGAGATAGAAAAAGACACTAAAAGACAACAAAGAGGATTCCCATCCAGGTCTAGAGAGATGTGTAGGTGCCAAGAAACTTTAATAAGACTGAAGAGCTAAAAAGCTTTGAAAAAATTCCACCTACTTAAGGATGGCTTGGTTTTAAGGGCAATTCTTTTCCAAGTTTGGGTTTATTCTGCTTTTAACCTTTTTCTTTGAAAGCTGTTACAAGACCAATAAAAAGACAGTGTTACAAGACCCTGAATTCCTGTCAAAACTCCATTTCTCTGACTGGAGAAGATCCCCTTTGCTACTGTGGTAGCTACAAATCAGTAGCAAACAAGGTTTGATTAATTTGATCTTGATTAGAGTTTAAGGACTTTTTTTTGGCCAGAGTTATGTTTTGAAGCAAAATAAGTGGAAACTCAATCAGTGCAAACTGCTCCATAATACATTTTTTAAACACAAATAATTTGGCAAGCTCAACAAGGCAGAAAACTCCCACATTTGGTTTTATTATTAGGTTAAAGCAAAGCTTGTAATTACAAGTTAGAAATATCTTTCAGTTAGAAATATCTTTCTGCTTCCTTCAAAAACTAATATCAAGTTTTCTTGAGTACAGAATAATTCCCATTTCAAATTGACTAGAAGGGTTTTCTTGGTGCAAGAATATTGTTGCTTATTTTCTAACCCACACACACAAACAAAAATTAGCTGTGTTGCTGTTCTTTCTTCTGCAAACCAAACTGGCACCATTTCTTTCCTTAATAACAAATTCAAAGCCATGGACTAAATAACAAAGTCTAATCCACGCTTTTATGTGGCCAAAACTGTGTCCCAAGTGGGGCTGTGACATTGAACTTTAAATGCTACTTTTCATCTAGATTTCATGTGTGTAGATATGTTCTTAAAGAGGGCTGGGGGAAAATATTTTCATTTAACATATCACTAATTTGAGGGGGCTTTGGAGTCATGAGCTGCATCCTCCTCTTTCACAGCAAGCTGCAAGTCCCAGCCTTCCCCAGACTGGCAACCACAGCCTGGAATTCCCTCTGATTTCCTACTCAAACCACTTGATTCCTTCTGCTCCCTTTATTATTCCGTTTAACGATGCCTGACATGCTCTTGGCAACCTCCTCAGAGATAATCAGGTTGTAGCGCTTGAGACCAGCTCTGCTCAGATAAAGAAAAAATGAGTGATAAAAACCAGTGATGTATTTGCAGATCAGAGGCAGAGCAGCCGAGAGCGCGCTGTGGTTTAGACTTTTGATCAGGAGGGAACGCACGTTCCTCCTTGGTGCTGTAATACAGCAGCCACAGGATTTTTCTGTATCAATTGTCAGGGTTAGAGCTGGAGCCTCCAGCCCTGTCTGCAAGACTCAGCTCCTTCCCCAGAGTATTGGACGTGGCTCCTGTTTTCTACTCTCACAGATATTTCTTAGCACAAATCATCCCAAATGCTGGATGTCCTCATAGACTTCAATTCTCTTGTGGCCTCCTCTTCAAGTTTTAGTCTTCCTGAGGGTTAAACCTGAAAAATTTACAAAAGAACAAAAAACTTAGAGGGAATGGATGGGAAGAAAATATGAAGAAAAGAAAAAAAAAGAAACAATATGACACAAAAAATAAATCTAAACCAAACCCAAACCCACCCAGTTGTTGGATCTGCAAAGATCTCCGCTCCAATGTTATTGATTTTGTTACACTTCTGCTGCCTGACCCATTAGACACGGCTCACTGGCAAGGTGTCAGATACTCAAGTTGCACTTTGTTACATCCTGGGACATCTCCTGTGTCTGGAGGTGTTCAACACCTCCCCAGAGCTTTTAAATTTTCTTAGTTTAGTAGCAGATTCACATAAAACTCTGAGCGAGAAGAATTTGTTCTTAAAACAGTTTGCAGGAACTCCTTCCAGTCTGTGTCTTGACTCACCTGGAGTGATATTCACTGGGAGTCATTTACCCAATGTTATGCATCAAAGGTGGGATGTCCCCAGGCTGTGTCTCTATTACTGTGAAGGGACTGACACCTCAGAAGCCCTTTCTTCCTAAAAACAGCAGCTGTTTTGAAGGAAGGATGGTCTCTTAGTCTTCTGATCACTCTTCATTGACTGTGGATGGACATGGACAAGTGGAAATCTGGTTTGTCCATGTGGAGAGTTACTTGAGAAGAATCTCTCTCCTCCAGCATGGTTGGCATCATCTCACATCCCTCAGTGACAGGCTCCAGACGTGCTCTCGAACTTTGGCAATCAAAGTGCATCAAAGACACACAACAAGGGGACTGATTTGCCCAGAGATGGTTTCTCCTACAAAAAAAACCTGGCTCTTGTTTCTTACTCATGTGCTCTGGGATGTTGTTTTCCCTTTTTCCAGGATACTGGACAAGAAGGTTGGGAAGGTTGGTTGGCAACACACAGTTCATGGGGAGTAACAAAAAGAAGGATATGGGCAAAGCCCAAGCATAGAGGTGAACCCACTGACATTTCCATCAGTGCCCAGGTTCCTACAACCCTGAGTGCACAGACACATCCTGAAGGGTGTTCCTGGGTCTGGTGCAGGCTTGGCTAAGGCAGAAACAACAGAAAATGCTGCAGAACTGAGGCAGAAGGAAAGCCTGACAGGTACAGGTCCAGCCTACATTAAGTGCTGCCTTTGAATCCAGAGTTGATGTGAAACCAAGTTCTGGTGGCCTGGACACTCTGAGGGCAGTTAATCAGAGCCCACTCTGTGCTGTGGGGAAAACTTCACTGGAGAAAACTCCTCCATGTGCAACAGTACCATTGGAAACACCTGCTCTGAGTCCATGGTAGGACCCAGATCTTCCACTGGGAGAAGTGGTCTGTCTTTCCCAATTTCCTTCCCAAGCCTCTCTATACTTTCCAGTATGCTGTGCCTTTTCCTGGAAGATGATTAGGTCAGTGGTTTTCCATATAGTGGATAATTCAGCCTCATGGGTCAATGCACAGATTCTTATCTCTACTCTGAGTTCCCATCAACCTGGCAGCTTAAGCTCTGGCTACCCATAATGGATGTGTCTTTGCTGGTGTTTCAGCTTGATCCAGCTTTTTACCCAAAGGAAATTGTAGCCACTAGTGAAAAAACAGAGTGAATTGATCCTGTGGGGATAAGTCTGTCCTTTCTGGTGCTGGATAAATGCAGGATTTGGCCTGGCTGGAAACATAATCCATGATAACACTTGAATTTCTACTAACTTCAAAGAAAAAATTACATGATTGAGGACACCTTGAGATTTGAAGGCCTCCTGTAATTCATATTTCCCTGTGTATCTACCAGGCAATCCCTGCAGAGGAGTAACAAGGGCCTTAAGTTTTATTCCTCAGGCAGCAGGGAGTAAATAGACATTAAGGAAACATCTTCTCACAGCCCAGGATCAGACATTTGGCAGGAACAGTTTATTCCAGGCAGATCATGGATATTTCCTTGTCCCCTCTCATTGGAAAGTCTCTCTTTTTCTTCCAATATTTTGGAGCTTCCATTGTTAGTCTCACCCAAACCCAAGCAACATCCCAAACTTTCAGAGCCTGATGCAAAACTCCACTGTGACCTGGGGTGCAGTTGACTGTGGCTTGTCACTTAACCCACTTTAAGTGGTTGATTCCATGACACCTGCTGTAATCCACCCTGGAACCTGAAGAGACACAGGAAGAATTCTTAAGATCCATTTCCATCAGACCTCAATATGTTCCATATGCTCCAACTGTGGAGGAGAAGGGAACTGGTACATGGAGTTGCCTCTGGTAAATCCATCATTCCCAGCTGGGGGGATTGGGGGACAGTGAGAGCTTATCAGTGTTTTCCCTGACTTTACAGCTGGAAGAAATTTACAGCCCAAGGCACAACTCCTGCTGCAAAGGAGGGATAAAACCTCCCCAAATGTGCTTACAAGCCACTGTTGATATCAGAGGATCAGGGGGCTTTGGATCACCTTTATTGCTGGCCACCAACGGCTCCTTTGGAACCTGCTCTTTGCAGAAGCCACCAGATGAGCTTCTCTGAGGGGCAACACCCTCAGCCATCCCCTTGGAAAGCACCTTGATAAAATTTAGATTATGTGTGGGTCTACATCTTTCTGAAGGTGCTCACAAACAGGTTCAGTCCCATTTTCCCAAAGCTCCCTCCTGGAGAAGTCCATAACCAAACATCCCTTGCCTGCATGCTGGAGACCCATTTTCTCTTGGGGAATTTTCTGGAGCCTCCTCCTGTTGCAGGAGCTCGTGGGCTCCTCTTTGCACATGCCAAAACCTACACATGGCTGAAACCCAAACATCTGCTTGATTTGTGGCTTCATTGGGATCTTATTGTTGGGCAGGGAGCATTTTATATCTGAAATCAATCTGCTTCTGGCAAACTGGCAGCCAACAAAGAGCCAGCTACAAATTTCATGTCTGAAGTGTTGATAAGCAATTTTTTTTCATTGCAATTTTATATTTTGGGGTTTTTTTAAAAAAAATTACTTACTTTTCTGCAGCTTTGCTTGGTCTTCAGGTTTTAAAAGCCATCACTGGGCTCTCACAGTTCCGTGTCCTCCCATGGAGAGGGTGAACTTGGAGGCAGAGGGAGCCCTGCTCAGGTCACTGAGGCTGAGCATGTCCTCAAGAGCTGTTGGGAAAGGGAGCCCTGTGGAGGGCAGTGAGATAATTAATTGTTATCTGAGCCATTGGCTTGTTTATAATCACTTTTTATATTTAACTTAATTGTTATAATTATAATTGATTGTTTCTATCTGAGTGATAATTATCTAAATTGTGATCTAAACTACAGGCAGACAAGACCATGCTTAAAATGTCTGTGTCTTTGCCACTGATTTCTGCTTTTAAATATAGGGCTCTTTATTAAAACATCAGTAAACTGAAGGGAAAAAAAGTTAAATAATGGCCTTCAGAACAAAATTTTCTGCATTTAATTTCTTCCAGCTACATGAAAATACCTTGTTGCTGGCGAGTTACTGCAATAACAATCCCTATATATACCTGTGTATGCACATGGCCCACAATTCCCCCCCAAAATAACCTGTTCAACATTAACCCAGGGTTTACAACGCAGGTCTTGGGAAAGCCAAATATGAAAACAAAGCGTGTTCATCATAGAAGAAAAGCAAGTCCATGAGGAAGCAGATGTAAAAGTCAGGCTTTCAATATACTCCAGCAAAGAACCAATGAAAGAATAATGACTTGAAAGACGTTGGGCCAAACTCGGCGCTGGCACAACTCCATCCAAGGCGGTGGAGAAGGGCCAGGAACGGATGTTTCCCACTTCGTCAGTTGAATGTGAAGAGTTTATTTTCCAAGTCACCCCTCCTCTTCCTTCAATTCCCTGCTGGTAATCGATGGGTGTCCCAAAGATGCTGAGTGGAGAAATCTGTTGCTCGCAGAGTTGGTATTTCGCTGTGTAAAAACACAGTCTCTGGTATGGAAATGGCAAAGAGGTTTCTTCAAGGGCTGCCAAAAAAAAAAAAAGATAAAAGAAAAAAATGTAAGCTAGAGGCTGTGCTTTCTGAGGACACTGCCAATTTTTTAAAAGGATAATCCCAGTAGATACAGCATTATATGACAAAAGTCCCCTTGTGGAAATGCTGCCAATTTTTTGAACATCGGCATTTAATCTCTTGGCAATAACACAAATCCAACTATGTTTTTATTTTTATTTTTTAAATAGACATCAACAACATACTTGCATACATTATAGCAGCAGCATATGGTCTGAAGAAAGTTAATTTGCTATGCAATTAATGGTGGCCTGAAAATCTTCGCACAGCTAATACAGACTGAACCAACAGAGACAAAGTCATTGATGTCAGAGCTGGAATATGGAGAGGAGGGGAATATTTGCCAACCACCTGACTCTGTTTCAGCCTGAGTTTCTCTGCAGAACAGCTGATAAAGAGAGCAACAGGTTAGATCCTGCTCCAGTAAGGGAAAACTCCTCCTAGTTTTTTACAGATGAAATTTTCTAGGATCTGCAAAGAGGTTTTAAGGAGTTGGGACCCAAAAAGGACATAGGGCAGGGCTTTCCCAGCCAGCAGAGCATGAAGTCAAGATCCTCATGGCACCCAGCAGTGGGAGCAAGGATGCACTGCTGAGATGGGAGCTGTAATATGAGGCTGAGTGGGAAGAAGCCAAGGTGGAATGGCTGTGAAAACGCTGGTGGTACACAAAGACCTGAGTAAGGAAGGAAAAATTCTTTCCTGTTATTATTTATGTACAAAACATTGAAATTTTGGTTAAATATATAGATATAATATTATTGTAGTACCATAACAATAGAAAGAGTGACTTTGTATAGACATAGGTGTTTTTATCTGCAGTACATATACCAAAGATATAACATCAAGCCTAGTTATGGCTCATTCCCAGCAGCCCAGCACTGCTGTCCCTCTGCTCCCTCCCATCACCTTCTGTCACTCTGCCCAAGTCAGAAACCCTGGCTGTTCATCACCAAACCCCAACCCTCCCAGCTGGACAGGATTTAGTCATGTGAGACTGTTCACCTGTAATTTTATTTTGCTGCAAGTCCTTCTAGGAGCAGGCAGGGATGGATATGGAGAGCTGGGCTTTGAAATAGGCCCCCCATGGAGTGGAGGGGGCAACCAAGTTCTACCCCTGTGTGCATCACACGGGACTTTTGTCTGGCAGTGAAGCAGCAGGAGTCAGGGAGCAGGCAAGCATAAGGTCACTGGGTTTTGAAAAGGAGGGTTCTGCTTACAGAGGGAGGGGAAACATCTCTGCTCTGCCCAGCTATAGGATTTCCTGGGTCTTTCATAGTCATGTGGTTGACCAGGGTTGTTTGGTTTTAATGAAGCAGTTCATGTCTGGTTCACTAATCACCTTAAAGAGGTTGGAGCTGCCCCTGGTTCAGTCCTCTTGCTCTGAAGATTGGTATGTTCCATCTTGGCTAAAGGGAAATGAGTTGGGTTAGATGGATTACACCATACAGCCAGGTGTAGCATGGCAATGGTCCCCAATGGGCTGTGGATGCTCATAAAGGCAAAATCCACCTGAAATCACTTGTATATTAGAAGAAAAGCTCCTTCAGAGACAGGCAGAGCCTGGAAAAGAACCTATGTGGTTTTCCTGAATCCTATGACAGCAGACTTCTTTGCTTTCCCTCAAGCCCCAGCTTCTGGAGTCATGTAGTCACAGCATAACTCAACTTTAAATAAATAAGCAATAGAGGAAATGGGAAATGGCCCCTCAAAATGTTTAGGGAGGCTGGAACAGTTTGAACCTACAAAGCATCAGCAGATAAAAAAGTTCCCCTACTACTACTATTATTGTTATTATTGTTAACAACAACCAGAACACTTTCAGATGCTTCCATGATGTTGAGTGTTCAAATTGCCACTCTAACATTGGGTATCTAGTTTGGCTGCAGCGGAAGGACAGGCTGCCACAGAGGGCTGGCAGCACTGGGCAAGGCCTTCCCATGGACTGGCAATGACAGCAAAGCTTTGGATGGGGCAGGAACTCAGGGCCATCGAGGAAAGCCATAGAGGAGAAACCCAGAGATGAGCCTTACCTGAGGTTTCACAGGATCACAGAATGGGTCAGGTTGGAAGGGAACACAGTGGGTCATCTGGTCCAACCTCCCTGCTCATCCAGGGTCATCCCAGAGCATGCAGCACAGGATTGTGTCCAGAGAGTTCTGGAATATTTTCAGTGAAGGAGAGTCCACACCTTCCCTGGGAAATCTGTTCAGTGCTTGGTCACTGCACAGCAATGAAGTTCTTCCCCATGTTCAGGTGGAACTTCCTGGGCATCAGTTCCAGCCTGTTACCTCTTGTCCTATTGCTGTACACCCTCGAGCAGAGCCTGGTCCCTCCTCTGACCCCTCCCTGCAGACACTGACAGACATTGATGGAGCCCTCTCTCGTTTTCTCCTCTCAAGGCTGAACAGATCCTGCTCCTTCAGCCTTCTCTTGTAAGAGATATTCCAGTCTTTTCAACATCGTAGTTGCCCTCCACTGGGCTGTCTCCAGGAGCTCCACGTCTCTCTTGTCCTGAGGAACTCAGAACTGGACAAAACACTCCAGATCATTAGGGCTGGGCAGAGGGGCAGGATCACCACCACCCACAGCTGCCAGGAGGGAAGCAAAGCAGAATGATTTCCCCAAATGCAGGTCTCATTGCTTAAAAGGATTCCCCAGGTAGCAGCTAATCCAGGCCATGCTACATAGCACTGAAAGGGTCAGTGAAGATGGGCAGCAAGGGCAGCACTATCTGCTGCCCTTTTGGGGGATATGGGGAGGGGAAAAGAGCCCAAGGGGAGCCCGTTCATGTGCATGGCTGCAAACAGGAGTCTCCTGCAGAGATGGCCCCTCTGCCATGCTCTTGAGTCTCTCCAAAGTGAAATGGATTAGCAGCTCACTTTCAATCAGGCTGAATTATGAGTGCAGCGATTTGCTGGACGTTTTACATGAACCAGAAGATGTGTTGTCTGATGAGAATTGCTTGACTTAATATCCTGGCCTGACAAGCAGTGAACTGTACATCTCCTGGAGAATTTGCCAGTGCAGATGATTTTACTTAGCTGGAAGGATTAAGCAATCAGGCCCCCTTTTTTTTCCCCAAAAAAACCTCACAGCAGAAAACTGCCCAGAGAAATTCTGAGGAGCTGGTGGTGCTAAGGTGACCAGCACTCTCAGGAAATACAAATTGTTGGGGGTTTCCCAGTAAGAAAACCTTGCAGAGTTATATGTGCTTTGCCACTCTCATCCCTCAAAAATCAATTATTGGCAATAAAAAGTAGACATGTCAGAAAGTGGATCAGATCTAGTTCTCAGACCTGTCTTGAGGACACAGGACATGACCCTCTACTAAATGAAGGCTGAGCTTCAGAGAAGATCTTCTATTTGTGCTGTTCTGGCAGATGGGAAGACCTTCTGGGAGCTGCCTGTGGGATGAGGGACCAGAGGCAGAGCTCAGTCTCCCATGGCTCGGGGTACTGAATGTGTGTGGGATCATCCCAGCTTCTCTGGACTTTCCTCCTCCAGCAAGCACTTGGTAGTCCAGGTTTGCACAGGGACAAATGGATAGGGAGTGAGATTGGTCTTCGAAGTAGGTGCAAGCCCTTCCTCACCTCACAGCAATGACCCATGCAGTAGTTGATTTCCCAGCAGAGTTCTCCAGCAGAGCCAGGCTTTTCTCCATGGCCAGAAGTCCGAGGTTTTCACAAGGAAACTCCTCCAGGCTGAGCAGCAAACAGGGATTCTCTGAGCAGGGTTTGAAACACAACTGCAGTAAAGAACAGAATTGCTCCTCAAGTCTTTGCAGATTCATAGGGAAGCAAAAGTGACAGGAATAAAATCCACTACCCTGACATCGCTCCCTAAAAGAAAGAGATCACAGCCCTCTGCAAAGATGAATAAACCTTTCCCAGTAACAGTGCTGGGGAAAAGAAAACAGATGGGTAGCTCTGTATAAACCAGCCCCTGACAAAGCACATGCCATCAGGCAGCTGAGAGCTGAAGGATCCTGAATTACCAGTGTCTCTTGGAGATCTTGCCATGAACTCATAGCCTGTACTCCCTGTGCTTGGGTGAGAGGCTCCCATTGCTGCAGACATAATACATGAACGGAACTAAGTAGACTTTATCCATGCTGGCAATCTTATCCAAGTTCAAGGCTTTTATTATAATTGAAGGCTACTGTGATTTATGGTGATGTTTTTAAGCAGCACATAATTAAGTGGTAGAACTCATTGTCATCGGATGTTGCAGAAGCCAAAGCAAAAATGGGTTCATATAACAATTAAAGACATTGAAAGATCCATCAAGGGCAATTACACAAAAAGATGTGGATATGACCCAGGGCTCAGGAAGCCCTTCAGCTGCAAATTGCCATGAGTTGGAAGGACCACAGGAAGTAGCATGAGGGACTTGCCCTGGTCTTCTATCTTGCCCCAAACATTTGCTGCTGGCACCATTAGAGACAGGATATTGAGCTGGAGGCATCTTTGATCCGAGCCATTCCAATGTCTGCATAGACTGACCTCTAACAGATCTACCCTTTCCAAAAGGCACTCGGCCAGGACAAGTCTAGGTTGTGGTTTAGGGCCACAAGATACAGACCTGACTTAAAATCTGTATCTTCTCCATCTGGAAGACTGAGTCAGAACCTCAGGTCAGGAGACTGGGACATCTTCCAAGCTTCAGTCTGAAGTAGCCCTTCAAAAGGGAGTTTCCATTAAAGGAGTTTTCTGTGGAAGAAAACCTTGGAAAACAAATGTTGCAATGTTTGGTACAGCTTTCTGATTGCCTAAGCTGGCCAAAAAAAAAAAAAATCTGAGGAAAACATGAACGTCATCCCAGTTCACAAAACATGTAGACGAGTTTCCCACAGTGGTGGTGGTGCTGGCAGGGGTCTGTACAGCCAAAGGGCAAGAGATGAGCTTCAGCCTCAGGAAATCACCTTTCCAGGTGAGGTTGGTGCCTTGCATTCACAGGACTAAACAGTTCTCCTTTGAGGGGAGAATTGATGAACCCAGAAATGCACTTGAGCAAGCTGGAACGTCATCTGTTTGAAGAACAGCTGGAAAAGGAGGCTGATTTCTCAACAGTCACCTTTGATTGGATTAACATCAGAACTGGTATAAGAATTTCCAGATCTGGACTTCTCCAGATCCTACAGATCCCCCACTTGTTTATTAAAAATGAGAGTTGAAGTGAAGCAAGCTGGGTCCAAATCTGCTGATGATTAATGTCTATCCATCAAATTTTGAGTCTTTGACAGAATCTGTCAACCACACAGAGGCTCTGTGGGAAAATGGAGTGTGAAACTGAGTGTATTTACAGGAATTTTTCTGAGCTGTAAATGATGGCAAAAACTAAAATACAAAGGAAAATCTGGCCCTATAATTCATGCACAGACCTTCTAGTGGGAGGGTATTTTGCAAGGATAGAGAGATGTCATAATCAAAACGAGCTCTTTAACTTGCTTTTTAAATGGAAATCAAAGGGACCATCATCTGAGAAGTCTCAACATTTAATCTCTGAAGATTTTCCACCCACAGAATATTTGGCCAGCCCAGGCCTAGAGAGGACTTCCCTACAATGTCTTGGGCTGGCTCAAGAAAGCCTTAACAAATAATAAATGCCAGGCCTGTGGGCACAGAGTGGTGGGATTACACAGCACCTCCCTTCCATAAGCCTGGGAGCAGGAACATCACATTAGGCAACACAAAGTGGGGTGACAGTCCTGGACAAGCCACAGTGCAGTGACAGGGGAGGTTGTCTGGACTGGAGGATGGACAACAATCACAGTCAAAGTGAAGCATCTTGACAGTGTTCAGGTGGGGAGGAACGACACAGAATTTGTACTGCAGATAGAAGGGCTGGCAGAGGTGCTGGGACAGGCTCAGGAGCAGGCTGGTTTAACATCTTGCTCTGATTTAGCAGCAACCAGAGCAGTAAGTCTTAGCTCAGCTAAGCCTTGATTTAATCAAGCCCCAAGCAGCCCCTCAGGAGAGCCAAGCAGGTTCAAGGCACGGGCTAATACACCAACAGACAGACCTGAGAAGCCCTACATAGTCCTAGGCTCCATTCTTGTACCAGGAAATTAAGCTTCCTAAGTCCCTGAAGTTCCTCCTCTGCCACTGGAGCTGTCTTCACGTTCCTCGTGTCCAGGTAGAGCTGAGACACCTTTGTTCTGCTGAGAACATTGTCCCAGTCTCATGTCAGCTGAGCACCCACACCACAAAAGTCCCCACTTGTCCCTCCATCCCAGCCAACCAACCTCTCCTGTCTGAACCTCCTCCAGCTAATAAATCCTCCTTACTTGTTACCCAGGTGTAGCCTGGATGTCCAGGCACCACCACAAGGACACAGCTACTCTAGCACAGCACACCATTTACAGAAAACTTTAATCTCCCTTTTGCCAGGGAGATTTTGAATGTCCAGCTTTGTCAGCAGCTGCAAAATAGAAGCACTGACCAGAGAACAAACATTTTGGCAAATGAACAATGTGGCACACAGTTGGAAAACGAGGTACTCTAGCAAAAGAAATATTTTAGGCTCATGAGAAGGTGGGATTCTTTTCAACTTTCCAAACAGATTATTGGCCAGTTCAAGCACCACTTACCACCTTGCCCAGCAATTTCCAACCTGTGAGGTTTGCTCTTTTTGTTGCTCTTTTTAGCCCAACAAAATGCTCTTAGCTTTGCATTCTTTGTTTGGGTGAAGTCAGCGAGCTGGCATGGCTGAAATTCCTGTCTGCCCATGTAGAACTGCTTATGTAGCAGGACAATCTCATTACAAGAAATTTGTGTAGGCAAATGAGCCAGCTAAGATTTCCATAGCAAGGAACCTCAGTGCTTTCACAGTCCCAGCTTCAAAACAGCTCCTGAATAAAAAAAATCCCTGTTTGGAGAAGGAACAGGGGAGTGGATTTTGTCTGTATGGTTGATTTTCTCTTTTATTTCTGGTTTGACTCAACGTGGGAACATATTCAGGTTGTAGGAGGTGTTCTGCTTAGCAGTCACAAGACTTTTTCAAAGACACAGCCTTCTCTCCAAGCTGCCAAGCTGTGAATTTACCCACCCCTCTCCAAAAATTGATTCTACAGCCAGATCCCTTCAGCCAAGAATGCAGACCTGTCAAATCTCAGGCACTGAGCAGGAGACGCTCAATCTGCCCTGACCCTCTGCTGCCTTCCAGCTCAGCCTGGCTCTCCCCTGATCCCTGACCCCGGGTGCCAGGCAGCCCCACCTCTCTTTGGCCAAGCACCCATGCCTGGTGCTGGGGGTGGTCACAGTCCTGGGGAGCAGCTGGGAGTCTGCCTCCTGCTGCTGGAGGAGGATGCCCAGTGCTCAGATGCTTCTCTGGCCATAGCTGTCCTCCAGTTTTTCCCTGCTGTGCTTTCCCAAACACAGCACGACCAAACACAGCATCACCTTCCATGTCAATACTGGAGAAATCCAAGAATGGTCCATCTCCGGCTTGTGAGCACCTTCATCCTGGCTTGTGCAGAGTACCCCAAAAGAATGCAGCTGTCTCAGTCCAGGATCATTTTCATAAAGCAGGAGAGAAGATAGACTCTTCCCCCTGCTTTTTGCCCTGATTTATTTATTCATTGCATCATGGCTTGTCCACAAACATCCCAGCTTGGTTAAATCTTTGACATGTAAAGCATTTCCAGAAATTCTTGCTGCCATCCAACAAGACAAATGGGTAAGACTTGGCTTTATTTTTTTTTTTTTTTTTAAAGACTCCTCACTTTTCTTCTGTTTTCTTCTTTCTAGTGTGACTTTGTCTCTGGCTTTCCCAAAGCAATGCACTCATTTATCAGGCTTGTGAGTTCTTATGCATTGGCAGACTCCGAGTCTTTCCGCTTGGCTCAGGGTTCGCAGCCACCATATGGAACGAGTTGCACGTTTTCGCTCCTTATCGGAGTTTAAGATGGAAATATTTCCTTGCTTCTTCTTGGGGCATTTCTGCAATTGCACACATGCTGGGAGTATTTAACCCTGACATTGCTGATGAGTAGCTGTTACTATTAAAATGCCATCAAAGATAGAACTGGAAATCTTTTACAGTGAACCACGCCAGCAGTTTGATTCTGTTCCTGGTTACAAATAGTTCCTTTAATGGTTTTGGAGCTACTTGAATATAATAGAGGAGAATCTGGCTCGCTGTCTATTTGTCTGTCTGCTTGTCTCTCTGAAGAGACAACTTTCTCTCCCTCTCTGCATATTCATCCAGTTTTGCTGTTGTAGCAGTGATAGTCTATGAAGAAAAGCCATTCCCTCTCCATCCTGCCTTTATTAAACTAGATGACAGCTGAAGACAGACAATTTTTCAGGCACTGATCTTCCAAGAGTGAATCTACCACTGCTACGCATCTACATGGAATAGAGAAAAAATTCCTCAGCTAAAGTCATGCATCATACTCAGGGTTTGTTCCAACCCTTCTTTTTAGCACAGGCTACCAGTTGGCAGAGCCATGGGAGGTGGAGTGTGAGCCCATCAAAGCCACGCTCTCTAGATTGGTGGTGATAGAAGTGCAGTCCTCCAGGATCACTGCTAACCTGGGAACTCCAGGAGGTGGTGAGACAGGTTTGAACTCCAACTCCAGGTTTCTCAGTCACATCACAATCCCCACACCAGTAACAACACTGGAAGGCAACTTTCTTGCACTATCAGGATGGTGCTCCAAGACACTTCAGGAGGTGCTGCAGCCAAAACCAGCCCTGGCACAGAGACCAGGAACAATCACCCCAAGGCCTGATTCACACATCCATAGCTCTGCTGAGGAGCCCCAGTGAGCAACAGTAAGATCTCCCCTGCTCTTCCCCTGTGCCCTCTCTCCAAGGCACCAGCTCCATTTTCTGTTTAACTGTTGCATCCAGCTCTACACTGACTGCACAGGTCTTTCCTTATCAGCCATTTAAGCCTAGAAACTCTTGGATAACAACAGTGGTGCTACATGTGTGCACAGATTCAGATATATCCCAATTTACACACCTAAGGTAAAGGCTAAAAATTAAGTATGAAGTCCCTAAATCCACATTCAGAGAAAAATCCCAGCAAAACTTAAGAGACTAAACACAATCAAAGACCTGTATCTTAGATCTCAGTGCCTCTTCCTCAGGGTCTCTTTCAAGGAGGGGAGGAACTTGCATAGTTTCCCACAACAAAGGCTTGGAGTCTGGATCAATTCACTCCTCATTGCATTTGACAACTTGCTGCAGCTCAAATACATCATTGGACTCTGTAAAAATAGACTTTTTACACTTGTCAATTCTGCTTTTCTCATTGTATGTGGTTTCTGGGCACTTTAAGACTCATTCTCTGCTCTCCCAAAGCAGCCCACAGTGGTAGAATACACAGGCCTTCAGTGTGAAGGGAATTGAACAGCACTCTTAGGCGAAGGAATCCTGCCAGAAGGTTGTAAAGCAATATTAGAAACGGAAAGCAGAGTCTGGTGTCCATATATCTGAGATTGGACATTAGCCCTGCACTGGTTATTCTTGGTCAGCTTTGATGTTTTCTTCCACATTGGCTTTACCCAGTTTGCTCATCTGGCCTGAGCGTTTCACCATGAGCACCACGTTTTCCCATCAAGCTCAACATTAGTCCCACGTTGATTTCCATGTTAGATCCAGTGGTTTCAGCATTAATTCCAGCTGCCAGAACTTCACCTTTAGCGAACATACATCATCATCAGTCTTCAGAGTTGTTAAAAACCCCATGGTTCCTATGGAAATCACTGCTGATACTAGTCTAGATGTCTGGTTTGCCTTTTTCTGTGCCTACAGTTAATGTAGTAGAAAAAGAAACACGTGAAACCCTGTTTTTCAAAATTTCTCTTTGTAGTGGAAAAACAATGTCTGAAAGAGAAGGAAGGAGCCTGATTTCTGTCCAGGGCCCAAAGGAGATGGTTTTCAGGAGCTGAAGCCACACTGATGCTGAGTGGGGCAGAAAGGTGCTGGTTTATTGCACTTTCTGCCTCGCAAGCACTTGGAAGGAAATGCTTCAAATCCAAGGACTTTTGAGATAGTCGAGTGGGTGCACAGTTTTCACTCATCCATGTTTGCATGGAGACCAGGGTGTTAGTGCTATTCAGAACTCTGTCCTCTGCAGTAGAATGTGGAAAACCTGCCCATGGCCAAACACTGAGGTTGCTGACAGAGAATGTCTCAGATGGGGATGGTGTGGATTCACTGAATGACTAGAAAGAAGATATCCCCCTTGTGCCAGCTAAGGTTTGTGCACCACTCTAGGATGGGAGCCTCAGCCAGCCAGCCCTCTACAAACATCCAGATCTGGGTCAGCCAAAGAATTTCCATTCCTTTTACCTCTAAATAATGAACCTGTGAGAGCTCTGCAATCACAGATCTCCTCGGACACTTGGGCAAAGCCATAGGAAAAAGAATACCAAAGCATTTGACAATTTTACCTCCATTATATGAAGGCCAAATATTTTAGGAGTCTCATTCAAATTCCCATGTGCTTGTCTCCTCCCACACCAGCGTGCTCAGCACAGAGACAGCTGACCCAAGGGAGGGTTTGGGTTGAGTTCCTAGCAAGCAAATGACATTTCCCCACCACAGTAAG
Source organism: Hafferia zeledoni (assembly GCA_035583235.1). Taxonomy (NCBI): domain Eukaryota; kingdom Metazoa; phylum Chordata; class Aves; order Passeriformes; family Thamnophilidae; genus Hafferia; species Hafferia zeledoni. The sequence goes on from JAWWEV010000037.1 coordinate 4,456,982, forward strand.
GCTGGAAAGGCACTAATGTTAGCACTGTCCAAGTCAAATTTTTCCTTATGTTCAAAGGAAACCTTAGATATGTTTTCTGAATCACTTTCCAGCCCTTTCAGTGAACAGGAGGCTCTGAAAACACATTCTGAAAGTGTTCTCTTCATCTCAATGCATCTGTGCTATTTCTCCTCCATCTGGACAGCAGTGCAGGTACACAGACTGCACCCTGGCCTTTGGCCCACATGGTCTTTCCAAGTAATTTTTGGACAGGCAATGAAAAATCAGTCCAAAGCTCACTCTGCAAAAGGGCTTTTATTTCCATTTGAGTCCACTTCAAGGGGCTGCAACAGGCTTAGTTGTGTTATTTTTGTGCCCCTTTCCAAAATAATAGCAGAGTGATCCAAAGTTGGGATTTAGAGGATTATTGGGATGGTGGTGAAAAAGCAAATAGTGGGAGCTGCGTCTCTTTGCTTGTATCTCTAGAGCTGAGTCTTGACCACTAATTGGACATGATATAAAGTCCTTGCTGTCATTCTGTAATTCAAGATCAGACTAGTGGACTGAGTTCAGACAGGCACATGAGGCAGGAATAAGAGCTGGCACAGCCAAGTGATGCTGTTATTCATCCAGCAGGAAGAGCAAAGCTCTGCAAGTGACATTGGCTGGCACCTCCTGGAAGCAAGACACGAGTGCTGACTGTGAGATGGCATGTTCAGGGAGCCAGGACAGAGGGTTCAAGTTGACACATCCAACAGGTCACCTGCTGCCACTTCTAGAGTTGAAATGCAGCAAAGGAAGAGGTGGAGGGAGAGGTGCTGTTGCCAAGGGGGAAAGAAGACATAACTAACGTAGCAGCGTGCCAGACGCTTTAGGAGACAAAGAAGGAATTATATCTACCTGCAACTACCACCAAAAAATCATACCAGTCAAGGAGAAGCATCTCTGCCAACTTCCCCCAAGGATCCGGGTTCCCAAAGCAGGTGTTTTGGCTTCCCACAAAGCACTTTGGAAACTCATGGAAGGAACGAGCTGGAGTGTGGGAAGCTGAAGAAGCCAAAGTTTCCCAGCAGGGCAGTACCACAATGGGCTTGGGAAGAGGAAACCAGCCTCCAACTTCACCCTCCTCTGCCAGGAGCTTTGCTGCCAGCAGGTGACAGAGTGACACTGTGCTCCAGGGCTGGGGACAGGCCCACCAGGAGGGCTGGGAGCACAGCTCCTCTGCCTCCCAGGAACACTGGCAGGAAAGGCACAAAAGAAGAGGGGACTGGAGGAGAAGAGGGAGGTGAAGCACATCCATGTGCAGATGAGAAACTTGGAGCTTGCTCTTCCAAAGTAAACGCTTGGCCTTCTGAGCCTTCTGAAGCAGCCAGGACATGATTCCTCCTGTGTAAAGAGCCACCCTTTCCATGCATAAAAACACTTCTCTTTTTTCCTTCCTTTTTGGGGCCAGATGGGAGGAAGTCTTTAGTGCTAGACTCAAAATGGTCAATGTCTTTTCCAGTCATGGTCGATTCTATCATCTCCCCATGCAGAACACACAGCCCTTGCCATGACCTAGAATTAGGCAAGAATTTCATCTTTAAAGACTATTTCACCATTTCCTTTTATTTTATTCCCCTGCCTTTGAACTGGGGAGGGGCAGAAGAGGAAGAACAAGGCTTGGATTTTAGCAGAGATTTAGTAAGCTCAGATCCAGACTGAACTAATTCTGATCAAATATCAGCTGCCTCTTTGTTGGCCCATCCAATAGTGAATTTCATGGATAGACCCCCTTCCCATGTCCCCCAGTATATGGTCCATTTTGCAGAGGAGCTGATCATGCCTTACTCTTGTTGACATCCAGGTTGTGAACTAGAAGTTAATCTAAGCACAGCAGGATTGGAGTCAGCTCCTAGAAAGCTCTTTTGTGGTTTCTACAGACAGCCATTCCCTTTACCCTCAAAAATTGCCTTTCATGTTCATCTCTGAATGCAAGAAAAAACAAAAACATTCCACTTTTTGGCTCTGAAGCAACGTTTTCTTTCTCTCAATTCACTTGGGCCAGCAAGAAAGTTTCCACAGGTTTTCCCGTGTCTCTTCTTTGAAAACAGAGCAAAACTCTTCATGGAAAAGAGATCTCATCTTGCTTGCTGATGTTTGCTTTGGAGGGTAAAAGCACTTATGCATGAGTGGGGTGGAAAATGGGGATTAGATATTCCCATGTAGCTATTGAAGCCCTGGGCCCACCCTTGTAAAACAGCTGAGCAGGTGCATAACTAAATTCACTGCCAAAAAAAGAAAAGCCACGAGTGTGTGCTGCATCAGAGCAGTTCTGGTGAAACATGGCAGTGTGGGCTCAGCAGATGTCCAGCATCAGAGGGGGTTTCACATCAGTGCCAACTTGCACAAGCAAACACCACCATTTCATCTTCTTCATGGCTGAAGTCTGGATGATCCCATGAGGTCAAACCAAATGTTTGATGTTTAATATTTAGGGTTTTTTGCTGGTCTAAGCCTGGTCTGTGGGCAAAGTTTTTGGCTTTACAGAGGCCATTTCCTCCTGTTAAGTACCTCAACAAATACAGGGAAAGCAGAGAGTCTGACACCCCCCATTGGTCTTGCAAGCCCAAGGTCACATCTGCTGGAAACATTCCCTGCTCCATCATCTGGCTGCTTGGCCAGTCTCTGTAGCTGCTGGTTTGGAAGGGATTTCTCATCCGTGAATTGAACAGTAAGAAAAGGCAACAGAACCCAAGAGGGGCCACATCTGATGACCCACAAGCCACCCAAAGTTCCTCCCTTACAAACAGGAGGAGGAATTTGCCTTCTTTTTTGTCATTATGCCTGGGTGATCCATGGAACTTTCTGCTAAAGAATCAATAGAACCATAGGATGGTTTGGCTTGGAAGGGACCTTAGAAATCATCTCATTCCAACTCTTCTGCCTTAGGCAGGAACACCCTCCACTAGCCCAGGTTCCTCCAAGCCCTGTCCAACATGGCCTTGGAGACTTCCAGGGGTGGGGCAGCCACAGCTTCTCTGAGCAACCTCACAGGTAAGAAATTCTTCTGTATATTCTGTATATAATCCACCATATAACCCATATATTCTGTATATAATCCACCATATAACCCATATATTCTGTACATAATCCATCATTTTTGTGACACTGAGAACTCCACAGCTACCTTATACTTAAAATGCAAAGGAGGTTCTGTATCAAAGGGCTTCAGAGCACAGTTGTGCCAATGGTACATGTGGTGTTTACCTCAGTGATGCCTCAATCACAGCAAATTTAGCTAAAGAAGAGACCTGTCAGTTTTGAGCAGCACATTGACCCACTGTCCATAGAGAGAACAAAGAATTAGTTCTTGATTTGAAGTGCCACAGGGGGCTCCTGGGTGCTGAACCACAAAGCCAGCCCTGGGGGAAGCCTGAGGCCAGTCGGGTTCCTTTTGTAGCCCTGTATCTCTGGTTCTATTTCGAGTGCACTTTAAAGAACAGGAGGTTGTGTGCTCCTTATCACTTCCCAGCAGAGCTCTAACATGAGGAGCAGGCAGCAGACAGCCCATGCCAAAGCAGCAGTTGGGAAACAGGCCTGGTGGAGAGGTTTTTTATTGTTGCTGTGATTGTTATTGTCTTGTTGATGACTTGCTCTCTGCTTTAAAGGAATGTAACCACCACCAAGAGCAAATATCAGAATAGAAGCTGTGTTTCTGTTGATCCAGCCTGTTTCCTATTTCTGTTTATCTTTCTGTCTAGGCATATGAGAGGCTCAGAACAGAAATCTGACTCTGTGCCAACTCCCTGTCCTCACCCAAAGCCAGAACATTGTCTTGCACTGTTAGGGCATCCCTACAACCACACACTTTATCTGGACTTTCTGCTGACCTGCAGCATCTCTAGGAGCCAAAGGACATGAAAGCTGCTTAAGGAAAGGTCTGGATGGGTAGTTTAAATTCAATGCCTAAATTTTAAATAGCTAAAATTAGAGGACAAGGACTCCCAGCTCTAACTGGAAGAAGAGCTGATCTCTCTAGAGGTGGTATTTTCTCCCTGGGCTGGTTTTGGGCTTGGATGGAGTTAATTTTCCAGGAAAACATGTGTGGGGATGGAGTCACACTGCCAGCCATCCCATCCTGCCCTGGAAGAGTAGTGCAAATTCTGGTACAGTCTATGCAAGGTAAAGGCTCCTAAGTATATTGTTGTGGTTGAGCATCTTTTTGAGTAGGTTGATGATTATGGTGCTTGTAGGAATATGGAACAGCTGGATACAAGAACAAGATGCAGCTCACAGGCAAATTCTCCCAGAAAAGCTTATGGTCTCTGCTCCATTTGGACCTGCTCTTCCCAGGCTTCTGTTCTAAGTAGCCTCATACACAACAAGACCCTTTCAGGTCAGCATTAGGAAGATCAGGACACAGATGCCAGGAGACAGCCCTACAGACAGTTCTTTAAAAGGGCTGTGAGCCCCAAAACACATCCCTGTTCCCACTTACTGTATCTTAATCACCTCTCTCCACTCACTCCTTTCCCTCTGGGCTTCCCACACACAGTTCTTTCTCTATAAAAATGTCTAACTAGGTCTTAAAAGCACATGAACCCTTTGTGGTCTACTTGGCAACTGCCTCCATCATTGACAGTCCTGTCAGGGAAGGGCTTTGCCTGGAATCCCCTTTTGGCTGATGGTCCCACTGGTTTTGAGCCTCCCCAATAAAAGTTTGAGCTATTGAGCCTTTCTAATTTGAAAGACCTCAGTTTAGGGTTTAGGTACCCCCTCAAAGAGAACACCTTGGAAGTGGACTTGTACTGATTGCCACAGTCCTTAGGACAGAATTATCCTTCCTTACAACCACAAATGAAGGCAGTCATTGTTTTGACATCCCAAGGTGATGCCATAACTGTATCTGGTCTAAGTTTCCAGCTGATTCCTCCCTTCAGGGAAGGAGTGTCTCATATTCTTTTTCTAGCTGTGGTTTTTAGCCCATTGTAGCTTTAGAGCTGAAGGCACCAGAAGATTTTCTGGGATTTATGAGAAGGCTTTATCCCTTCCTCCTTTCTCTTTTGTTCTAATAGTCTGGCTTCTCAATATGATCCAAAAAGCATTCTGATGTCTGATTGTATGGTTTCAGAAGTGCACATTTTTGTGCCAAGAGTGATTATTGACCAGGAATGAAAGAGATCTTGTTGCCTGGGCTCTGGAGAGCAGAACAGAAAGCAGCAGATTGGTACCTTGTCTTGAGTAAGAGCAGAAGCAGAGTCTATAAAACTGCCTGTCTCTCTGCCTCACTCCCTTTTGGACACATCTTTCAAAGCTTCACCTCCAAATGTGAAATTCCAAAAGATACAACCTTATCAAAGGAGAGGGAATGCAGTTCAGTCATTGTTATTCCCTAGAGAATTCAAAATGACATAGAAACAAATAAACCCAGAGATTACGTTACAGAAAACTCTACTGATGCATATGAAAGACAGTAAATGCAGGGCTGCACATTCCAGACTCTCAGGCATTGCAGGCTCCAGGGATGTTCAAAATCCTTCATTTTGCCAACATTAATAAGACATATCTTGAGGCCATTGATCACTCAAAAAGCCAAAGTTATCAACTTCTCTTATCTTCTCCCCTGTCTTTATCCAACTGGAAAACACTGTGTATTCATTTAGCAAACCTTTAGGCACGGCCTAGTTATTCATCACATCTTCAAATGAGGGCTTTGGTGCCTTGGAGAGAGTATAAGCACTTAAAAGAGGAGGGATGGATTTATCAGAGCTGTGGTTTCCCATTTGTGACCATTGTTCCCTGGGAGCTCTGGAAGGACTTGACTTTCACCCCTGTGTTGGGAAACTTTTCAGAGACTCTGGACAGACAGCAGATCAAACTGATGGTAGTAGGAGAGAAAAAGGAAAGGGTGGAAGCCCCTCAGGAGATGGAGAGGGGCAGAGAAATAACATTTCTAATGTTATTTCTGCCATTGCATTTACTCCAAGGGGAGTAAACCTGGATGGGCACAGGGAAAGATTCACAAAGCCACAGTAGACTAGAGAAGAAAGACCCTGAACTCCCAGGCCCCCAGACAGACCCAGCTTTGCCTCGTGATTCCCAGCCAGGTGCCCACTGCCACAGGGTACTCACCAGCCTCTGTATCTCAAAACACCATCTCCTGATTCCAGCTCCACCATCCAGCACACAGGGGAGCAGTCCCTCTCCTTGCATGAGAAACCTCAAGTTCAAAGGGGCATCCTGGGAGGGAGTCCCTGAAATAATTCTCTCAGTTGAAGCAGCCATTCCTCCTGAATTGCTCCCAGATGCCAGGAATGAGCAGCAGGAGGGACTGATAAGTAAGTAAATAGTTAGATGGGCAGACAGATGGACATATATAGATAAATATACACACACATGTACATATTGAGTTGGATGCACAGAGAGAATTCCAGTCTCTCAAAGCAGGTTTCTGCCCCACAGTTTATTTGACCTCATATTTTGTTTCTCCCTTGCTAAGTTAATAATCTCACTTGTGGAACCTTATCAAGTGATATTTGACAATCTGGTAACTATATTGCATCCAGGAGTTTTTTGTCCTGCACCATAGCAGCAATATCTCCAAAGAACTCCTACTAAAGCCAGGCCCACTCCTCATAAATCACACACACACATTGGCTGTCTCTTAATCAATCTTCCCCAGGTGTTCCCTCACTCAACCTTACCACGATCATCTTGAGGCTTTTCCTGGAAACTCTATTTTTTTTTTTTTTCCAAAGCAACTGCCTGGCCACACTCAGGGGTTTTGGATTTTATGTTTTCTCCCTGGTAACATCCTGCTCTCACTTTTCTTTACACAGAAGCCTCAGTGGCCCAGAGATACCTTCTTCAAATGTCTGATGAGGTAGTAACTCCCCCAGAGATACCATGTTGGCATCTCTACCTCAGGGCTTGGTTGCCCATTAATCAAACAGATCAAAAATTCTTCATAGACACCTTAAAATACCTTTTATATACACACACACACACACATATATGTAAATAATCAACTCACTTCACTTCTTTTCCCTGTCACCACAGCATGAAGCTGCATATCTCCAGGACCCTTTCCCTGGTACCCAGAGAAAGCTTTTTTTCTTGAACCCCTCTTTTTTATTGAGAAAAAAATGTGGTTTTTCAACAGAACGGTAATTTTTTAACTTAAATTACCTGATGTATTTGAAGACAGTTGATCAATCATTAAAAAAAATAAAACATTTCTCTGCATTGAATCACCTTGTAATGAAAAGGATTCATTTTGCCACAGGTTCAGTTTTGGAGAATTTTTTTTAGGCTTTCTTATACATCTCACATGAAAAACATACTGTTTGTAAAAGCCTACTACATTACATTTTTTTTTTTTTAAAGAGTCATTAAGGAAAGCACTGAATGCATTTCTAATCCCTATTTTTGGTGAGAGCTCAGGCTTAGCAGCACGCTGACAAAGCCACATGCTTGCTAGTGCAGAGCTGGCTGACGTCCAGCCAGCTGAGGGAACAGGCAGCAAAGGTCATGGCTGCTTGGAAAAGACCCCAGAGACATCCCCTGAAATTCCTCTGAGGATCTCTGACTAAATGCACAAGGTAGTACCAAAAAACCCAAAAAACCCACAAAAAAACAAAAAAACCAAACCAAACCAAACCAAACCAACAAACAAACAACAAAAAAACACACCAAAAAACCCCCACCCCAAAACACCCCCCAAAAGAAAACAACAAACAAAAAATCAAACAAAAAACAAAACCCACCCCAACCCAAAACCTCCAAGAAAACCCATTCCTGAGGCAACTTTGATAGTTTTGCCCAAAGAGAAGCCAAGATAGAGTCCAAGGTTGCCTCTTCTCCATCCTCCCTGGCTTTTCCATGTGTTCATGAGGCTCCTGGAGAGCCCTCACAGCGTTGGGATGTGACATGACCAGTTAGGGAATCACCTGAGCTCTCCCAGCCAGATGGAGGTCCCAGCACAAGGTCCCAGAGCCCTCTGGGTACACAGGGCATTTCACAGTGGTATTTGAGGTACCAAAGGCAGCCCCAAGAGCCAAGTGCCTTCTCCAGAGCAGCATGTGGTTCCCAGACAGAGCCAGGAGCTTCCCAAATCCCTGTGCCCAGCTGGGGACCAGCCACATCCTTCCCCAGCCCTTCCACAGCTGAGCTTTGGGGCTGGGCAAAACACAGTCATGTCACAAATCAGGGGGAAAAACTCCTTTTTCCATGTTGTATCTCTCTATTGCTGCCCTGAAACAATCAGTTTGGGTCCAAAACTGGAAAACTGGCATGTGCCAACTTGACTATTTTTTTCTGGCTGATAAAAATCCTGCTATGCATGAAGTTACATCCTACTCTTCTTCTCCCAGGACCATTTACATCAGAGCTCTGCTCTGAACCAACACTGAAGCTGCCTGAAAACCTTGGGCTGCCCCAACAATCTGAGCCTATTTGGGTTGTTTAAATAAAAAGGATTTCCTAGAGAAAAAACAAATCTAAATTATGTTTCTAAGCAGCTTTAATACACAGCCAAGGGAAAGCAGCTCCTCTGAAACTGAGCCTGTTGTGCCTGAGGTATTAAGCACTTGAGATAACACAAAAAAGTCATGGTCCCTGCCCTTTTTATATCTATTGCCTAGTTCTGGAAACCATCCTGTGAGTAGCCACTTGGACTTTAATAGGATGAATCATTGTTAAAACCATCATGTGTTTATAAATGTTTACATGAGGGAACCTTAAATGGAGATACCATGGAGAGGGATAAAAAAAATTAAGCAAAAAGCTGCAGCCAGAGCTGAAAGCCACTTGTCTGGAGGGTTTCAGATCTGCTGTTTCCTTCTTTGAAATCATCTGTCACCTCAGGTACAAAATTACTAACCCCAACAATTGAGAGAACTCCAGAAGTCCTTTCCTCTTCTAATAAATGACACAAATATCAGCAGTGACTGATGCAGAGGTAGCAGCAATAAGAGAGGTAAATAATTCAAGGGAATAAATGTCTCCTGGCACTGAGAGTCACAGGACTATTCACCCATTGGGAATGGCTCTTGGAAGGGTCTAAACCTGCAATGAGAAGCCCATGTTCATTCCATAGATCACTGAGAAGTAGCCAAGACCTGCAGAGAATGAGGAGCCTGGTGGTGTCTTGCCCCTGAAGAGCATCCAAAGCACTTGTATAACACATATTTCACTCCAGTGAATGATGTTTCCCTCTGCCATTCAGATTTGAAAGAAATTCCCATCATCTCTGGTCATTAATCTGCTGGGTGTTTCTTGCTTGGTCTTTTATTCAAGGCAGCACATTGTGTATATGAAATCAATTCTAGCCTCAGACCAAAGTCCAGGAAATATTTTGAGACTGTTTCTTGCAATCACAAGTGTTATTTTTAAATAACATGTACACTCAGCATACTGCCAGATAGGCTGGGTATGTTTGAGGGCACGGTAAAAAAAGCTCCTGAGGATTGGTGGTAAGATTCCCACCAACTTCAGCAGCTTTCAGATCAAACCATCCACGAGATAAACTTCAGGCCCCTACCAGACTGCTCTGGCATGGGATCTGGGAGGTTTGCCCTTGGCTTTGAGACTTTGAAACAGGGCCAAGTGATTGCAGCTCCTGGTTTAGGGGAAAAGGAAACAGAAAGGAACTACAGGCTTAAAGGATTAGAAGGAAGAGCTAAAAATAAAGTACCAGCAATGCCAGGCCCCCCAAATTTACTGCTTTCCTTGCAAAGAGGATGGGTTTTCCTGTTGTTGCACTGAGGGGAATCAGCCTTCTGCGTGACTTGGGGGAACAGGACACTGATGGAAAGCTTAGTGGAATAACTCTCCAAGAGCACAGTTGTTCCTGTTGTTCTTCCTTCTTCCTGGAACTCCACATCTGGCTGAACATGAAGAGCAAATGGTTCAACGTGTTCCTGGTGAGTATTTCTCAGCTACTTCAGCTGATTTCAGTGAAGAATCACAGCCCATCAGTGCCCAAAGACAACACAATTAAAAGACATTGGGCATTTCTACTCATGCAGGCTGTGATGGGGATATAAGAAGAGAGAAATATCCCTGCCTTGACTTCCTTCTGCAATACCATCCATGTCCTCCTGCCTTTTCCTTCAGATCTACATTGTGCTTTCCACACCATCCAGTCAGAAATGGCACTCAGGTAACCAGGGTGGAGAAGAGGGTGTGGGAGCAATAAAATGGGAGACCCCAAGCTGGTTGGAAGGGATGTGGGGTGGGAGGTTAAGGAGGGGAGAGCTGCAGGGGTGATACTGCTCTTGAGATGGGAAAGGCAGTGCCACAGGTACCATGGGCTGCAAGTAGAATTTCAGCAACAAATTGGGAACTCCACACAATTTCAGCAGCAGACACAGACAGGCTCCAAGCCTGCTGTAAGCTCAGCTCCTGGGTGAGCATCAGCCCAGCCATGGGGTGTCAACAGAGCACCTGCAGAGCTTCACTTGCTGTTGGCATTCAAATCCAGTGCTGTGTGAGGCCTGGCTCATGGCTTGGGTTACTCAAATCCTACCTGAGCCTTCAGATCTAAAATTCCAATTTTCAATCTAGTTGACCCTGCCCTGGTCCTGGATGACCTTTTGGGGTCCTTCAGATCACTTGTCCCACCCAGTCCCTTTCCAGGTCACCCCAGAGCAGATGAAGAACAGGAGCAGGTGCCACCAGGACAGCACTCAGGCAACTGAAGGCTTTTTCTGGGAATGAAAGGAAAAGTTTGAGTGTGGTTCTCTGCTGTTCTGAGCAGACAGTTTGCTCCTGAGAGGAAGCCCAACACTCAGACTTAAAAAAACTATACACACAGAGATACGTTACATATTTATTCAAGGCAGAAATTGGCCAGGAAATAGCTATAAAACACACATTTTGAATAAAAGGAGGGAGATTTATGGCTCTTTTGTGAATCTGAGTCATATCTTTCTGCATCCCCCAGGCAGGAATACCCTAATCACTAACATACCCCAAACATGTACACACAGTGGGCCGAGAATTGCTTCCTTCTGGCCACAGCTCCAGCTAAAGATGTGATAGGGATTGAGCTACTTTATCTGACAGTTGGTAAATGAATTGCCAATTCATTCTGAGCTCGGAGGGGGATTTTTTCCCCTTTAAAAAAAAGGGTCCTTTTATATATGTCTTTGATCAGTCAGGGCTTTGACAAATTATTTTCCAAGGAATTTCTTGAGCCCTAATGCCACGAGGAAGGGGGGGCGGGGAACAAGAAAGAAAAAAGTATTTGCTCTCAAAGAGAAGCTTTTATGTCTCAAAAATTGCAGCAATGTAAGGGATTTTCTTCCATTTCCCCTCATCATCTTTGCTTCAAGAAATGGAGGCAGGTAGCCCTGAAGATTTTTCCATCCCAGTGAAAACCAGGATGGGGAGGAAGCACTGCCAGGTCTCCCAGCCAGATTCCTCCCCGGCGTGGGGGAGCACCGTGAACTCTGGCACAGACTCAACATAAAGGTCATGGTCATCAATGACACTAATAAAGAGGCCCTTCAGCACTAGCACGAGCAATGGGAGCAGAGAACAGCTCAGGGTTGTGTCACCAAGGAGCTGCTCCCTTGCCACGAGCAGCAGCACTAAGTGCTTTGGAAAGGTTGGGATTCAAGGGAGCATCTCCCCACAGGCATTGCTGGGGTCACTCCGAGGTGTGAGGATGGAGCAGTGTTTGCTTGTCTTTGGCTGGATTCTGGGATGGGGGGAGGAAGGGGGAAATTCCTCTTTTGGCCACTTTATTCTTTTTATCCCATCATTTAATCCCTCTCCTCCAGGCAAGTATCATGTCCTTGATTGAATCCCAGATGGTGCAGGCAATAAATTGCACAAGCCAGGTCTGGACAATGGCTGTGCTTTCTGTTATCATTAATGTACAAATAACTTATTCCCCAGTTATCCCACTTCTCTGTACTGAAGGAGAACAGACTCCCAACAGCACAGGATTCAATTAATACTTTTCCACTACACTGAATTTCATCAGGATGGATTGAGCCAGAAAAACAAACCCCACAAGACTGTTTTTTCCAGCCTAGCCCTGCATGGGCACATACGTAACCTGTCTAAAGGAATATTTCTACTGGAATCCCCAACAGCAGCCCCATACAGACAGGACTGATGGATAAAACCTTTTGGTTAAGGGCTAGTTGATCCAGAGAGTTTGTTCTATCTCAATTTCCTAAAGAAATGAGCCTTATCAGACTGTCTCTTGGGAGCTCTTCACCTTCATGAGCAAAATTCAACCATTTTCATCAAAATAAAACAAAATAAACAAACCCAGAATTAAAAATTTCAGGTTGAATATGTTGAGGGTCCTCAGTAAGTCAATCATTGAGCTTGGAGAGTTTCCCAAGCCAGTCCATTCTTTAAACAGTACCTGTTAAACTTTTCCTGGCTCACTAACTCCCCAGATTTGGCTTCAGATTAAACCCTAATTTAGGTTATATATGGCTACTGTTACATCTCAGCCAGCTGCACCTCTCAGGCAGAGGCAACCTCTCCTGCTCTTGGAATTCTGTCCTCCTGCAAGAGCAGCAGTTGGACCCTGCTAATCATCCAACAGGGTTTTTGCCCCATCCATCAATAACTGACCATGTTGCTAAAATACTCCTAAAAGCTGCCACAGTCAGATGAGAAAGGACATCTCACACACAGCTTTCCTGTACTTTACTAACAGTTGTGTCAATAGGACTAAAATCCAAGCAAACCAAGCTTAAAAATAATCCTATGTAAAACTCAGCAACATCCTGGGATGGTGATAATCCTGTTCAGACCAGACTCACTTCCTTATGGGTAAGAATCTTCGAATACTGGCATAGCCTGAACCACAATGTCTGGGAGACAGACCTTAGGAAAATATTTTATATATTTTTTTTTTAAATGCTGTAACAGCTAGGAATGAGGTTACCCTTTTGTTTCCTAGCCCTGACTGTCCATGTTTGGTTTTCCTTCTGAATAATGATTAGTGCTGAGCAACACCTTGGGATGGTGGAGTGGCATGAGGCAAGATTGTCTCTTTTCTAGAAAACAAAAAAACAAAAAACCAAAAAAAAAAAACCAAAAAAACCCCCCAAAAAACCCCAAAACCAAATTATATCAAATTGCCCTTACAGAAGGGTTCAACAGCCATTATGAGGACTACCCTCACTTCCCACTCCAGTAGGATGTTTTATGCCAAAAATTAAGCAGCTGCTTAATTGCTGCTTCCTATTCTAAGACATGCTGTACATAAAAACAGACTTTATTGTTTCAGGTGATCGGTTTAAAAATGGAGGGAAAAATACAATTACTTCCTTGTAAGTTAAGCAAGTGATGTCATTCAAGACTCAGCAGTGTTTTGGTGCTGGTTAAATACAGTCAAAAAAGTGCAGTTACCCACATTGGTCCAATAGTGGTATTTAATTTCTTTCACAAAGTGTTTTTGGAGGTTTGGAAGGTCACTCAGCAGTGCAAGGTTTCCTCAGCCTGTAGCTTGTAACCCTGGTTATGAGGTGGTAGTGCTGCCTCTGCCTCCCTCCCTTGCTGCACAATCCCAGCACAGGACACTTGGAAATGAACCAAGGCAGAGTTTTATTATTTGCTCCTCACGTAGGAGCTGCAGTCACTGCCAAGCTGGGTTTGTCATCACCACCTTGACTGGCATCAACCCAATCACGATATTGGTGCCTGTCACTCAGTGAGGCTGTTTAAGTGTCTGTGTACAACTCACAACTCACCACTGACCAGCTCCCAACTGCTCACAGCATCATGGACCCTCTGTGGGCCACTGACCCTCTGTCTGAAATTAAAAGCTTTCCAAGTCTGGAATTACCTTTCCTTCCCTGCCTGGACATGGCAAGAGCTGAGCTCAGGCAGGACAGCCAAGACTACTGGAACAGCAGCAAATACATCAGGCCAACTTAGCTTTTCAACCAGGCTTCAATTCGACTTGATTCTCCCAGGTATGTGCTCCACAAAATCCATCCTGTGTGTTAAGGGGCCACAGTGTTTCTAATTAGCAGCTCTGATGAAGAAGGGGCACACAGACATCCTCAGGTCTGCAGTGATCTAGAGATGGAAAAATGTTGGGGCGCTCCCCAGTCTAAATTTCTTATTCACATCAAGACCTGCAACAGCCTTTAAAAGTCTCCCACAGTGTTCTCCAAGTCCAAATTTATGAGGTATGGGCTGGATAAATAGACAGCAAGATGGGTAGAAAATTGACTTGACCATGAGATGCAAAGAGTGATAATTAGCAGCAAAAGGTCCAACCTGTGGTTGGCTGCTCAGGGATCAGTGTTGGCAGCAATGCTTTTTAATATCTTAATATATTAAAGACTGGGATGACAGGACAGAGCACATTTTCACCAAGTTCACAGCTGACACCAAACTGAGGGAGCCACTCACACACTGGAAGAAAGAGCTGTTGCTTAGAGGGACCTCAACAAGCTGGAGAAGTGGAATGGCAGGAATCTCATGAAATTCAAAGGCAAAGCAATACCTCTGGCACAGGCAATTCCATGCAACAGGACAGGCTGGGGCCAGAAATCAACTTCGTAGAACAGGACCTGAGGATCCTGGTGAACAAATTGAACAGGAGCCAACCATGCAGCAAAGATCTGCAGCACCCAGAGCTGTATGAGCAGGGACCCAGCCAGCAGGTCCAGGGATGTGTTTGTAAAGGATGGAGTAGAAATTTATACACCAATGTCAGGAAAAGAAGAACTAGTACTGCATCATGACAGCCTCGTTATCTTTTCATTGGAATGTTTCCCTGAAAACCCCAGGGACAGCAAACAAATTTCTGATTCATAGCAATTCAGATCTAAGTAAAAGCTGGAGTGAAATATTGATGACTTTGGGATCTCTGGAGCCAATGATGGGGATAACACAACATCACAGAGCACCACAGTGACACAGACACACATTAGCAAAGGCATTCTCCACACACTCACACAAACCAGAGAAAGAGCAGCAGAATATTATTATGACCACAATGATTAAAAATAATTATATATTTTTTTCACCTGGCACAACAAATACATCTCAACAGCAGCATTTATGGATATAAGTACTTCAGAGCCCTCAGATCCTTGCTACTGAAAAGGTCACCATGCTCTGCTGCAGGTGTCTGTCCCTCTCCCATTCCAATTCTGGGCTGTATTTTCTGTGCATAATTCAAGCAACATTGGGGGGGTTGCTGATCTCAGCAGGTACCAAGGCAAGGGAAAACCACCTCCCAAACCCACTCAGCATCGTAGCTGTTGAAATGTGGAGGTGAGTGATAGGGGCGGACAAAGAGCTCTCTGTGCCTCTCAGGGCATCCACAGCCAGCCCCAGGTACCAGCCATGGTAACTGCAGGGAGTATTTTAACCCAGGAAGGCAGCTGAGAAAACAGCATTGTGACCACAGCCTGGGAATTCATGTTTTTAAGCAGAGGTTGGGGTTTTTTTCTGTTTTTCTGTTTGAAGGAATTGCTCAGCCTGCACTTATTGATTATGGTTCTTCTACAAAGACTTGTTTTAGTTCTGCTTGGTGATGTTTCACGGCTACTTTCCAAGCTGTCCAAGCAGCAACCTTGCCCCAAGGCTCCTCACCAAAAGGGAGAGGTTTGAGGCAAGGAGGTCACCTGCCCATGAGGAGGAGGATGGACCACCATTGCCTTCTCCACCCACCTCACCAGCCCTCCTCCTCCACTGGAGATTCCTTTAGAGCACAGCTCCCTCCTCACCTGGGGACATTTCATCCCCCAGCAAGTCCAGCTCTCGGACTTTTCCTTCATCCCTGTCCCCAGGTCTGTGGCAGAAGCACCTCAGGTCCAGCCCAACACCCTCAGTGGAGCTTATGGGAAACCACCAGGCAATGATGAGTATTTTTTTTATGGCTTCTGGGACTTGTAGGCAAGAAGGGAAAGGCTGGTGGTGGCTCTGCAGGGTCCCTTGTACCACACTGGGATGGTCTTCCCCAGGTTGCAAGGCTTCTTATTATGGAATCAGTCATGGAATGGCCTGAGTTGGAAGAGACCTTAAAGATGATCTAGTTTCAACCTTCCATTGGACAAGGTTTCTCAGAGCCTCATCCAACCTGGTCTTCAACACTTCCAGGGATGGGGTCCCCACAACTTCTCTGGGCAATCTGTGCCAGGGCCTCACCACCCTCACAGTAATAAGTTGCCAGTTTAGCTCTGAATAGGGTGAATTTTGCAACCTCTTTTGTCCAATTCTTCCCATGACAAAAGAGTAACTCCTGCGTAATTTTTCCCTAATTTTGCTGCATGTTGTTTTATTATTATCAACACCATTATCATACTCAGCTAAAAGATCCACAAGAAAACAAATTAGAGAAATCACAATGGGCAGTTTGGAACATAAAATTGCAACCAAAGGGAGAGGACAACCTTTCTGACAGCTTCTGATATTGTTTTGAAGCAGTTGGGAAGAGGCACAAGCTGTTTCTCAAGGCTCAACGCAGATCAGGTACATTCATATTTAGGCTGGGAGTCACCACAGACCTTTGAACAAGCCACATTTTGCTTTCATGTCCTCTCTGATTCCTCACAGGCCTTCCCATTCAAATGGAAGAGTGACCAGGGCTCACATGGCACAACTGGGCTCTAAAATGTCTGAAGCCCAGAAATGCCATATTGTAGCAGTAATAAACTCCCTAAGATGAGGAGGAAAAGGCCATATTGCATCCTCCCATCCACCTTTGCTCTCATCCCAGATTTTGCTGATGTGACAGGTCCATCCTTCTGCCACTGATGGCCTTCTTGCTCCTCACACCCTTGTGACTCCACAGAGTTGTATCCTCAGGAATCTACTTGGCTTTTCAGCTGCCAAAATCCATGATGTCATCCCAGACTCCAACAAAGAGCCTCGGCATATCCCCAAAGAGCCAAAAAACAAACTTGAGGAGCTCAGAGAAATCAGTCAAGTTGAAAGCTTGAGGCTTTCCTTCCAAAGCTTAAGAAGTAATTTACCATGTGAGTTTAGTTGCCTTAATCCTCTTTGAGATGCATAGCACACATTACAGGTAAGACCTCTTTACTTACAGAGTAACCACTGGTCATTTAATTACATGTAAATTACCAAATGATGATTAGATGATTACATGATTAGCAGTAGAATAACGAAGCCTGGAAAGTACAATGTAACTGACAGCTAAATACAGTGTAGGTTTTTTAATTTTTGAACTCAAAATGCAATTTACTTGGTTATCAGTCTTGGCCAACTGCATGTTCTGGAGGCACCGCCTGTGATTCACTGAGCAATGCAACGTTTGGGTAATTCCCTGGGGGTGGCTGCACAAACACAAACAGCTTTGTGTAGAACTTGAGGTCCCAGCCATGCCCACAGAAGGTTTATGTGGTCCTTATGTCTCCTTCTGCCTGAAAATGTGCCCAATACCCAGACTAAGCACTGAGGTAGCACAGCACCACGTTCTGGCTGTGTCTAACCCCACATTCTTGGAACCCAACTGTTGCAAGCAGAAGGCAGTAAAAGCAGAGACATCTGAGGGAAGAAAGCTGTGTTGTAGCCAGCGCTGGGATAGCCCCAGAAGATCCCATCCCCCAGGTCCCACCTGCCATGGAACAGCAAGGTGGAGCATCACCTGTGAAGGCACTCTGCTAGTCCTGCTCGCTTTCTGTGCCTTTGCAAGGTGTCCCCTGGTCTGTGGTGCACAGGAGGCCACCAAAGCTGCTGGCCATGTGCACAGGAGCTGCTGTCAGTGAGGCAGGTTGGGGACACCTCCTTGGTTCCTTCCCTGCACCTGGCCATGCTCTTCCTGAGGTGGCCATGGCTCACCAGCCACACAATCTTTCTGACAGGCTTCTCATCTGTTTATTTTTCTGGAGCTGATTTTCTCACCTTGTTTCCAATCCCCAAAATATCCTCCCCACTCCTTTGCTGAAGCTGGGGCACAACCCCACATCTCCCCTGGGTCAAACCAACCTCACCTGCATGGGAACAGGGTGTACCTCCACCCTTACCAGGGCTTCCCAGTGCCACCCCAGCACCCACCCGGGGTATTCCCACGGTCACTTTTAAATCTACCTTGATGGGAAAGTGACTCCAGGAGAGCACAAACCCTGGAGACACGATGGGTGAGAATGACCTGGGGGACCCAGGCTGTTCTGTAGCAGACAAGCCCACAGCCCCAAGCACAGCAACCTCAAGCTCAGCTCACCACACACTTCCCTGTTGGGATGTTGTACCTCTTGCACTACACCAGAAATTAATAAAAATTAAACTTGTGGGCCTTACGTAGGATAAAAATCCAAGAAAAAATACCTCCAAACCAAAAACCCATTAAAAATAGGTGGGCATGTCCTTTGCTGCAGAGAGTGTGTGGTATTTATTAGACATAAATTGGCACACAAAAGTGGAAAATCATATCCAGGTAGGGATCATTTCTTCTCCTTAGCTACATGACTTTGGATTCCTGTCTATATTCCCTCCCACACAGAGACCAACATTCCCACACATTCACACCTACATTCCCAGTGGCTGACACACAGGGATACCTCTTTTGTTAATTAGAATTACTTTTAATTAAAAATATATGTAAATTGTATAGAGTGTGCACAGCTTGGAGAGAGAGAAAAAAAAAGAAGAAAAAGAGAAAGCAAACTTCCATTTCAGTAAAACTTTTAACCTCTTTGAATCAGCTGCTTTGCTGGGTTTGTGACATACTATGAGTTATTGGAACTCCCACGTATAAATAAATAGGACCAGGGAATTTTACACCTGTGAAACTCTGCAGTTGACATTTTTACTTACACACATTTGCTTTTTCTTCTCTTCTTGCCTCCCCCACTCCCAGCCTCTCATGATCATTTTCTCCCCCTTTTAAACACATTTAATATCTCACTTCACATACTCAGACTGGTATCCCTTTTTATAGTTTTGGTTGTTTGGGGTTTTTTTGAGAGGAAGAAAAGGAACACAGGATAAAATGAAAGTGTCAGGGATTGCAAACAAGCGTCATCATCATTTTTATGAGCAAACTTTTTCCTTTCCCTGCCTGCATCCTCTCCCCCGTGTCCCCCCTGTGGCAGCTGGCTCAGAGCCCTGCTTTCCACATGCCAGTAAAAATTCAGCAGGAGTCAAACTGGGGATGTTTTCAAGCTTGGAAATGAGCTCGTGCTTCCGTCAGAACCAGCTGATGGACCAGGAAAGAGCAGGACATGGGAAGGAAAGAAGAGCAAGAGGATTAAACACAAGTGGGAAAAGAGATGAGTTTATGGGGATGGCTCCTGCAGAGATGTGTTTTGGGGCATTAATAAGGAAACACAACTCCCTGTGGGAGCAATTTCACTCTTGGTACAATGCCTGGATGGGGTAGGTACTGGATTTTCTTATTTGTGACTTCACAGTACCTCTTTCTGTTGGAAAGTAACAAGGACAATACTAAAAAAAAAAAAAAAAAAAGGCAAAAGAAACAGCACTCCAAAATCCACCCTTGGTTAAAAGGGCTGGTGTCTTTTTTCTTTTTTTTTCCTGAAAAAAATTGAAAGAAAAAAATTATATATTATTATTTATTATATAACATTGTCAACATCAACACCACAAAAAAAAAAAAAAAGTAACCTCCTAATTGTTTTCTTTCAAGCATTCTGACCGTGTTGAGAAAGGCAGCAGGAGTTTGATGTCCCTTGGAGAACAAAAAGAGCAGGAGGACAGGGAGGGGGGGACGAGGACACAGGGCTGGCAGTGGCAGCAACACAAACTGGGTGGGACTGTGGCAGGGGACAATTGTGCCAATCTGTTGATTTTTCTTTTGAAACAAAGGAAAAAAAGGGAGGAGGGGGGCAAGTCACACCGAGGCTGTTGCCTGTTTCATCCTTGGTTTCAGTCAGTGTCCGTCCCTCTCGAGTGCTAACAGTGAACATTCACTTAAAGGAGTCTTGCAAAATATTCTCGCATTTATTTTTTTTTAATCAACAGAGTAGGTTTTTTTTCCTTTTCCTTTTCCCATTTTTTCTTTAGTTTTACCATGGCCAGTGCTCTTGCACTTCCCTTGTTAGCTGTTCTCACTCCACTCTGGCACCATGCCCACGCCGTGCACAGAGTGGTACTGGTGGGGCGAGAGGGTTCGAGGCACGCCGTGGGAATACAGGAACTCCGTGGGCTGTAGGCTGCTGGGGGGGGACTGGATGCCAGTTTGAGGTCCACACTGCCGGACGATGGGCTGGTGAGAAACCGAGGTCTGGTGCTGGAACATGCTGTGGGTGTCTCCTATTTGGGGGGAGGTGTGGTTGGCCACGCTGCCGAGCCGGGGCATGAGTGGCCCCGAGGTGAAGTGGGCAGAGAAATGCTGGTAGGGTAACCTGTCCATGGGCTGCATGGCAGACACTGTGCAACTGCTGTAGGATGGCACACTTGGCCATGTGTTACAGCTGATGTCTTCCAGGCTGGGCACGGGGTCCGTGGGGGGAGCAGAGCTGGCATACATACATGCTTGGCGCTGGGCTGACTCAGTCCTGTATGAAGTGTTCAGTCCCTGCTGCTGGGGGTAACTGGACCTGTAGAAAGGATCCTCATCTGCTGGAGATGTTTCCATGTAGGGCTTCTTGTAGGGGTGCTCGGTGGTGGAACATTCCTCATCTGTTGGGACAGAAAACTGGTAGCAAACAATACCATGCCCTCAGCTGAACCTCCCTCTCCACAATCCTCATTTTACCAAGCACACGGTCTGATCCAGTATAAATCCCTCCTCTCAGTATAAATCCCCGTAATTTCCTTGGAATTGATCTGAATCTGTCATGCTGAAACCAAGTCTTGTACTTGGCCCTGCCTGTTGTACAGGGGAAGGGATTAGCCAGGAGCTCTGGGAGGCAAATCAAGGCTGTAAGATGCTGGAGGAATCCTGAGGCTTAGTTTGCTTGGTGATGTCCCCCACACACCCCACAAACTCCTCATCTCCTCCCTGCTGCCAGCACTGTGACCTGAGGAGTAACATCTCCCTGCATATCCCTGCAACCAACAGGTCCCCACTCCCACCTGAGAGGCTCAGAGCTGATGCTGTTAACTAAAATCCTTTACACATTCTCATGATGAAAAAGAGGCAAAAATGGAAATCACAATAAGAATCCCCCAGGAGACCATCAGCGATGGCACAGTTGAGACAATCAGATTGGGAGTTTTACAGCCCCAGTTTTCAGCTGTGCCAAGGCAGCTGGGCACATAAATCCACACCAGGCTGTGTGCTGAAGCCAAGGGGAACAAAAAAGAAAAGTAAATTTCCCGGCTAAAAACAACATGGCACGTCTTGCAGAGCCCTTTGTTTCCTGCAGCATGCTGGGCCAACAGAGGGAAGGAGATAAACAATTTAGGTGAAATCTCTAGGGTGAAGCAAAATGAATAAATGAATGTGCACTTATTTATTCATTCACAGGGTCATCAAATGAAATCCAGCTCTGCTGGAATGGATGGCAAAGTTCCCAGGGATGAGCACTTCACCAAGAGATTTTAAGGACATCATGGCAAGGGAAGGGGAGCTTGTTCTGACACGGATTAATTTTGCTGCTGCTTCAAAAACAAGATTTCTGGTGCAGGCAGAAAAACATCCCACTTTGTTAAAGCCCTCCTGGCTGCACCTTTCAACACAGATAAAATCTGAAAGAACACCACCCAAAATTACCCTTTTCAAATTTTCTCAACCAGCATGTTTTGAGCTGTAATTTTTTTCACCCCCCAATCACAAAGGGAGGGGGGAAAAAGGGCAATTCCACAAAAAGAGGACTAAGAGCATCTGTGCCAGAAGATGCACAGGTGATGCTCTCAGGCTGCTCCAATGTGACTGCTCCTGCCTCACCTTCAGGAGGTGTAGGTGGGCAGCACAGTCACCTCTAGTTTCTTGTAAACACACCCATGCACACATCCTTGTTGCTATAAACATCCATGTGTGTTCTCCTGGAAGCTGTGCCCACTCTGCATATAAAATAACCCACCCAAGTGTCTTCCAAGTCCAGCTGGAACAACTACTGGTGGTCATCTTGGTCCAGTCACTCCAGAAAACAGCAGGTACTGAAGTACACACTGTGGGGGCATTCCCATATGTGTCCTTTGGCTTTGTAATAGCAGCTGCCCATAAATTCAGTGGAAATTCACAGTCCCATTTTCATTCTTTCTCAAAACCTGCCTTGTTCACCCCAGCAATGCAGAGCCCTAATTATTGAGTCATCTTCCTCCTCTGCCTTCCCTTTAAATTGGGATGGGAAGCAGAATGGAATAAGTGGGCAATGCAATCCCATCTTTAAAGCAGCTGAAACAATAAGCAGAGACATGCAGAAGTGTGTCACTCTCCTTAATCCTGCTCAGGTCTATCTTATGCAGGAGCTGTGGGGAGGGTGTAGTGCCCTGAAAGACAAAAGCTGGAAGCACAGGTCCAACCTCTCTCCTGATCATGGCTCTATCACAGGAGGTACATCTGGAAGACCAGCCTGAGCTGCAGCTTTTATGGGCAGCGTAAAAGTTTTGGATCCCTGACCCACCACTGAGTAATAAGAACACTAGGGTGGAAAAACAATGTCTTGTAAAATGTAGCATTGTTCTGCTAATAAAGTTTTCAGCATTAAACCGCATCACTCTGCTGGCATTAGAAATCGTTGGCTTGGGGTTTGACTGTTTGTTTTATTTTTATTTTTTTTAAATATACAACACAAACCAGTCAAGCTCTGTTTTTCTGTTGTGTAAAACTGCCTGACTTACAACCTGAGGTTGCTGATTTTTCCATTTAGCCCAGACATTTCACTGCCTGCCACAGCACAACCAGGCAGAGTCAGAGTGCTATGGAGCTGCTTCCAGGATTCATCACAGGTGAAGAGAGGAAAACAAAACCAATCAGGGTTTTAGTTCAAACCCTTTAAATGCCTCTCTCCCTCTGCAAGCTCACATGATTGTTCTGCTGGTCTCTCTACAGCCAGGCTTGCTGATGTTATATGTGGAAAGGGCACCATCACTCCACATTTTAAGATGTGTAAGGGCTCTGTACCCACCTCCAGGCAGGACATTGTCACTGACAAAGGATTATATCCTTCCCTAACAGCTTTTGCCTGCCCTCTGGTGATTCTCCCATCTCTGTAACCTCAAAGAGAGAAGAAAACAGTCTGTCTGCATCATCAGATGGGATGATGCAGACCAGAGAGCCTCAGCTGGTGCCAGATGATGGATTTAGATTGGTTCAGCCTCTCTAGTCCAACCTGGCATTGTCCCACCACTCCTTGCAGAGGAGATCAGAGCCAGCACAGATTGGGTAAAGGGCATCCTCAATGCATGTGGAACAGATCTAGGGGTGGAAATGGGAGAATGGCAAAAGGAGAACAAGAAAAACAGATCTCTCACACAATGCTGATGGCTGCAGTTTAAATTCACCTCCACCAGTTCTGGACCCTGGACAGTCCATTCCAAGGCCATAATCCCCTCCCTGAAGGTCCTCTCATTGCCTTAGCATCAGTGTAAGCAGGAAATGGAAGATAGTTAACTGCCTGCTCTTGGTTTGACTCTTGATGTTGGTTCCCTGATGGCAATTCATTGGCCTTTTCCAGTTGCCACTGAGCCCTTCCCTGGAGGTGCTGGACCCATCTGGGGTGTGCTGGGCACATTGAGGAGGTGCTGACCATCCTAGAAGATGCTGACCATCCTCCACATTTGTTGGTATTCTTGAAAGCCAGGAGTGGAAATCAGCCCCTCAACACTGCACAAACCTCTAAGACAGAAGGTTCTGCCAAGCAGGGGAAGCTGCCAGAGCCAGGGAGAAGCTGCTCCAAAGTGGATCCAAGGAAAATGGAGCCTGCAGAATGAGGTGGAAACTGGCTCCCTCACAAGGAATTTGATGATCTATCTAATGAAGGAGTTTGAGTGAGAGCATAAGGAGTTCCAAGATTTCCGGTATTTACTACTTCCAGCTGGGCTGTAAATACCACACAAATGGCTCTTTAAATGGAATTTTCCCAACTCCAAGATTAGGGTCATCCAGAATGAAATGCAAACATGTAAGGTCTCTGGACTTCAGGGTGCACTGGTCCAACCTCTTCCCCTGGTGTAAATCAGGAGAGCTCCTTTCTGATTCATGACAGAAGACAATGGAGAATGGGACCTGACTTTTAATTTTCAAAGCTTACCCACACTTCCAGGGTATTACAGGAGGTTCATCTCAATTTTGTGAGGGAGACACAATGGGTGATTATCACCAACACTGGTGCTTTATCCAGTCTGGATTCTAGCATGAATCTAGCATGAGCCTGAATAGCCAATACCAGGGTGCAAGGATGACAAAGGGTGTCCAAGAAAAAAAAGGCAGATTCAGTCAAAATTAACATCCCTGAGGGGCAAACAAGATGTACATCCTAGGACATGGAACCTAAGACAAGCCAGTTATTCCAGCTATTACACCATTTGTGATTTGGATGTGTTGCATTGCAGGGGACCACAACACAAAGGGTTGTAGAGCAGCAATAATCCAACATCAGAAGCTGGAACCTCTTCCAGAGGTAGCAAGTTGTCAGCACTGCCCACTGAGGCACAGGAGGCACCTCTGATGGCAGAGTGAGGTCACAGAATCACAGAATGGGTCAGGTTGGAAGGGAATACAGTGGGTCGTCAGGTCCTACCTCCCTGCTCAGACCGGGTCATCCCAGAGCACATAGCATAGGATTGCATCCAGATGGTTCTGGAGTATCTCCAGTGAGGGAGAATGGCACAGGATTGCATCCAGACGGTCCTGGAATGTCTCCAGTGAGGGAGATTCCACACCCTCTCTGGGCAATCTCTTCAGCGCTCAGTCACTGCACAGTAAAACAGTTCTTCCTCACATTCAGGTGGGACTTCCTGGGCATCAGTTTCTGCCCATTCCTCTTGTCCTATTGCTGAGCACCCCTGAGCAGAGCCTGGTCCATCCTCTGACCAACACTGACGGACATGGATGACTTCCTTTCTCAACTGAATGGGCTCAACTCCCTCAGCCTTTCCTCTTAAGAGAGATGAAGCTGCTGAAACTACTGTGCCACAAGAAATGTGCACATCAGCCCCCTGAATATCTTCTCACCATGCAGGCAGGCTCCTTCGGCCCCAGCAGGCACCTTGCTCTGGGCTCCACTGCATCTATCTAAGCTGTAAACACCTCCAGCTGCAGCACAGCTCAAGACTTGGCCAACTCATTGCACCTCCTAACATCAGTAGGATGAGCAGCATGTCCTCCAAGAAGACATCCCATACCTGGTTTTTGTCCTACAGATTCTTTGAGTGAAAGAAAAGCTGGGTGAGATGTGGGAGAAATCAGTTCAATCAACAGAGAAGTCTGTCCACACTAATGGTGCCTGTTCTCGAGGAGAAGGAGGAAAGACATTGCTGCACCTCCACCAACCTCCTCAGAGCAGGAAGGAGATGAAAGATAAATTCTTCCCCATGGTGTCAAGTCCAGGTTGGGTGGCTGAAGGATACGGCCCTCACTGGCTGGAGCCGGTGCATTCTGCCACATCCCTCTTCTCCCTCAGAATGCCAACATGACAACTTTTATAACCTCCCTAGGGAGAGGCTGTTCCAGTTGCCTCCTGTCCAGCATCACAGGCATTCCAGAAATCTGCCAAGTGGTTGAGATTGTGTAAGGCTGGAAGGGAGCAGAGGTTTAGAGGGATGACTATGTAGTCCACAGGAAATCTGAGGAAGAGGCTAATACAAGGGAAAACCAGCCCCAACACACTAACTGGGATGTGGGGCTAAATGAAAGACACAAACCAGACTGCCTGCTGCTAAGCCTTTTTGGGATTCTCCAAGCACAACAATGAGAGAGGGAGAGGTGGAGAACAACTAGAAAAGAGACAAAGCTCTAACTGATCTTTGATAAAGCCTGAAAATCCACATCAAGAACTGAGGCCACTCCTAAGTAAGATACAGGACTGGAGTTAATCCATCCTCTCCAGACCAGTGACTTCATCACATGCCATAAGCAACCTCAGTGTGGAGCTGGGATACAACACAGGATGATTATCACCATTCCCCGTGCCTGGAGCAGCAAACCTGTTGCAGCACACTGGGGTCATTCCCAATGCTGTGACCCTGCACTCCCAACTGGGCACCAGTAATCACCAGATTTGGAGCTCTGGGATGTGTCCTTCCTTCCTTCCTCACTCACTGAGGAAAGCATCACCTCCCTGAACCAGAGGAGCCTTCAGAGATAACATCCCCTCACAGCCCTGTGCTCTCCCCTAATGTGACTCCGTATCATATCTCCATGGTGAATCCATCTTGACTTGACAGCTAAGAACAACACTGACAACCACAGAGCATAATCTTTGTCTGAGGTTACCAAGGAAGGAGAAGTTGAATAAGGTTCCTTTGACTTGCTTGAACACAGACCTCTTCCTAACAGAGCCTAAATTGAGGCTTGGAAAGGACACAGAGAAACCTCATGAGATGTCCAAGATGGAAGGAGCTCCAAGGAGAGACCTTCTTGGAAAACAGTGGTGGAATTTACTACAGGAGATGCAGACACCAGCTGGTTGCAAACCCAACTGAATTGCCCTCTGCCCCCCAGAGCACTTACCCATAACCACTGCCTTGCAAAAAGGAAATAATCTGCTGGAGATAAATCCTATACTGACTGAGGAGGAGGAGGAGTCAATGTTTGGGGAGCAGATAATCCAACAAAATCAATAAATTTCCAGTCCAGAAAATGGACAGAGGGGCAATAGGAACAAACATGCTCTTGCTTGCAGGTTTTCTTAGATGGTGAGGCTTGATAAGACTTATGCAGAATTGTAGGAAGGCAGGAGGGAAAGCTGTGAGGGAAAGCTCAGAAATGAGAGGCTGGATAAGGAGAAAGAAAAAAAGGAGGATTATATGTTGGGTTATTTTCCCAAATCCAAGAAAGATCCTTGGTTGGTGCTAGAAGGAAGTGTCACGCTCAGTCAGAGTCCGAGATGAAACCTTGGATCACGTTCTTATGTATCCAAACAGAATTGCTCATCTCTAGTGACTTTTTTATTTTAAATTAATTTCACTTTGCAAAGAGCTGCTTGGCAGCTTACACTGGCTCTCTGTTTCCCATTAACTTTGTGTTTCTTTTCTTTAAGCCCTGGTGGCTGTTTTCGATTTACTGGATGCGTGGGGAGGGGGAGAAAAGGCACAGGGAGGGAAGCAGAGACTCAGACTCCCGAGACGTTCAGCTCCACGGAAGAAGCCGGTGGTATCGGACAGGACACCGCTTCTCTTTGATTAAAGCATTTGGCGGCTTTGATAAAAGGCCCTTAACTGCTTGTGCCACTCAAGCCATCGCGGAGATAATAAGGGGGCTGATGGGCCGTCGGCCGTGCAGACAAGGGCTCCCTTTGCCAGTCTCCTGCACTTTCACAAGGGCCATGCAGGCCAAAAGGGGCCGGGGAGTTTATTACAGGGCAGATAGTCGTCTCTTTTGTGACAATAAGAGGAAGTGAGATAATTGGGGGATTGAGGGAAACCACCCATGGAGACACCACTTAGCGGGAATCCCAAAACTGGAAGGAAACCTCTGTTGATTCCTTATCACGTTACAATGTGGAGGCGAATGATGAATTGCCCTGCGGTGCGGGGACACGCAGCAGTCGGAGATTGTCCAAAGGGCTTGTTGCCATTCGGGCCAGCTTGTTTTGGTTAGGCTTTGCAAAGGGGAAGAGGAGCGGCGAAAGCTCAGCTCCCAGGGCAAAGGAGCACTGAGGATGGATCACAGGCTGAGGGATGCCAAGGGTGAGCGGGATCTTCCATCATGAGCAGCGGGACTTTGCAGCGACCCAGCTGTGTTCCAGCACCTCACACCAGTACAGGGGTAAAACAGGCCACACGCCCCATCTCTGACCTAGGGGACCCTCTGGAAGGCTGCTGCATCTCCTTATTCTCTAACTTATATCTATCTCAAGTGTAGCATCACCATCTCCAATCCCAGCTCCAGCACATCCTGTATGAACACGAGGGTCACCTGCTCAGCTGGAGGGGGCAGAAAATGACACCTCTGTTTTCCACTGTTTAGCTCAGTCTTAGGAAAACATTGGGATTCCTCAGCTTTTTTAGTTTTGCATATATACCTGTACACAGCACACGTGCTCTTACAGCATTCAGGGGATTCACCAAGGACAAGAGAGAGATTTCCACTGCCCTCCTGCCCCCTCTGCCAGGGCTTCCCAGCACCCACTACCTTAGACTGTGTGTCTGCACGTCCCAGTGCCCCAGGGTTACGTTACTAAAAATAATGACATGTGTCTGACTGATAGGACTGTGCAGGGAAGCACGAAGGGATCTGCTGTGGGGAGAGGCTACTGGGCTGGAGAAATCCTTGGTGCACTCAGATGCCATGGTGCTTGCTGACTTCTGTTAGCTTTTCCAGTGCAGCAGAGACTAAATCCTGAGAAAAGGGAATAGGGGTCAGCAGAAACCATCTCCTGTCACTCCTTGTTGAGTTCAGCCCTGGAAATTCCCCATTTTGTTCTGAGTATCTGGAGTAGAGCTGATCTGAGGCTTTTGCTACCTCAGTCCTGCAAGCGTTTCTGCATCTAAGCGTTCCCATTGCTTCGGGAGAGGGAGGCAGAGACCACAAACCACCTGCTACTGCCCAAAACAATTATCCCATCGCTACCATGGGGCTCTTCACGCCAGGACGAGCTGAGCAGTCAGTGTAAAGCCCTCACAGTTTGATCCCTCAAGCTCTGTCAAAGCAGGTCAGTCGCATCAGAGGGGAAGGAACATGGATATCATGATTTTCAATCCCAGCCACTGCTTGTTAGAACAAGCATTTAAGTGGAATTGCTTTTTGCAGACAGAAAACTGTCTCCCAGCTGTGAGTCCATGAGTTGAAAACTGCAAAATGCAAAGTGTCAAGGTATCTCCACTTGGAGATTAACCCTGTCTGAGGGGCTATGGAGAAAGATAAGTCATCTTTATCTCTGGCACCAGCTATCTTTCCACATGTGGATTCACCCCTCTGAACAGCCCAGCCCAGCTCCCAGCCCAGAAATGGAGATGGGATTTTTGGTTAATGAAGGTGAGTCTCCCAGCCCAGCCTGGGGGAGCTGCCCACCTCCAGCACACAACCCTCATCCCTCACTCATCCCCAGGTGTCACTGTAAAGCAGGCTGGGACTGTCCAGCCTGCGGGCAAGGGGAAACATCAGGAATCAATGCTGACAGTCATGTTAGGAGGGGGAAAGCACAGAGCAGGGAACAGCCAAGGTCTGACCTTTTCTCTTGGTGCAGTGGTAGATCTGGCTGTGCTCCTGGGAGATCGGGTAGGGGTTGGCAGGCGGTAGCAGGTCCTGGGAGGTGCTTGACACCCCGTTCTCACACTGGTACTGGGAGCTCAGGTTGGAGGAAGCAGAAAGGACCCTGGTCTCGCCACTGAAGGGGCTGTGATTCGAGGACACTTTTTGTCTCACTGTGCTCCTAGGAACAACTGGGTACTCTTTACTAAAAGCAGAGAAATGAAAAATAAAACAAGTCAGAAAAGCAATCAATTAATAAATAGATCAGTGGATTAATAAATGAAGGCAGCACATTAGTGTCATAGTGTTTGCTTAGGCTTTCAAGGAAATAGAGGCATCCCTCCCAGGAGGCTGCAGCTCTGTCACACTTTATCCATACAGCACTCATTATTCCCTTCCCTTTTAGTACCTTTCCCTTTAGATTTGTGCCTCTTCCACCACAACTGCTATTTCACATCCATACTGGAAATAGATATGCAGTTACAGCAAAATATGTAAGATTTATATTTACATATTATAGGATTTATAAACTGTATACTATTTATAATATATATGTGGATGTGCACATGCATGTAAATAAAAATCTCATTTCTGCCAAGTTGACTTGGAGGTGGATTAAATATTTAGATTGAATTTTTTTCCCCTTATGGTAGTTGTTCCTATTCCTTTTCCCCAGGGTTTGTCTGCCTTGTTGTCCTGGATGGAGGATCCATGGACAACAGAACAAGCTCCACTCCAGAGTGCTCAGAGAAGAGAAATAAATAAATCACTGGGATTTGATGCACACCAGAGCCACTGCCTCAACAGAGCCAGGCTGGGAGGGTAAGCCCTAATGGCAAGTCTGGATTGTTCCCTTGCTCTGAGCTCTGGTTTGAAGCAGGGATGCTTTGTCAACACTGGCTGGAAATCCCCTCTTCTACAAGCCCCTACATTGTGTTTTAGAGACATTTCTCCAAGCACATCAGTAATGGGGCTGAACAAGATTATTCCTGCTCTGCAGGCAGAAGAATTGAAGCTGAGTAGGGGGTTTCAGAAACTTCAGGAGATGTGCAAACCTCCTCCTGGGCTGCCTCCAAAACAGCTGGGTGTTTCCTGAACCCAAAGACTTGTTAAAGTGCATAAAGATCAGGTAGTAGAGAAGCACATGCCGAAGTGTCCCCTGGCTCAGAGCAGCCACCAACCAGAGCCTGGATTCCAAGAGAAGGTTTTTCCTTTGAGGCTGTAACCATTGGACAAAGCTGGCTGTGAGGTATCCTACCCACCTGCCACAAATCATTATGCTGGAGCAAGGGCAGACCCTTAAATGTCATCAACAGGGTCACCTGGCTAGTTACACGAGGAGGAGGAGCCCTGAATCTCCAATTATGGCCCTCAGAGAGGACCTATCACTGTAGAACTCAGAACTTATTTACAAAACTTAACAATAGCAATTATATAAACCTACTCACAGCAGGGAGCTTTCATCCAAACCACTGCTGTGGTGGCTGCCAGAAACATCAGGAACAGAGCTGGAATGGAGGGGGAATTCACCCAGGAGCTCAAAACAAAATAAATGTGTCTCTCATTGTGCCATGAAAGCTTTCCAAACCCTGGGCACTGGTGGCTTGCCAAGGAAAGCCTGTTCCAAAGGTGGAGTTTCAACCACTGGAAGCCCAGCAGCTCCTCCCAGCAGGAGTGTGGCTTCTTACCCACTTGGGCTTGTGGGTCAGGCAGCTTTCCCCCAGTACTGAAGTACAGGCTGTTCATGAGGAACAAAAGAGACATGGACTGGGAGGAAGCAGAGACTTATCCCTGGGATACACAAGACAACAATGGATGCCAGGGTGTGTGGTGGGCTACAGAGGACCTGCCTGTGGACACCCAGCACTTTAATTTCCACCCCAGGAACTCTTGCTGGAAGGCAGCTTTGGTGGCTTCTCAAGAAGGCCAACAGCTCTGGCCATCAAAACTCATGGGTGATCTTCTGGGTTCCAGGAGATCTCCCAGCCCTACCAGGTTATGGCTTTGAGCTGCCTGCTCCTGTCTTTCTCCACCTTCACAGAGCTATCCTCATGCAAAGAGTACCAACATGACACCTCAAAGCTGCATTCCCACCACATTTCTCTCCAAGGAGACAATCCACAAGGAGGTGACACTTGGAGCATGCCCATAGCTCTCCTCTCTAATGAGAAGCTGCTGCGTGGATTGGCTGGTTCCTTCTTCCCCTCAGCTCCAACACTACCAACATCCAATTCCCCAAGAAATGACAGAACCTCTTCTTTTTTCCCCAGTGGGACATCTCTGAGTTGTGGTGGAGAAGAAGGAGGGACATATCAAAGCATTCCACATCACATGTGGCACTTAAGACACTGTTTAGTGGTAGCCTTGGCAGTGCTGGGTAGATGGTTGAACACAATCTTAGAGGTCTTTTCCAACCTAAGTGATTCTATGATCGTGTTATCTGTTGCTTTTCTGGAAGATGCTGAGATAACTACTTTCCCAGTCTCTTCCTGTTTCATGAGAGGAAGAATTTCATGTCTCTTTGGAACATGGAGATAGATCTGCTTGGCAAACCATAAATTCTCACAGTAGCTCAGAGGGACCCCATCAGCATCAGACCCTCACTGTGCAAAGCACCACAGAAACAATAAGAAACCATCCCCAGCCCAGATGCTTCTCACCTAAATTAACAATTTTTCTCATTCAATGGAGAGCAGAGAGGGGGGGAAATTAGCAGCCTAATTAGTTTCTTCTTGATAAAAAAATATTTTCACATAATCGTTGCAGTCAGAAAGACCTCTAAGACCATCAAGTCCAACTTTGGACCAATCATCACTTTGTCTACTAGACCAGAGCACTGAGTGCCACATCCAGTTCTTCCTTGAACACTCCAGGTGTGGGGACTCCATCACTTCCATGGGCAACCCTTTCCAATGCCTGACCACTCTTTCAGTGAAGAAATTCTTCCTCATGTCCAGGCTGAACCTCAACTGCTTTCTCTCCATGAAGAGGCTGTTTGCCTGAAACACCAAGATCTTTATCCCAAGTGCCGGAACACAGGTGGTGTCAGGATCCCACAGTCCCCTCATGCACTGGGACCAAATTCCTTTCAGATGGCATTTGCCAGGGAACACAACAGACTCTGGCTGTAAGGGGGGACTATGGTGACCTGTGGGATATGGTGGGAGCTGGAAGTCACACTGGAGAGGGAACAGGTTGGAGACACCAAGTTTCCAAACAGCAGTTCCCAGGAGGTATCACAATAACGTCTGTCCAGACTGAAATATTTCCATTTCAGTCAAAACATGTTGGGTGCTATTTTTGCCAAAAAATCAACTGTTTGAGGAGGGAGATGAAGGAAAGTATTTTCTAACTAAACAGCTAAAATATTCTTTCTTTCACTTTGCCATTTTTCTGTCCACAAGGGCAGTTACCTCTGTATTTCTACATATTGTTCCTTATAGGAGCTGAGCTCTAATAAAGAGACGTCTTTGCTACTTTGTAAAGCAACAGTAATCTCAAAATATTTATACTGTTTCTTGAGCCCACTCAACATTCAGTGTGCACACCTACCATTTTTAAATACCAAAGGACAAAATAAAATGAAGCAGATTCTTCCCCTCCCACCCCCAAGACACTATTCCTAAAATAGGTGATTGTGATCCTGGGCTGTAGTTCAGTGGAATGAAAGGTTTTGTTCATTGCTGGCTCAGAATGACTGTTTTGTCCAGAAATTTTGCTGGCCCTAAAAAATTGTAGCAAAGTAGGAAGGGAAAAAAGGTGTTAAACCTTGACTTAGGCAGCATAGGAAACTGTCTACACAGCAAGGAAGAGGCTGTTGCTCCTGGGCCAGATTGTGAATTAGTTTTACAGGGGAGCGTTAATAGGCTGCATTTTTTTTGCATTAAAAATTGCAAAACTAGAAGGGAGAAAAAAAGCTTGGTTGGGAAAAAAGGTTTACAAGGAAAGAAGCTGTTTCTGGTCCATTTAAAGCGTGCTGGAGGTTAATTCTGAATATTTAGTTACTTTATTTGGTATATTACAATAGCACAGGGGACAAGGAGGAAAAGGGGAGGCACACAAGGTGCTGCAGAGTCTCTGCATCACCAAGTTTCCAGTTGAGGGGCCACCAGGAGAGAATATTACTTTGATTTTCATTAAAGCTTAGGGAAAGGAGATCAAGGATGAGGTCCAAGATCATAGTGGAGGCACTCAGTCTTGACTCAGTTCTTAACTCCTACCTGGCTAAAGGTTTCCCAGACCCATAGGATTGGACACCACCTCTGCATGACTTTCCTAATAGCACATGAATTGCACTTAAAGTTCATCATATAACCCCAACCCTATAGATTAGGCCTTACAAGTGAACCCTTCCTGCATTTTCTGAGCATTTCCAGAATTAGGCAGAATTAGGAAACTCAGTCTGATATTTTCATGTGACATCTTCCTCTGGTGAAATGATTCCCTCACCATGACAGAGCTCCATAAGATCATTTATGCCACAAATTCACACCTAGCAAAAAATTCAAAGGAGCAAATTCAAGACAGTTTTGTAATCTCAGAACCAGAAACCTTGTATGCCCTGCAAACTAATCTAAACTGAAAAATAATTATATATATAGACCTTCACATAGTGATATTCAGACACTTTCTTGCTTATTACTACACTGTAATGGAGCAATAATTTTCAATGTGTATTCATGTGCAGACTAGAAGTTTCCTAATGTAAAGCCAATGCAGAGTAAACACAGCTGCCAGACAAAAACCTTGTTAAAAATCTTTTCACAGATGCACAGTTTATAGCCAGGAAGCTTCTGTACTGAAGCATCCAATTCCTACTGCAAGTTATTTAAGATGATGTTTCTGACATTTCTGCAACAAAACATTATATACACCAAGGCTTTCCAGAGCTGCTGTAGCTGATGGTAACAAGGCTTCAAAAGACTTATTAAACATCAGATGCCAAGGATCATACTGATATCTGTTCAAGGTCAAGATGAAGCATGATATGGAAAAGAATTTTTCCATGGTCAGTTGCTTCCATGTTCTACCTGCAGCCTTTGAACCCCCGAGCTCTCCAGATCTTGTTCACAACATCAAATCTTAGTCTAAAATCTGATACAAGGTCTATCCGTGGCTGAACATAGTGATTCCCCTCCACCTCTTTCCATATTCCCAGGAGACTTTAACTCCTCCTTGGTCAGTCACTACAAGAGGACAAATATTTGTCATCCTATCAGTCCCACCACCTCCACCCACCCAGCCCAGTGGTGCAGAATCAAACCCCAATTCCAGATGTGCAAACAAAACTCAGTGGTGTTGGGGTTTATATTTCCCAGGCTACCAATTGTTGTCCTTCCTGCTGAGACTCAAGAGTAGGAAAGAAATGGAAGTCAGCCATAACAGACATATAAAAAGGAATTGAAAAAAAAAAAAAAGTGACTGGAATAAACATATCATCTCATTATCTGGCACATAAAAAGATAGATTCCTGCAGAAAAAATGCCACTGTTCATGTTGGATTAAGAAGAACACAAGAGGAGCTGGAGAATGGATGAGCTGACTTTCTCACTTTCAAAGAGCTGTGCATACCCTCCAGTGAGGTCTGCAGAGCTTTATTTTGGATTCCATCTGAATTCCATCAAACTCTATAGAATACATTTCAAGCCTACAGTTTCCACTGGGACTTTGACCAGGAAAATTTCCTCGGATGTGTTTGCTGGAGGAAAGCATCATCTCTCTAACAGATGTTATAACTCTAAGTCTCACACTGAAATGTTTCACACAGCATGTGGCTCTTGGAAGATTTCAGTGGCAGAACATAGGAAATGGAAGTGGATGTAAAGATGTGATGAGAAGACACAAGAAGAACAAGGTTGTTTGCAGTGGACCAAGACTGACTTGCATTACTCAGCCTGGAGCCTCTCAGTCCAACATGATGTTAACATGTCAAGGTAGACAAACCCTAGAGGCTGATCCATTTATTCTACTGGCACCCCAAAATGCACTGTCATCTCTGTCACACCAGCTCTGAATCATGGAGCTGATTTC
Organism: Hafferia zeledoni; assembly: GCA_035583235.1. NCBI lineage: Eukaryota > Metazoa > Chordata > Aves > Passeriformes > Thamnophilidae > Hafferia > Hafferia zeledoni. The sequence goes on from JAWWEV010000037.1 coordinate 4,492,188, forward strand.
ATGTCCTCTGTGTCTGGCTCAGTTTCTGTTCTGGATTACACATGGGAATCTTTGAAATAACTCCTTTGGAGCCAACAAGATAACTGTGGATTAATGCCAAAGGCAGCAAACTATGACTCGTGATCTTTGGCAGAGAAAACATACCCATAACATACCATCACTCTTCTCTGTCCTGTGGATCATTCTGGATCTTTGTCTCACTTTGAAAGGAGCCATCAAGGGAGCCAAAAGCCACCATTTCATGGGATCATCATTGCTCTCAGGAGCTTTCCCAATAGGAAGCTTCAAGAACTAAATTGCATTAATTTGAGTGAACTGTAACTAGGTTGTGAGACTTCCAGAAGCACTTCAGCACCCATAACAACCACCAAAGACAATGGGAGTTGCAGATGACCAGCAAAAATTGGTTACAGGTTTAACAGAATTGCTCTCTTACAGGGCTCTAGCCCCAGACACACAAACTCTTCTCCCCTGCTGGCCTTTGGCAGTCACAGACTAAAAAAATAATAATAAAAGCTGTGACTTGTATGCAACCTTCCAAATCACCCAATAGCTCTGGGTTGTTAGTACAGCTCTGTTGACTCTCAATGTATGGAGAATTTTCAGGTCAAAGTCCTACACTGGCATCTGCAATGCAGATCTCATCTCTCTGCATAAACTTCACCCTGTGTGGGTTTCTGCCACATGTTTTGCTCTTGTACTCCACACCAAATTCCCCTTGGCACAGGCAGAAGCTCTAAGTGGAGACAAAAGATATTTTTTACAGCACAGAGAGGGCAAGAGATCCAAAAGGAATATTTTACTTGAAATTTCCAGTGTCATTTTTACCTGATTTATGTTTTTCAACTGCAGCTTGACTACAGGATACAGATGTAGTAGAACTCACATCCCTCTGCACATTTTCCCTTTTTTTTTGCTTTCTTTTTAATGTGTTTGGGTATTTTTCCTTAACCAAGGAAATAACAAACTCGATCTCATGCTCAGAAACTTGAAAACTGGAAAAAAACTATTCTTCCAGAGCATCCACCCTACCAAAGAAGCTGATAAAGGGCCTCTGTGTTCTTCAAGAAAGAAAGGCAGTGGGAGCAAAATGAACAGGTTTCAGAAGTCTGTGTTCACCGGAATTTGAACCTCTCTGGAGCTCGTGGTTCTTCTTTTTGAGTGAAATCATCTGATGCTGAAAGGCTTAACATGACTACTGAATGAAGTTTACTACCCTAACAGACTTATTAACTTTTTTTTTCCTGGGAACTAGGAGGAGAAAAACTGACATGGGAGGATTGGAAAGGAGAAAGCCCTAGAGAGGGATGGACTCAAACCACCCCCATCCACCCTAGAAAGCTCCTGTCTGCAGACACCACTGTGACCAACACATTGCTCTTGCTTGGTCAGAGCACATGGAGGCAAACAGAGGTGGAAGGAGAGTCCTCATTGAGGCACCCAAGTCCATCCTCTGAGCTCACCCTTGGCACTGGAAGTTGTCTTTCTTCCCTACTTTGTCTTCCTTCCTCTAAGTCCCTACCATTTGCCAAAGGGACGTGTTCAGTGACTGAATCACCCAGCCAAGTTTTCACTAGCACTTAGATCTGCTTTCTTTCATCCCATTGCAAGACCCCCTCTGAGGTAACTGAAATTATTCTGGATCCAGAAAACTGGTCTCCCTCCCACTCTCTGACAGCCAAAGGTGCAAGGAGACCACTAGGGCTGGTTGGATGGCAGGCTCTTTCTATTTGGAAGTACTTAATCTCATGTAATTTTAGCTACTTCAAGGCAGGGAACTGGTCTAAGCAAATCATTCAGGCTCTGCAGGTGAGACAGGCAAGAGGGCTCCTCATCCACCCCATCATCGTTGGGTCAGGCTCTCAAAGGAATGCAGCTTTGCAGGGAATTAAGAAATATTTTAGATTTAAATAAAGAAAACATAGAGGTGCTGACGTTTTCCTCAGCATGAAAAAATCCTTCCCTCCATGGCTGTACCCCTTAATGAGATGATCAGTGACCTGATGAATGTCAGGTCACCAGTTTCTGATACAAAAGGCTGTGCACTGTTATAAAATGTGCCTTTTTAACAGCTACTTTTTTTTCATGATGAAGGAATAGCACTAAAAATGCATCCCATCATATTCTCCAAAGGCATAAATAGACATCACTCCCCTAAAACCAAGATAGACTTACTTATACCTGCCAGCTGGGGAGTGGGTCCATCACTGGGAGACAAATTCATACACATATATTTATGTATTAAAATATATTTTATATACATTTAATTGCATTTTAATATAAATTTATATGTTAATCCTATATAAACCCACAAAAGGTAGGTCATAGTTTTCTAGCATACTTGATCCTGAATGGTTCTTTATCTTACAGACACAATCTATTTTTCATATATGCAACTTATTTATATATATAACTTATTTTATAAATGTTTTCATATATTTTTATATAATTTTGCATATATTCATGTATATATAAAAAACCCACAAAGGTGGGTGCATATTTTCAACCTTGAATGGGTCTTTATTTTGGTATAATAATCTTATCCTGCCCTCCCTTAAAAAAATGACATCTTTGTAAAGGCACACAGCCATTTCTATGCTATCGGGACAGAGGATAAGTTATTAAGGAAGTGAACATCAGAAATTATCCTGTAAAGCCAGGGCTGTGGATTTTAACCCTTTCAGCCCTGCCAGGTCTGTGTATTTATGTATTCCAAGTGTTCCTGTTCACTGTATCATCAACAACAACCACAGGCCTGCATAAAAATGCCAAGCAATTTTTAGCACAGGCTCAGCATGGCTTGATGCCATGCTCTTCATATGGCATGAAGCCCTTTCTAATAGTCCTCACTGTTCTACCTCCTCCCTCCCTCTCCAAAAAAACCCCACCATGAATGTAAACCTTCAAATCTTTCCATTGACCGTAATGAAAGGGTGGTTTAGCAGCAAAAAATGAGGAGAGGACATCGTTACTCGAGTTCCAGTAGAGGCTGGGAGACTGGCACAGGGTGGGGGGAAGCTATTTCAAGTGGTAGTGCACCCATAAATAAATAAATATTGACACTTTTTGCCAGGATCTGTGCTGTCGTTGGAAAGGGCAGGCAGGGAACACAGGGCACATTCAAAAGACCACAGAGATGATGTAGATTGAGAAGATTAACTGTTACATATGCCTTTTTGATACATATATATTGGCTTTTCTGGGGCTGAGCCTGAAAGTACTTGTATACAGGGGTACATTTGCCCATAGGCCTACGGGTGTTTGCAGGTTTACAGGAATTATTTGTTGCCTGACAGCATGATTTTCCTGGCTGTGGAGAGCCCTGCTCAGGTCATCAACCACAGCAATTAGAAGAGACTTTGACATCTGTGCTCCAGCCTGTGGTGACCACCTACAGCTGGTCCTGAGAGGGCAGTGGGAAGAGCCCTCCCAGTGGAAGGTCACAGGGGAGGTCCCTACTGCCCTCCACCAAGAGCCAGCACTGCTGATCCCAGAGAATAAGGGATTGAAGTCTCTCCTCCCCTTCTGGATGGAAAATGCTATGTTGAGCATCTGCATCTGTCCTAGGTATAATCATGGGTATGGCACTGTTCCTGCAAAACATTTGCACCAGGAAGTAACTTGACACATGGACAAAGTTCCCAGTGAATTGAAAGGCATGAAGTTAATTACCAGCAGGACCTGACATTTAGAAAAGGACATTAAACAAGATTCAGGTTTGATTTTCAGCTACAGTACTTACATCCAAAACTGAGATTTAAAAAGGTCTCCTCAGCCACCTGGCACTGGAGATCCAAACATTTTCTAACACTTTTGTCCTTCAGCCTGAAACCACCACATCTGCACTCCTACTCTGCACATCCAGAACCGGCCAGGCAAACACCCCCTCCTGCCAAAGCCCCTCAAAAGCCAGTGACAACACAACACAAGGCTCTACACCAAGATCTCCAGAGGCATGTGGAACACCCTTAACAAACATACTCCCAAAACAATGCTGTGATCTTTGTCTTTAAAGCACTGTCACCTAGGGGGAAAAACAACTTTTCCTTGGTAGCCTGATGGCCACAGCTTCTCTGAGCTAGTCCAAGTCTCTGATTGCTTTAAACAGGTCTAAGCCCATGGGCAGCCACAGAGGTGGCTGTTTAGCACAAAGCTAGAGGTTCTTCTGAATGGGGACATGTCAAACAAATACAAGTCCCTGCAGCCAGGAGGACAACCCACAATCTGCAAGCCAGCAGTGAAAGCATTCACCTTGGAGCAGGAGGTCCTGAATTTTGGCTCCACATCCTGCTGATATTGCAACAACCTGATGTAAAATGCACATGCAGACCTCAGGGAAGGGACTGTCACTATGTCCTGGCTTAGCCTGAGCCACAGGTGACGTGCAAAGCAAAGCCCAGGTGGTGTTCATGATCCTGAGTGAGTCCCCACAGCGGAGACAAGTGTTACCTCTGCATCCTGGACATCCTGTGGAGCTCCATGTCATCGCTGCCTCGGAAGCCTTTCGCAAAGGGGTTGTTCTCAATCTTTAACTGGGTGATCTGAAAGGGAGGAAATGCAACGGGTTCATTGCAAGTCCAAGGCATGGCCTGGGAGACGGGATATTGTTTATTAAACTCAAGCCGGTAGGGATGTGAGGGAAAACTCAGCTTTCAGGAGCTCCAGCCATCCTTCAGCTCAGGCATTGACCACTCCAGATGGGCCTTCCTCTAGATTGCTCCACTGGAAAAATATCTCCTGTCAACAGCCTCTCACTTCTCTCAGGCTTGTCCCATAACTAACATGTGGGACTATGCACACACAAAAATTTCTCTCTGGAGGAAATCTGCTTTCTTAGAGTTCTTACTTACTTTTTGTTGCCAGGACAGAAAGTGCTGCACTGACCAGAGGACCAGGAATGGAAGTCATATCGTCTGAACAAATCCCACTAACACCAACAAGCATTTTTTCATCTATATGCAGCCATGACCAAAACTCTGCAGCTCTCAGACCCTGCATCCTCTCACTCAGACCACTGAAGCTCACTCTTTCTGTATTTCAGACCAGCTAAATGTATTCCAGGTGCTCTGCACTTGACATCCTGCCCCAGTCATCCCCACACCTATAAGCACTGTGTGGACTAAATACCAAAAGTAATTGGAGGGCAACTTCATCTCTGACCAGCCCTGGAAGATTATTTGTCTCCCCATTAATTCCAGAAGAAATTGAGGGGTGAGTTTGCTCACTTAATTGGCTACCTTCAGCTTCTAAAGTTTGCCAGGATGAATCCCTGTCAGACTCAACTTTGATCCCCTTACAACATCTAAGCTAAACATTTAAAGCAGCTGCTGTATAGGATGTACCCTTACACAAAGGAACTGTGCCACTCAAAGAGGGGCAATACCCTCCTTCATAATACTTCTGAAGGCTTAGGTGAGCAGGATTTCTCAAGCCAGGGGTTGTCATTTAAGCAAACACCCTGAAATTCCCTGTGGATCTTGTACAAACTCACTCTGCATCCCAAATTTGATGCAAATGCTGCGGTGCCTTTGCCCAGCAGGACTGAGTCTGGGTCACGTATGGTGTGGCAGAAGAGGCAACAGTTCCCCTTCTTCTCTTTCTCCATCACTGCCTGGCAGTCTGAGCCCTCAGCCAGGAGTGAGGAGAGCCACTTGCCCAGGAGGAGAGACAACACTGTGTTTGCCACTGGAGGAGCTCCATGCGCTCATTGCGTTCTATGGACACGCCGTCCTTCCTTCCTATTGAAGGTTGGCCAACGGGAGGGAAAGAGCTCGAGATTGATGGTGGGAGAACAGAGGGAGGTTCATGTTCACCAACTCAAGCACAAAAAAATGAACCCACCTCTCTGCCAAAATTCAAAGAGGAAAATCTGGCTCAGCTACTGTCAATAGCAAACCTCGCCAGGTGTCTGCACAACCAGATTATTTTGTTATTTTCTGGTCTTTCAGCATATTTTTTTCCAAAGACCGTTTGTTTGTTTGCCATTTTTGCCTAATTCAGCCCCAAATCTCTCACAAAGACTCTATCACCCCTACGCTTGTCCCCACAGGCACTCCCCTTAAATCAGGACCATATTTATCACATAAACAGGCCTTTGCGCTTTTTTTTGTCACGCATTTAAGATTTCAAAGAGAAGGGCAAACAAACAATCTATTTGGGTCAATTTGCCATTTGAGTCATTCTCTAGCAATAAAACAGAGGCCCATTTTGTAATTAAGAGCCCTGAATAATTACACAACCAGCTGCGTATTTTGCAAAAGAAACGGCCTATCGGTTTCCACTGGCGAGGTGGTGACTCTTCTATAATGAATAATAGGCATTATTCAACATTTTGAATGTTCTTGAAGCACAGTAAATGTACAGGTTGTCCTCCCTTGCCGACCCCAATGGCAATATTTGCTTGCATAAGTGAAGTCCTTCACTGAGGGAGGATTTACAGTATTGGCACCAGCACACAAATGTACAAAGGGGCGGATTCATCCCAACCTAACCGAAGGCATTTTAACCAAGGCGCCTGCACCAGGAATCTCGTCTCCCAGCGTTCCTGCTGGAATCGGTGGAGGGAGATGGGGACTGCCAGAGGGCACGGGGGCTCTGAGGTGGGTAGCGTTGCCTTCACAGGTCCCCAGTGCTCTCCCTTCACTGGAGAAAGAGCCATCAGTGCCCTAGTCCCGAATTTAAGGGCCTCAGATGAATGCCCTGTTTGATTAATCAAACTTTTAATCACCCATGAAATATCAGTCAAAATACCAAAGGGGACCTTGATCTCACAAATGTGTTGCTTTATGAGTACAGAAGGCTCCTAACCCACATGAGGAACACACTTACAAGCAAAGGTGTTAACGTACATGTTGTGGCAGAAAACCCCAAGTGAAATCATGGCTTTCAGCCTCCCTAAAATTAGGGATCTGCTGGATTGAAGGCATCTAGAAACCAGAAGGTTTTGAATTAGTTCTCAGATCTTTGGTGTACTTCAGATGGATTGAAGTTCTCAGAACAGTTTCTCTAGATTATAATTCGTGGCATCAACCCCAGCATGAATCCAGGAGAGTCCAAGCCAGATTTAACAAAACCGTACACAACAAAGTAGAAAAGAGAGAAAAAGTTAATGAATCTCTGCTTTAGAAAACAAGCCGTGGAAGATATTTTGATTGGCCAGTTTTTGTCTGACTTACAAACTATTTCAGAGGTGGAAAAGCAAACGCATGTGTGGAAATAACCTTCTTCTGGATTAATTTTGCCATAGCGAAATTCAGTTTAATTGACTGTAACTCATGGAGGGGGCAAGAAAAGCTGTCAGAAAGTAAATGACAATTACATCATGAAAAACAATAAAAAAAAAAATCTTGTAAGGTCATTAAGAAAGAGTGCTCAGGGCTAAATTATATAACAGATTCCATAAAACTGTAGGGCTTTGTTTATATATTTGCTACTGAGAGAAACTGATGGCAAAGTTCACCCTGACCACTGATTTCTGAAGCTGCCACAGACTCTTTGAGATAAGAATTTTCCAAGATTGAGACTCCCAGATTTACACTTTTCAGGTCTTGTCTGACCTATGGGTTCATCTTCGCTTTAATGGAAAGCAACAGTTCCCAATGAAATCTCAGCACTGCTCCACTTCTCTCCTTTCTATGGGCTAACTGACCACAAAACACTTTCCCTATTTCCCTATTTCCAATGCCATCTTTAGCACAATAAAATTTAGCCTTGCATCTAATCAGATCAAGGAAACACACTTAGATTTAAAAAAAAATATATATACAGACATTTATATGGGCATTTGTGCCTAAAGGTTCATGAATATCGTTATGGGCAGAATCAAAACTACCACTTAGTATTAATTTTTTTCTCAAGAACTTGCCATAAGAAGATTTTTCTCAATTGCTTCTCACTTCAGAAGTAAGAACAAAGTTAAAACTTTAAGGATGATGTGTTCCACACCAGGTCTGTGCCCTAGGCTTCATTTTATTTACTTGTTTTACTATCAACATTGTTTTTAGCACTTCAGCTAAGGGGAGAAACACCACCCTGACCTCTTTGGGCTCTTCCAAAATTGTCTTAAGGTTGAGCATTCTGAAAAAGGAACCTCATGCTCTACAAGGGATGGGGATCCTCAGTTTCTGAGCTGTCTTCTTGTCAACTGCCTCACCTGAAGAACTTAAAAGTCTCAATGGGGAAAAACAAATTGCCCTTCAGGTCACCCCATTTAGTGACAACGAGGTCAAGGTGGTCACCCTTGAGCAGAACACACATGGACCTCCCCACACTGTTGGGGTATGTGCTGTCCCTGCCCTGCAGATGACCAAGGTCCTGCTTAAAGTGACAGAGAGGAGCCAGGACAATCTCTGCCACCACTGCAGCTCTCTGTGCTGAGAAGCATGAGAGGCTGAGCTTCAGGCTGGAAAGGACAGAGCCTTTTTCTTTTGCACTTTCATGTAGCCCAGGTGGAAACCAAGTCAGTGTGGATGAGGAAGCCAAACCAGAGAATTGAGAAGGAAAGGAATTGATGAAGACAAGGTGCCTGCTGAGACTACGGACATCTGGCTGGGCCAAACAGGAGCTGGATGGGCAGCTGGGACTTGGAACCCAAGCTAAAGGCCAGGAAGAGGGGGAGTTGCTGGCGAGGGGGAGAAGATGATGAACCCAGAAGCCAGTGAAGGAAATGGGAGGGACTGAGAGGCAGTGGCTGGTCAGAAGTACTGGTGTGAGACAGAGGGGCTCTTTGAGGAGGCTGTTGGCTGAACCGGGAGACAAGAACAGAGGATGAGAAGAGACAGACCTCGCACAGTATTCTGGGGGAAGGAGGTGGGTTGGCAAGCAAGAGTGACACTGGAGAGAGTGTCTTTTCTGAGCTTGAGAAGAGCTGGATTGAGGAACAAAAGCGTCCCAGGGCTGGCAGGGAGGCAGGAACAAGACTAAGGACAGAGGGGCAGAGGGAGACAAGATTGGTTCAGACATACGGTGTGAAGGACAGAAGACTTCTCAAAAGAAGCACCCTCCTATCAAGGCCTGGAATGGGACAAAGTATTTGAGAGCAGAGACATGAGGAGCCCCAGAGAGGGTGAGTGAGAGGTAAGCAGCTCAGTGCCGTCCTAGAGTGACTGAGGGCTGCACAGAAGCCACCAGCTCTGGCAATGAAGAGAAGATACATGGTCTCACCTCACTTAACCCCAGGGAACCCTGTCTCTCTCTAGGGAGACGCCCCTTCAGAGAAGCGTCCTGAGTAAGGAGGGGGCTGTCCCTTCTACCCATAGAGGTGGGAAGACACAGGGCCAATGACCACAGGCTGGGCAGGGAGAGCTTTAGGGACTGGACCCGGTCCAGTCTCTGAACAGAGGAACTCTATGAAATGCCAACCTGGCCACCACAATGGTGACCTCTGCTGAAGTGATGGAGTTGGCCACGTGCAGCCAGAGTCAAGGAGAACTGAGTTCTGAGAAGAAAGCATCCCAAGCCAAAGGACCTGCCCACCTCTTGCAGCAGCTACACCTACACAGCCCTACAAGACGTCTCCACAGAACATCAAAAGGCCATGTGATCAGAGGATGTGCTGCACAGGCAGCTCTTCAGAACTCATCAGGATGGAGCACCAGTTGACTTGGTCAACTTACCAACACGATTTTAGCACAGGGGGGTAGGATGAACCTGTGTATTCAGAAAGCCCACCAGCTGTCTGGGAGTGTATCCCATTAGTCTTCATCCATGCCCTTCCCTCTGCTTTGCTCTGCAGCACTTAACATTTCTGGGTGTCTGCAGTATGTCTGGGGCTAACATTTCCTTAAAATAATTTGGGCTACCAAGAATGTTAAATAACTCAGGGAAGAAAAAAAAATCAGCATAAAACCGGATATCCAGAGGGGAAGACCAATATAAAGCCCAAGTCCAACTAACGGGGAAAGTAGGTTGTAAAAATTAATGAGAATAATTGTTGTGAATTCTTGCTTTTGGAAGAACCCTCATGAGGGCAGAACCTTAATTATTTCTGTCTATTAGGGTTCATTTCCTGGTCCTAAGCAGAGAGCTAGTACCTAATAAATACAAGCTAGTAACACAAAGATTTAAATGCAAAATGGTACTTAACTGCAGGGGAAGTTAATATTTGGGAATCAACCTGATTGCAAGCACCCATTGTGTAAATGGCAAGGAAATGAAATGTGCATGTGACCTATTTTAACACCTCGATATTTCTGGGGTATTTTTCAGGGTTGCAGAGATGGGGGAGGTTGTCAACCAAGCTGCTGACAACAGCACTGAAAACTTCACCAAAACTTCCTTCATGGCTTAAGCCTCTTTTTGGGGAGTAGGGCTGGGGAGAGGGAGATCCCAGGGTGCTTAAATATCTTTTCAGGCTGTCTAAAATATCAGGGGAAATAAGCACAAGGCCCACATTGGGATTGCAGCTGTGCTATTGAAATAAGTTGACTGATCTGGAATCAGGCAAGTATTTCTATAAGCTGTGAAAGCACAGACTCAAATACATTTGTGGGCGAGTCACACAATGAATACTGTAATATAATTCAGCTATAACATAGCTCTTGAAACCTAAAACACATGCATGTGTGAATTTGTGTGTATATATGAGTGAGAAATACATGGGCGTATAAAAGGTAAGTGTAAAATATGTTGGAATCTACAAACTACATGATTGTGTGGATGGGAAAGTTTCACAAAGGATAAACTACATGTGGTGGGTGGAAAGTGAGAGAGAAATGGCTGAAAATAGGAAATAATAGGCAGTGTATTGACAGCAAGACATGGGGATGGACAGGCAGACCCTCCCTGGGTAGCTCAATGCTGCAGCCACAGACTGGTGGGACTACAATAATTTATGGCAGCAAGAAATGCAGTCATGAAAATGCAGCTTGAAAATATGGTTTGCCAAGCAACATCTCAGCTGTGAAAGCTGAGCTCGGGTTTCTGCCAGTGGAAAAGACCCCACTTGCCACCCAGCTCAGCTGGAGGATGTTACTCCTTGAGCACAGCCAGCATCCAGCAGCCCCAATATCATTCTCATATCATCCTCCATCTGCACTGGGGCAAGCTCCAAATTTTATTCCCTTCCCTAGAGGGAGATGCCATTTAGGGTAGATCATTCCTTGGTTTATTTTTGTGGCTCTATCTTTCTCAGTTGGGTCTTTATCTTGGGGCTACAGCCACTACTCTTTCTTTGTTCCCCCAATGATTCAGCGCAGCAAGAGGAGGAATGTGTGTGCCGAGGGGGAAGAGGGATGTGAGGGTATGTAAAATGTGTAGGGGGTGTGTAAAATATGTCGTGGTGTCTGTGTGTGGGTGCATGTGTCTGCTGGGATGTGAGTGTGTGTGTCTGTAGGGATTCCTGCCTTTGTCAGTGCCTGTGTTTTGACAGAGACAGATACGCAGATGTCATTTCTTATCAAACAGATGTTGTTGATTTACAATCAAATATTCCTGCTCCTCCTAATATGGCAGTTTTCCCAAACTACTGTACTTACATGTTTCTGCTTTGCTTTTGTTTTATTTGCATGATAATTTCTTTTCCTATAAAAAACAGTCCCATTTTTCTTCAAAGGAAAGCAGTCAAAATCGGGTGTGTGCTCTCATCAAGAAATGCCTTTAAAGCAGGCAGTGTGTCCTGTTTTATTAACTCCCAGTTCTATTAATATTATATTCTTTCTCTGAATCCATCAAGCAGAAGTTAAACTTGATTTTATAGCATCCACAGCGGAGTTATAATTTAAGGCATAATTTGGCAAGGGCTCAATTTGGATTCAGTTTGCTTGTCCTGGCTGTGCCAACAGCTCCTATTTTAAAGGGCAGGGAAGTATTTTCTTTTCTCCCTAGTTACAGTGAAACACTCTTTCTCCTCCAGCCCAGCTCCACTCTCTGCATCTCACGTGCCAACTGATGGACAGAGGAAACACTATTGTTTCACACAGGTTTAGGTGCTTCCTACTTAACTTCACCAGGAAACAACCAGGATTTTTTGTGGGGATGCTAAATGACTTTTCTCCATTTGCAAAACAACTATTTCACTCTGTCTAGTACAAAGGAGCTGTCCTACCTGCCCATAAGCACAAGTAAAATCTTGTAGTAAACACTTCCTATGTGATTAACCAAGGAATTTGCTTTTCTTGATGAAGGAAAATTGACTTTTCATGGGGATCTGCCCTAGAGAGGGTCTGCGGGTGGTGTCGAGGGGCAGTTGGTGAAAGACATCCCTAATACATCTGTGGAGAACTACCCCAGCTCTGAGCCATCCTCCTCCTCCTTCCTTGCTGGGTGGGGAAGCCCAAAGCCAAGCAGGGAAGAAGAAGGGGAATGGATTTTCCCCCAACGGAGCAGCTGCAGCACCCCAAGAAAACACTTACTCCATCCAACCCCTTTCTGTTCCACCGGAAGACAAACCTCTTCCATTATTTTTGCGCTTTGTTTGCCTGGGCAGGCGGGGAGCTGATCTCAGGCTCAGAGCCTCCCTTTCCTTCCCGGGCCTCCCGGCTGCCGAGCCCGCAGCCCCCCGCGCCCTCCCCGCAGTGCCGCCCGCGCCCAGCCGGGTTATCAGCCCCCGGCCGCGGAGGGGAGCGCCGGGCTCTCTCCTCCAGATTAGGAGCCTTTGACCCATGGGGAGGGGGGAAGATAAAGCCAACTTCCTCGGTTGGTCGTCTCCATCTGAGCAAACCATCCTGTTGAGCTAATTCTCCCTCAGCTCGCCCTGAGCCCCGTCCTTAGATGCTTTGCGTGGCCAGGAATAACAGAGGGGATGGGATGGGTGTGTGAAGAGAGGAAAGGGGGGAAAGAGAAAGGAGAAGGAGGGGGGGGAAAGGAGAACGGAGGGCAGAAGGACAAAGAAAAGGGAAAGAGAAGGAGAAGGGAAAAGAAAAAGAATAAGGGGGGAAGAAAAATGAGAAGGGGGAAAGAAGGAGAAACGAGGAGAGGAAAAGGAGAGAGAGAAAGGGAAAAGGGGAAAGAAGAAGGTGAAATGAGAAGAAGGTAGGAAAGGAAACCAAAGCCCTCAGGAAGAGCAGCGGGAAGAGGGAAGGACGCGGTTTGCCGGGGCAGGGGCCGGCCCAGTCCCTCACCTTGTGGTTTTGGTAGGAGGTGACGGCGATGAAGGCGGTCTCGGGGAAGACGTGGGTGCAGAAGGCGGTGTTCTTGGAACCGAAGCCGTTGTTCTCGTCCGCTTTCACGATGTGAAGCCGGGGCTGGTATTTGTGCATGGAGTTCAGGATGATCTGGGCAAGGAGAGAAGGACGGAACAACCCCGTGAGAATAGTGGGGGTACAGCGCGGCGCAACCCCCACTGACCGGGGAGGGGAAGAAGTGGAGAAGAGGGATCCCTTCCCAAAAAATCTTCACCCTCTTCAGAACTTCCCCGGAAAGGCTGATTTAGGTGCTGGGGTAGGGGGACATATCTCTGCAGAAAACCCCTCACTCAAGGAGCCCGTCAGGGCCGGGTGATGATGCTGTGAAAGGTGACTCCTTACCCAGTACCCTCCACCGCAGCTCTGGGCTGCGCAGTTCTTTCCCCCCACACCTCCGAGGGGTCCGGAACTGCTCCCCCAACACGCATTGGCATCCCGAACATGTTGCTAGAGGAATGGGGGGGTTTTCAGCTTTCCAGGCCCTTGACAGTCCCCCAAACCTCCCAGCTCACCTCCACGATGGCCCGGACATCACAACCCCCACACACCCCAGGGGACCAAAGAGTCAAGAAGGGGCAAGGGAAGAGGAGGGCTGGAGGGATTTAGGGTAACATCTCCCCCCGTCAGCCACCCGCAGACGGTGGGAGGAAGAGGAGGGTGGCGGGGGGATGACGCTCTATGTTTAAGATAAAAAGCGGTCCCTGCTCGGTACCGGGTTAATCTCGGGGGAAAATGGGGGGATCGAGGAGGGGGAAGAGCGGCGACGGGGGGCCGCTCGGTCACGATAATGACTGCCGGACCCTGGCGACAGCGAGACGCAGAGCGTCCCGCCGCCGCCTCCCCCGTCCCGGGGGTTTAAGCAAATTGCTTTGACATCCAGGAAAGTCGTAGACATCAACGGTGAACGATCTAATGGTTTTTAATTTCATTACAGCTACTCTAATTGAGAGGCTCCTGGCGCAGCTCCTCCTCTGAAGTTCCTTATTGTCCCCTCAGCGTCTTCGGTTTGTTTAGAGGGACTTTTTCCCCACAGCCGCCTGTTCCCAGCGGGGATGCCTGGCCCCGTCCCCCCGGGCCGGATCCCCCCCTTCTCCAGGACTGCCCCCCAAAGGCACCCCGGGGGGTGGGATGAGTCCCCCTGGCTGAGCTGCTCCCCTCCCTCTTCCCAGAGCCGGTGGAGTGGAGAAGATCCCGATGCCTGGAAAGCACTTTTTGCAAACCGCTTTGCCGCAAGTCCAAGGTAAAAATAAAATAAAATCAAAATTATAAAAAGAAAAGGGAAATCAACTCTCCAACTGAAGGTGCAAAGGAGCACTTGTAAAAGGATGCTCAGGACTGGGGTGGGCCGGAGGCTCGGCTGGCTGCTCTCCCCAGCCCCCCTGCTCACTTCGTAGCCAACACGTGGGCAAGGATTTAATAGCACAACATTTATCGTTAAAAAGCAAAGAAAAAAAAAACTTGGAAAAAAAAGAAACTGAAGTGTTGAAACGAGACTGGAGAAAAATACGCTCTTGGAAAGAGATGGTAGGATCTGGATTCGTATACCCGCTCAATTATATATATATTTCTTTTTATAGATATATATGCACATTATTCATACATGCACATATATATTTGCTCAGAGGAACTCGTATCTTTGGAGACCTTCGAAGGAGGGTTGTTCCTGGCTGCAGAATTCGCACATGTTTTCACGGCCCCACGAGTCTCGCAAAGATCTTTTTATGTCCAAGAAGTTCTAGTGGGACTTCAATTTTTGTTATGGTCTTTAATTAGTGTTCTTTTTTTTTTTTTTTTTTTTTAATCGAGGTATCCACTTGTTTTTAAGTCCTATATTCCCTCCAATAATCATGCCTGATTGATTTTACCTGTTAGGCAAATTCCCGGAGGCAACGAGCAGATTTTTAATGATCGGAGACTCCCCATGCGATTAAGACCAGGTAGCCAAACACTCAAATAAGCCAGGCGAGTTCACCCACTCACCAACTCCAGCCCCGGGGGTCTGTAATCAATTCCCACACAGTGTGGTGAAATAACCCGTTTTTAATACTTATACTTCTATTTTTGGGGGCCCTCATTGGGGTTCATCACACTCAGGAAGGAAAATAACACCCCACCACCACAGGGATTTGGGGGTGAGTGACACTGCCGCGCCCTTGGTGGCGCTGACAGGGGTGGGGGACACACACATGGGTTCTGGACACGCCGTGGGAGAAAGACTGAGCGCGCGTGGGACCTCGGGAGCCCTTCTCCTACTCGTGATACTTACATGTCCGAAGGGATCGAGGTGGTTGTTGGTGAGTTTGAGCTTCTGGAAGGAAACCAGCTGCCTCATCCAGTGGGCACCAGTAGCCGGCGAGTCGGGATGCACGTACAGCCTTCCGGGCATGGCCGGCTCTGCCTTCCCCGTTACCGACCTGCGTGGGAACACAGGACTGAGCTCCGGGCACGTGGGGGCGGCCCGAGGGCTCCTGCTGCCCAACCATCCCCTCCTGGGGTCCCTTCTGTGGGCTCCTGCTCTCCCCATTCATCCCCTCCGGTGGGATCCCTCCCACTCAGGTGCGCGGTGACGGACAGTCACTCCCGTGCTTGGGGAGAAAAGGCATTTCAAACACCGCTCGGGGAATTACTGAGCTCTCTGGCACCCTTCCCGTCAGAGATGGCTCTCCCTGCTTCCTAGTTTAACCCCATCCTTCCCCCCTTTCTCTAATTACAAGCCAGGAGCAGTGTGTCAATTCTTAGTTTTCCCTTCCTTAATACAATTAAACTATCGGCTTGACAATAGCAAATAATCTCATCGCCAAAGAGGATTAGTTATCGTTCGCTAATTACGGCACACTTTTCTCCTTTTTTTTTTTTTTTTTTTTTTTTTTTTTTTTTTTAATGCACTGCTCTCCCAAGAACCGTGGGAGCATCCTGTTATGCTCAGGTGAGGCTGCTGCAGCCCAACATCTCTCTTCTGCATGAGAAAAAGAAGGACGATCCAGTGATTGAAGGATATCTCCCAAGCAGGCAGCCCTGAGAGCCCGACACAGAGATCTACTCCCTCCCCTTTCCCCCACGCTTGCATACCATTTATTATCTGCAAATTTGTATCTGTGGTCATCCGCTGGTACAATATCCATCAACAGGATGTACTTCGTTTTTGGATTAAGTCCAGTGACCTTCACTTTGTAACTGGGGAACATACGCCTGTTAAAAGAAAAAAATACAAGTATAAAAGCAGAGAAGAGCAAGTTCGCCAAGGTGGTTTCGGGGTGTGTTTGCGAGGGGTCATTTAACCAAAGGGCAACGCCACCCTCTCAGAGGGACCTTCCCGATAGGCACGGGTGGCGGAGGGTGCACCCTTCCCTCGGGGTGCAGGACATCTTTAGGTGCCGCTGGGTCCCGCTCCGGGTCCCAACCGAAGCGAACTCGGTGATTTTTCAAGGCAGAATGGGAATTCCGACACAGGCGGATTTATTTATTCACCTACTCGTGTGCCTATTCGTATTTTTACTAATTATTTGTTTCACTAAGGCTTCAAATCTGCCTTCTTTGAACAAATCTGACCGTGAGAACTTTTGGAAACAAGTTACTTCTCTCTGTCCATAAACCGCTGGAACAGGGGGGAAAATGTGCCAAAAAAGTTTATCAAAAAAGTTAAAATTTAGATATTTCTACAAAAATGTATGTATTTTTATATATTTCTATAATTGTATATATTTCTAGAAATACATTATATTAAATAAATAGAAAAGTATACAATTAAATTCGTGTATATTAACCACCTCTATGTCTATCAACAGTTCTGTGGGCAGATAAGGAGGAAAAAAACCCTCCACAGACTGAGGAGTAGGAGCAAATCTCTGTGCGGCCGTGAGCACCTCCCGAGACACCAGCAAACACACCTGACAAATCCTTGGAAACCCTCGGATACACACAAGGCAGGGGCTTTTCGAAATATTTTCCATTACTGCAAGGCAGAGACTTAAAACACTGCTGTTATTTTAGTTTGAGCTTTCCAAATATTTAAAAATAAAGCAGATGAAAATGTATCCCTGGACTTAAGACACGCATAAACAAAAAAAAAAAAAAATCCCACACCTCTAAAAATACTGCGTTCTTCTCCGAGGCTCGGGATCTTCTCGCTGCCGTGAGGCACCTGAGCAAGGCTTTAATTCGGATGTAAAAAGCTGAGAGGGGGTGGAACGCCACCGACAAAAAACCCGGGTGTTGAACTTTAAGGTTTTAATGGAGAAGAACCCAAATTCCACCTGAAGACTGATCTGTAACTCCGTCGAAAACACCTGATCAGCAATACCGTGGATTTCTCCATCGATAAACATGGAGAATTATATATATAATGAAACCTATCCCGTATCTCCCCCCGAGTCCCTGCACTGTAAATGTCTATTTTATTGCTGTCCAGATGAGATATCTGTCCACGGCGATATTTGTTTGAAATTTCTGCAAGGTGGTTTCTGTCTCCCTACCAGAGTTTTGTTTTTTTTTCCTGTGAACTGGGTTTTTTTTAAGAGAGGTCCCAGCACCGGCCTTATCCCCCTCTACCTCCTCTTCACACTGCATCCCCTTGGCCACAAATCCCTTCTTTAAAACTGATTTTTCCAGCAGGGGCTAGTGAAGGGGAATGTGAGCCCTGAGACAGATCTATTCGCTTAAACTTCATCCAACCAGCTCCGTATTTTTTTCCCCTCCCTCTTCAGGCAAATTTTGGAAGACCACAACAAATACCAGATGACAGAGCAAACTGAAAGTTTGACTCTACATAGTTAGTTCTGCCCTTACAAACTAAAGCGACTACTGTTCCTATGCATAGAAAGGGGTTTTTCCCCCCATTTCTCCAAGTATTATAATTTAAAATTACAACGAAAAAGCCTCCCTCGGGCTGCCCCCAGTTTGCCAGTGGGAGTGGAGAGACTCTTTTACTGAGTCTCACTGGCCACTCTCCAATTTAACAATCCTCCAACAAATTAATATTAAGGATAATGTTAAATCCCCTCCAACATATGCTCATACATATATAAATATCTGCGGATCAGGTTTACTAAACCGGTCATGGAATCGATTATAGTCCCTATAAAGTTGTATTTGCAGGACTGTATATTTTTCTACACACCCACACAGATAAACACACATATAGAAATAGATCCACATGCTATTTATTTGTGTCCTCATCTATCTCTGCATTTAAACAGCTTTGCTATCGCTATATAAACAGTAGCTAAAAACCGCATATACTTTTAAATGGGGTGCGTGGGTGTACTGGGAATATTCACCTCAGTGTGAGCAAAATAAATAAGAAGCTCTGTAAAACAGTATGAAACATTGAAAAAATGCCGAAGGGCCTATTTGCTAATAACAATAATAATAATTAAAAACCCCTAATATTAATAATAGCCCACCGAGCTGCTCTAAACAAGGTTTGCTTTTGGCCAAGTGGTTGCAACTCGCGTTCTCCTGGAAAGTTTCCAAAGGCCTGAAATTGGGCTTAACGATCCAACTGCTCTGGTTAAGAAAGAAGCCAGAAGAAACAGTTTCTCCTGCATATATTAAAGCAGAGAGGGCTCTCCATGGCCGGGCAGGGCTCTGAGGGTGCTCCCGGCCGTGGCACACACATGAGAGGCGGTCTTGGACACGAGAGATGTGACTGTCCCCATGGCAGAGAGGTGGACACACATCCCTATCCACGCGGCTGCAACTTCCCCTCGCAAACACGAAGGGGAAGCCGGACACCCCCTCTTCTCTTACCTCCCGGCCTTCGTTATGATCATCTCCGTCCCCACCTCGTGGAACTTCAGCCACAGCTCCCGTTCGTGCAAAAACACCTTGATCCCCTCCATGCCCTGCGGATGGGGAGGCACAGAGCGTCAGCCCCGAGCGGTGCGGGGAGAGCCCCGGCGGGAAGCTCGGAGGGAATAGGCCAGACTGTGGGGGCATTCCCGGGAAAATCCTGCCGCAGAGCCGGGGAGAGGGGGATTTCAGGCCGGAGCACCGTGATGCCGCTTAGGGCGGGCCTGGAGCAGGGTCCTGCGGGCCTCGGTGCGCCTGTGGCGGGGAGGAGATGGGAGGGAGCCCCCGGAGCCGGCTCCAACCGCATCCTCCCAGAGAAATCCCCCAGCGCTTCGGCCCAGCTGCTCCCAGAGTCAGCCAGAGGAGATTTACACCCTCCCACGAGTGATTTACACCCGCCGGCTGCGCTCTGCAGGCTAGAGCGGCGTTACTCTGGGGTGTTACTCTGCTCCCTTCACCCCCTTATTTTTCCTCTTCCTCCCAGCCCACACCATCCAAAAGCTGAGAGCCCCCCGGTTGGGGCAGATGCCACCGCAGAGACAGCACATCCCTCCACGGCGGCACGGGAGGCTCAGTGGGCACCCCTCGGCAAGCCGCGCACGTATTCCCCCCGCTAAAACCGGAGCCAAAGGGCCCTGTCAAACGCTTCGAGGGTTGATTTCCAAACGTACACGGTGGCCTCGAGGCGCCGGTATCAGTCCCCGTGCCCGCCCTGGCCCAGCCGAGCCTCCTGCCCGCACCCCACAGCCGTCTGGGAGCTTCCCCGGAGGGTTACCTGCCAGGGAGAAACGGGGCTCTCCGGAGAGACTCCACGGCCGCCGAAAGCGAGGGGATCTCTGTGGAAGAGTCCCTTTCCCCGCCTTTCTCCGCCCCCACCCGCACTCCCAAGGCTGCCCCGAGCCGGCCGGGCCGAGAGCCGAGGGACGGGGCAGAGCACCCGGAGCTCCCAGCGCGGCCCGGCCCGGGCGGGGAAGGAGAAGCCAAGGGATGGCCTGGCCCGCTGCCCCCTCGTCCTGCTCTCCCCGGGAGCGCAAAGGTCCTCCGGAAACTGCAGCTGGAGGCTCCCGCGTGGAAGTCCACGCGTGTCCCGACAACACGCAGGACCTGAGGGGGTGAGGGCTGATGGAGGGGATGAGGGTCACCCCAAGGTGTTTCTGTCCTTTGGGTCGCTACAGGAGTGCCCACGCGTGATCCCCACGTCTGCCCTCAGCGCCCATTGCCTGGGTGTGGGCTGTGTCTGCATGTGCGTGTGTCTGCCTGGGCAGAAAAGGGGTACATATATGTATAAAATATATATATATTTATATCTTACACAAATATGCACGGCCACAGCAAAGATAACACACTGTGCCTGTTCACGTGTGCGTTTGTACACCCACGCGTGGACACTTCTGGGGGTGTGTCTGACGCTGAATGAGCGGGTTCCCCTCTGTTATTTTCGGAGCTTTTCCCTGCGTGAACCTCCACGCACCCCAATATTCACGCACAGACTTCCCCGCAGGTTTTGCGCTTGAGCACGACCCCAAATAACACCCAGGCAAGATGAGGCCCACGATCAGGTGAGGCTTTTCGCTCCCGTGGGGCCTGAAATAACTCGGCCACCCAGTTGGGGGGAAAAAAACGCAGAGAAAAGGGAAAAATAATACCAAAATTAAATAGTGAGGGGGTTGAGGAAGAGGAGTGCGAGTCCTTACCTGCTGGGTGAAGGCCGCTTGGGGTGAGGTGGGCGACTTGCTGGTGGCCCCCAGCTGGGTGTCCTGCTTGGCTTCAGCCTGGAGCTCCTTGGCCTCCGAGTCCGCCGGCGTGGTGGGGAGCCCGAAGCCTTCCTCGCTATCCGCCATGTTACGAGCTTCCTTCGCTGAATCCCCCACTGCAGGCACACATCGGGGAGAGAGCAGAGATAAGAGACGCATAAGTCAATGCTGACGTTTAATAAAATATATATATTTATATAGCTACGCGATGGGGAGCGAGCGCAGCGCTAGGGCAGAGCTGCCTGGCAATCCCGCAACTCACTTCCAGCTGCCCGGGGAGGGAACAAGGCCCTTTAACTTTGGGAGAGGGAGAAATAAAGAGTTTTATTTATTATCGCAGCCCGCAAGGGATGATAGGATTTGAGGGGGGGTTGGGGGGGTGGAGAGGGAGGGGAAGGGGGAGGCGGTATTATTGAATGCATCTTTTGGAAAAGGTAAACAGCGTATTTTAGGGCTGTCTGGCAGGACACAGGGAACGAGGCACCCGAGGGGCTGAGGAGCGGCCAACTCATCACACAAATGACTCTGGAGGGTGCGGGATACGAGGTGGGGGCGACAGAGCCTCCCCCGTGTCTTGGCCACCTCCAATCCCCCCGGGCTCGCTGCGGCCCAGGGGGTTTAAAGTCCCCACTCTCCTCCCATGGGAGTACGAGCTTTCACCCCGCTCCAGTTTCAACCAGGAAAACACCACCGAGACGCGAGGCCACTTCTAGCACCCCATTTTCAAAGAAAACTCAACTTTTTTCACCTCTAAAGAACAAAAAAATTAAAAGACTTTTCTCCTCCTACCCCGGGCAATTGCAAGAAAAGCAAAGGATGGAAGAGATAATTAAAATATATGAAAATAAATCAATCGTACGATACGCTGTGCAAGGTAACACGCACTCGGCTGGTGAATGGGGGGTGGAATTGATACCGAAGTGAACTAAATCATAACATTTAGGGTAAAGCTACACGAGGACAGTAGAAGAGCTTAAGAAATACACGGTTTAAATCTAATGCGAGTAACCGCAGTGAGTTTAGAAAGTAGTATTTTGACTTAGCTTTAAAAGCTCTATCAGGAATGGTAAAAGTTTCATAGCAGCATCAGAAAAAAAAAAGGCAGTTGAATTATCTGCTAGATTTTTTGTTCTTAAGGAGTTCAGAATTTTAGTAGCTTTAAAAATATTTCTTCTGTGTTTCAAAGAAGGGTATTCAGTTTTGAAAGGCCAACCATATGGAGGCAATATTGGGTTTAAATACACGAGAATGTTTTTAAATGAGTTCTTTGCCCTGCAACAGTATTTGAAAGCTGTTAAAAATAAAAGAGAGAGGGGGGGGAAAAAAAGTCAATTCTCCTTTAAATGCAAAGGAAAATTGGGAGTGGAAAGGAAGGGGGAGAAATGATCTTCCCTGCTAGTGGTGGGTAATATATACATGTACGTATATATAATTTAAAAGGACAAAAAGCGAAGGGACTCCAGGTCTGCACTTCTGGAGCTACAGATCTTACACAGACACGGCCGTGCCCCCTCCCTTCCCAAAGGCCCTTTTCCCACCGCACAGCAGCCAGAGCCTGGCAGCGACTGACCCAAGGGCAAAGCAAAACCTCTGCGAGCGCGGAAAGTGCGCGGGGCGCTGCGGGAGCCGCTGCCCCGGGCCTGGTCCCAGCCTGCGGGGGCAGAGCCGCAGCTCCAGGGACCATTTAAGGCTTTTCTCTTCCCCTCCTCCTCTCTCTCTTTTTTTTTTTTTTTCTTCCCTGGACTGTTGTGGTGTGTTGTTTGTTTTTTCTCTTGTTTTTTTTTGTTTTTTTTTTTTCCTTGGGAAGTGCTGGTTATCCATTTTTCAATCGATTTCCCTAAATCTCGGAGCTATTATTCCCCCTGAACTGGCAAAGTTAGCGGGGAGGGCGAGGGAAAATAATAAAACTATTTAAAAAAGCATGTTTATTAAAACAAAGAGGGACTCGGCCATGGCAGCGGAGCCCAACCCCAGCGAGGCTCCCCGATGCTCTCTGTGCCCAGACATAATTAAGCCGATATAAAGGTAATAACAATTTTTAAAAGGGAGGGTGTGACGACAAAAAATAACCCAACATCTAAGAGCAATTGGCTATCTGTGCCTTCTAATTTTTTTCCCCTTAAAAGAGCTTCTGAGAAGAAATGGAGCTTGACAGAACCAGGCCGCGGTGGCTGTATGAAAAATGCATCTCGCTTTGCTAAAGTAGCGCCCAGTGGGTTCGAGGGAGGGAAAAAATAAAAGAGGGGAAATAAAAAAAAATAAAATAACCGCACTCTGCTTTTGTTCCAGCTCTGCCCCGTCCCCTCCCCAGCCCCACACCGCGGTGGGAGCCCTGGGAGGAGCAGTCCCCCCTCCTTCCCCTGCACCCCACGTCTCCCGAGGCCTCGCAGCTCCTCGGCAAAGCCAATTTGTGGCTAACAATGCCCCCAGCCAGCCACTTTCGCTCTCCCTCGGTCACGCACACGCACACAGATTACAGACCCCGACGGACATACATGGCAATGGAAGAGCTGTTACCTTGCTTGTTGAATTCCATGCAATCAATGCATCTCCATATATATAATGTATGTGTCTATTTTCCCCGTTTGCAATGGAAATTACAATGGGATCAGGCTTCTCGTGTGCATATTTCCTTTTATTTATTTATTTGCGGATCAGCATGTGAAAACCCAGCCTGGAAGAAAAAAATCTATCCAATGCAAGCCTGCTCCTCTCTCTCTCTCTCTCTCTCTTGCTCTTTCCAAACACTTCCAGGTTGTCAGACGCACTAGAAAGGATCCTGAGACCAAGATAAAACCCCCACCCCCACCCCTTTCTCAGCCTGATCTGGAAAATACAGTTCTCCACAGCCCACTCTTTCTACTCCCCAGCTAAAAATAATTTTAAAAATTAAAAATAGTAATCGAAAAAGATGGAGAGGGCGAAAGAGAGGGAAAAAAAAGAAAACAGCACCCTCTTGGGAAAAGAAAAAAAAAAAAAGAAAAGAAAAGTTTTTGCCGGCTGGCACCGGCGGCTTCTCCAGGCAGGTTCGCGACGCTGCCGCTGTGGCTGCGCGGAGCCGGGCGCGGAGCGCGGAGCGGAGCGCGGAGATGACGTGGGCTCGTTCAGCTCCGTTCGCCAAGTGCCGGGACCCACTGCCCAACCAGCTGGGATCCTGCTCCGGAGAGACTCCCTCTCACACAGCCCTCCCTCCCGCCCCCTCCCCCCCCCCCCAAACCTCCTTTTCCAGCCTATTTTTCTGGCCGGCAAACAAGAACAAGGCACAAAGACAATCATCAAACTCCCCAGCAACCCTCCCCCTCTGCTTTACCTCCTTCCCCGCTCCCTCCCTCTTTCCCTCCTTCCCTCCCTCCTCCATCCATCTCTCCCAACCAAAGAGAAAATTCAGCGCCTGGGAATATCCTGCCCCCCCTTAAAATAAATCGCTGGCTCCGCTAACCTCGATCCACCCCTAGTCGCCCCCTCCCGCCCTCCAAGGCAGCCTAGAGGTGTGGATTTAAACCCAGCTCTGTATTTGCTGGTGCTCACAGAGGCCGTTTATTGGGGGGCTGGGGGGGGACACCCCCTAAATCGGTTCGCCTAATGGGTATAATGCCCCCCGAAGAAGGGATGAAACGCGATGGAGTGGGACAGAAACCCAGCAAAGGTGGACTCCGGGTTGTGTGCACGGGGCTGTGGCCCTTGTCCCTTCTTCTGGTCGCATCCAGGCTCCTTCCCCTGCCCTTTCCCATCCTCTTCCTCACCCCTCGCCGCGCTGCCACGGCCGAGGACTGCAGCCCCCCGGAGCTCAAATAATCAACCCGTCAGCGAGGAGCGGGGATGTGGGTTTATCTGCATCTTCCTTCGCTCCCTTTTTTTTAATGTATTATTGGGAGGGTAAAGTTGAATAGGTCAGCGCAGGGTAAACAGCCTCCCTGTCGCATTCTGCAGGCTGAAGAGAACCAGATTGGCGAGGCGGATTTTTGATAAGACTCGGAATAAATGGCATGGTTTAGATCTGCTCTGCCCACCCTCCTCCTCCTCCTGCCCCCACCCTCTTCTCGCCGGTTTGTCCCGTCCCCCCAAATTAAAAAAAAAAAATCCTTCACTCTTTTCTGCCTCTCGGTCTTTTTGGGTTTTGTTTTGGGGTTGGTTTTTTTTGTTTTGTTTTGGGGTTTTTTTTTGCATTTCGAGGAAGTTTTCAGCAAACCCACCCTTGCTCCCAGCACTCTCAGGGCGCGATAACACCGGAGCCCTCTGAAAGTTTGAGGTGAGCAAGGGAAAAGTCTGGGGGTGAACGGCTGTTGAGGAGGGGGCTGCGTATGTGTAGTTTGGCATCTCCCAAACCCTTCCCATGTGCACGCCAGGTCCAACAGCTACTTGAGAAGAAACAGCCAACAGTAAACGGTTGCAAATAAGAATAATAAAATAACTGCACTTGTAGCCGCAGAGAATAAGCCAGAGAATGCTACTTAAACAAACAGCGCAAAGCTTGTCCCATATTTCATTATTTTTAGAGGGGAAAGGAGCCGTGGAGCCCTTCCAAACACAAATAAACGAGGGAGCAAATCGGGCGGTTGTTTCCCCGCGGGGAAGGCGGCGGCGGCCGGAGCGGCCCCAGCCCCGGCCTGGGGAGAGCGGGAAGCGGCGGCTCCGCAGAGCCCTTACCCTCGCCTGGGCTCTGCTCCGAAAGGTGCTGATCGGGGGGAGGAAGGTGGGAAAAGAGGAAATAAAGCAGGCGGGCACGGTGGTGCGGGAATGCCGGGGAAACACGCGGTGGGTGCAGCCGGCCCCGCACCCCACATGTGCTGGGAGCATCCCCCAAGGCATCCCGCTCGCTCCAAACAAGAGGCTTTTCTCTTAAAAAAAAGAAAATAAAGCAACGAAGAGAAAGGTTTCTCGCAGCTTCTAGCGAGAGAGAACACGAGCTTCCCTCCCCTCGCCGGAAAGAAAGGGAAAAGTGAAAATCCCTGAAGTTTGGAAGAGCAAACCCGAGCACGGCCGCTGCCTGGGAAAGCACTCACCTCTCCAGTGCCAAATTAGCTCTCAAACACCTTGAAGACAAGTTGAAAACGATGCAAATAAATCGAATTTATTTCCGTCTGCAGGTTGGGGGGGGATTGGAGAAGGAGGGAAAGAAAAAAAAAATAAAGCAGCTGGGGAAAAGACAGCAAATCCAGGCTCCCCAGGACTGGAATGTCAAGGCAAGGAGCCTTCCAGCTAGAAGCCGATTTGTGGTCTCAGACAAATTAAATATTACTGTTTATTACCAGCCATACTCCGATAAAATAAAGAGAGTTCAAGGCGATAGCTACTATCTCACGAGCTTTGCTCCTATAGGACACGGAGACGTCACCAACCACGCAACTGGCCTATTCTGTCATGGTTGACTGCAGCAGTAATGGAAGGTTAATTTGTATTATTCTCCTCTTTTTAAAGCTCCATCAGCGAGATTCCTGTCATTTTTTAACTCTCCTCAAAGAAATCCATTCATTGCAACGCAAAATACAGCGAGGCTGTGTGAGTGCAAACTCTGTATGATGCGCGTGTGTATTTATACACATAAAATTATATATTCACGCGCCGAGACTTACGATGCAGACGTGTACATGAGGATGGGAGGGCGTATATATCATATATGAGTGTGTATCACCCAAGCAGGCATAGGGCGGTTGGAAACTTCAGGAAAACGCACTTATACTCTGAATAGAAAATAGGGAAATCAGTAACAAAGCTCCCGCTACACCAGGAGAAGCCGATGTAATCCAACGGTATTAGCATTATTCAGCTTAATTTATTTTTCTAAACAAATAATGTTATTAGGGCGAGCAGAAAACTTGTCCAATTAATGCTTAGGCGCCTTGGGAAGAGAGCATGCTGGGCTATATATAGTAAATGATAACCTGGTTATTTGCACAGATTCAAGTGTACTTCGGGAACCAATTATTTGCTCTGATTAAAAAAAAAAAAGAAAAAAAATAAGATAAGGGAGAAAAAGTAGTAAATTGAGGCGATTATTTGCCAAAGAAGACTGACAAGGGAGAAAAAAAAAGAAAATCAAACCCCTCTAGATCCCTCCAAGTGCAGCCAGTGGCTGCAGAGGCGCCGCTGGCGCTGCCCTGTGTCCCAGCTCTCCCTCAGCCTGGAGAAATTTTGGGATGCACTGGCGGTCGCTGTCAGATTTCACATAAAAAAAACCCAAAAAACACCAAAAAACCAAAAAACAAAACCAACAAAAAAACGAAACAACAAAAACCATCAAGGGAAAAAAAGGGATACTAAAACGTTTCCTCCAACAGAAAAAGAGAGGTGGATAAATAGCGAGAAAGAAAATAAAGAGGAACACCTAAGGGAGAGCAAGAAGTTCCTGCAGGAGCTGGAGGCTGCAAAGGTGAGTGTTCCCAGCAGGGACCCCAGCCCTGCTCCGGCCGAGGGGCTGCAGGCAGCCATCCCCCCCACAACCCTGGCAAACCCTGCCTGCACTTCCCGGCTTCCCCAGGCTGAGCTCTGCAGGCGCCTGGGAAAGCCAGGCCTAAAGGAAAAGCACCACCAAGGATGGCGGAAAGAAAAAAAAAAAGAAGGGGGGTCGGGGAGGAAAAGCCCCCCCTTGCCCTGATGCACCCCATTTGCTGGATCTGGAAGCGCTCCTCAACTCGGAGTCCTCCCAAATAGCCGACATGGGGGGAAAAACCTACTGAGTGTGATTCTCCAGCTGGCACCGACTGTCCAAAGGTGCTGGAGCTGCCAGAGCTGAATAGAACCTCACCCAAAAGCAGAAATAAAATACTCTCTTCCACATCCGACACCCCGACCCCACCTCCTGGTGTCCCCTGAGGTCGCCCCGGAGCCCCTGAAGCGGCTGCAGCCGGAGGGACTGGGATCGTCCTCTCCTGTCCGTCAGGGACCGCTCGCTCTCGGCCTCCGAACCCATAACTGAGGGGATCCCTTTGCTGCCCGTCACACCGGGACCCACCGGTTATTTTCACCCGGTACCGGCGAAAGATGAGCGGCAAGAAAGCCAGCACACATGGGAACGCAGATAAATATACACAAATCTCTATATATTTAAGTATAGATGTGCATTAGGAGTCTGGACACCCCATTTGCCAACACGCCCCCACGCACGGTGCCTCTTTGCTCAACACTGTCAGCAAATTTTATATCTTGTGTATTTCGTATATTATTTATTTTATATATTTGGACTAAACGTTCAATATAAGCGCATGAGGGCAGAGATCTAGAGATATGCATAAATATACGTGTCTGTTTGTGCAAGTAAATATCACAGGCACACAAGCCCAGCACAAAATCGTGTGGACGTGGACGCGCAGGTGATGAGATCTTCACGCACACATGCACAGCAATATTTCTGCCATCGCAAGCCAGCCCTGTCCCATCCGCTGGAGGTTTTATACAGATATTTACGTTTTAGCCATGGTTTACACACGGGTTTTTGGGTGCGCACAAACACCAATCTGCCCCCATCCTCCGCACAGCTCAGTGGGAGTGAGGGCGAATCTGCGCACACGCAGAACGCGGGCGAGGGGATAAATGTGTATGCACCACCTATACACTATACCTCCAATATATATATATATGTATATATATATATTTATTTATTTATTTATTATTCCATATATAAATATAAATCATCCTATACTCATAGAAACGCGTTCGCCCGCAGCCACGGACCCAAACACGGTGGGCACTTACCTCCGTGGGTGTGGGGTGCACGGCTGGCCCCCCCGAGCCCTGTGCAGCCCCCCAGGCTCGGTGCCGGTGGTTCAGCTTTTCAGTGCACCAGGAGCGCAGGATGCGGCCCTTGCAGCCCCGGCCGCACCGCCCGGCCCCGGGGCCTCAGGCCGCGGGGAGCTCCCGGTTCAGGGGCCAGCATGGCCGGAGCCGTGCACAGCCCCTCTGCCCTCTTACTACCTCTGAAGGGTGTCCCTCGCCCTGGAGGTTTCTCCTTTCGGGTTTTCCTCGGGAGAGGTGGAGGGAGGGGGGATGGCCGGGGTGCTGGCTCGCAGTGGGGTCGAGGTGTCAGCAGTAAGAAATAGTGCCGAGCATGAACTCACTCCCCCCCAACACACCCCCCTTAAAAATCACTTTTTGGGTCGGCTTAACCAAATCGAAGAGGCTTTTGGCTTCCTCCCGCGGCTCCTCGGCAGCCACCCTGCCCAGGGACGGGGCAGCGCGACCGCCCGCCTTGTAAAATACAGATACATCAGCAGTTTTGGCTTTCTAACTCTCTCTTTTTTTCCTCCCACATTTTCACAGAAACTTAGCTCCCTCATAGCAGGGATTATTTTTTTTCCCTTTCCATTTTTAGATAATTTACTTCCCCTCTTCGAGCAGTTCTCTCTTCTTTTATTTCTTACTCCCTTTTGTTGGCCGCATTTCACTTTGGCGAAATACGCACCTGGGACAAAACAAGTATTTAAAATAATCATCCCTTCTGGAAGCATTTTAGTCCATTCACTTGTTGGGGGTTTTTTTGTGTATATTTTGTGACTTTTTTGCCCTAACTTTTCTCTATTTTTATTTTCTAAATTACGGAGGCAGGGACTGACTGCCTTGATCTGAGAGTTTATCAACAAATTATTTGTTTCAAAGTACCGCCAATACAGTTCTCTCGTGTCATTATTTCCATTACAAAATCCTGCACTTAGAGCTCTAGAATTTCTTTACTTAGACGAGCCTTCGGGGGTAGATACCTGGGTCGAGCTTTTTATTTTTATTTTAATTACAGGTGAATAACGTTTTTCTTTTAAAGTTTGTGGTTTTTATCCCCGCCCTTCTGGCTACTTTAAGGAAAAAAAGAGTTTTCAATTAAAACCCGTTCCCCCCTCCCTACAGCCCATTAATTTCCCGGGCCAACTCTAGGCTTTAAAATGGTGACGAAAATGAAAAATAAGGAACCGAGTAGAGGCAGAGATTGGCGTGGCGAGGGCACCGAGCTGGCCTTCCTCGCCTCCCACGCGTGGGAAGGAGGTATCTTTTTCTCCAAGATGACAAGCAGGACGACAGAGTGCCAAAATTAAGCTCGGAGCATCCCTGGAGCAAAAGGCATCTATTATCTTTTCCTTCTCTCTCTCCAAAAAACCGTCTCTACCAGAATTAATTGCAGCCCGGAGGAGGCAGAACTCGACCCCCACCCCAAATTTTCCCGTGGATGCAGAGCTGTTCCAGGACAAGAGGGAGTTAGGCTACATTGGTCTTTTCCCCCTCTATAACCGGGTGATTTTTTGGCACAAGGTGCCCAAGAGATCCCCCTCCCGCCCCCGATCAGTGCCCGATGCTCCTGATGGAGAGGGGTGCGTTATCGATAGCGGAATGGACAGGCTAATCTGCTCTTGCCAAACAGGGTGTCAATCAGGGCGTTATCTCAGCCCGAAGGAGAAAATAAAAGCAGATAAGGCCTTCGCTCTCGCCCTGGGAAGAAACTAATGGAGGCAAGAAGGGGGAAAGTCCGCAGTGCCCCTTGCCTTTTTCCCTGGGACTGATCTTGCCATGACCTTGAAGAGGGGGCGGTGAGGAGGCGCGGGTTGGGGAGAGGAGCGAGATCCCAAAGATTTTGAATCAGTCTCCTATAAAAGGCCGCACAAGCAGCACCTGTAAATGTTCTTTCCCTCCCCTGCACCCCTGTTTGTGTCCCGGCACTCCTGGGGAGAGGAGCTTTGAGAGGGAGCACAGCCCGGGCATCCACACTGTTCCCTCATCCCGGCAAATTTTCTTCCCCCTTTTTTTTCCAATTAATTTTTCTCTCTATCTTTCCTCCTTTCCAATCTATCTTGCCTTTATTCTTCTTCTTTCTCCGTTCCTCTCCCCTTTTCTCGCCCCCGTTCGCTTTCCTTGCCCTGCTCTAAAGAACTCAGAGCGACAGCTCAGCCCGGCCGATCTGTTATGCCCGTGTTATCCTTTGTGTTAACAGATACCCACAAATTTCAGGAGCTGGAGACGCTCCCAGGGAGGCGGGGGGGTGGCTGTGGGGCTCACCGTTAACCTATGTCCGAACAGGTGTCACTGGCATCCTAAAAGCCATCTTATCTTTTATCTGTACGGAGAAAGTACAGATGACGTGAAAAACTCAAACATCTCCCGACACTTTTTCCCGTGTCTTCAGAAAATGTAATATGCCCCCCCAAAAAGAGCATTTTCCCTCTTGTGGAGACTTGCCCCTTGTGCCAGGGCTGGATGAAGCTCCGAACTGTAACTTCAGGTCCCTGAGCTTCCCGGGTACAGAAGAAAAATCGGTTTCTGCGGATCAGAGCCCCATGGATGTGCAGGGAAGCACCAGCAACATGAGCATCACCGTATCCTGCAGCCCGAAGAGTCAAGAGTCCAATTCTGCGGGGAGCAGGTAGCTTCCCTGGAATGTTATTCCATGCAAACAGAACTGGGAAATGGGGCTGAAAATTTGGGTGTTGGCACTTTGTGTGGTGAATCGGATTTTTTATAAGCCCATGTTCGTCCCCATCTCCACTATAGACTTAAACCTTTTCCATGAATATTAAGAGTTCATGCCGGATACGTGCTTATCTGTTTTGGTCTAGATGTGGGAGAGGTTGAGGGCACAAAAAACTCCTGCTTTCACCCATTTGAGAAAATATTAGGAGCGCATTTCGTGCCTGACTGGGTTTTTTGAGGGGCAGACAGGCGTGTTTACCTGCTCCTGTGAGTGTCTGCAGGCTGCCAGCACAGGGGCCGTGGGTTAATGCCTTTGCCACAGCATTTTTAGGTGCTGTACACTTGAAAATCGTTCTTTTCCAACGAATAATTCTTTTTAGTGGAAAGAAGCGCTCTAATCTCAGGGCAAAAAACCTTCCTCGATGGAGCTCTGAGCCCGGGCGGTACCTGCGGAGCCGAGCCCGGTTCCACCCCCCGAGGCTGCGGGCACAGAAACCGCCAACCTCCCTGCTCCGAGGGTCGGAGTAGCCGCCGTTCGAGTCAATGTCTATTTTCTACCATTAATAACCCGTTTCTTCCCTGAAAAGGAAAAAAAAAAAAAAAAAAAGGAAAAAATCTCGTTTGGATCCAAGATTTGTTTTTATGATTCAGTCGGACAAGACGGAACACATGTTAGTTTAAGCAGGTTCATGAAATAGCTGTAAATCAAATAAAGTTTACGAGTTTAGCAGGAAATACTGAAAAGATGAAGAAAAAAAATCCGCCGAGGCAGAGAACAGCAGGCTAAAATAGTCGGTGGAGTTTTGTCCTGCTCTGTGTTTCTCTCTGTTCTCTTGTGCATCTTGCCGATTAAAGGCCTCGAGACCCCGTGTTGGCGCCAAGTGGCATGTTATTAATCAGTTATCCCTAGGTTCAGTCCACATAAGAGAGAAATTTAATCACCAGAAACCAGACCCGACATAAAAGAGAAATCTAAAATCAATTCCCGCCCGTCGTCCCGTCTCCCCCTCCCCTTCCCCACCTCCGAAGTGATCAGAACGAGCAGAAGCAATCAAGATCTCACTCCCTCTCCCTCTTAATTGCAGCGGGAGAACTGCAAACTTCTGCGAGGTTTACCCCGAAGAGCATTTTGAAAAACACCCCCCACCCCCAAATTATTAAACAACAACAAAAAGAACTGAAGAAAAAAAACAAAAAACCACAAGGACCTGAAACAAGTTTGTCCTTGATCTCTCTATAAAAACGTGATGGGGGAGAAATATCCCGAGCGGAGCATTTTATAATGGAAACGGGGCTTGTGGGGAGATGGAAATCACATTTATCGCTGTTAAAATGACCTTTGAAGGCTCCCAGGCCTGTTGGGGAGGGGTGCCCTCACCCCAGATGCCCCCCAGCCTCTGTCTCCTTCCAGCCCACGTTTCACTCGGGGATGAAACAGGCTGGAGGGAACAGGGGGTATCTCTCCCAAAAGCTGCGTGTTACCCCCACGGGAGCTGAGCTCTTCCTTCGGCACTTCTGGACACGCCAGCATTCTCCCCCGCCACCTTTCTGCTGAGGCGTTTTGCGTGGGAACTCCCAGATTTGGGTAGGGGTAGGAGGAGAAATCCTTGACCCTTATCCCTGGGCCGCGACAGGGCAGCGGGGAAGGTCCCACCCTCGGGGAAGGCACCGGAGGTGACTGCAGGACAGAAGGGACCAAAGAATCCTATTCCCTCCCCAAAAATAAGCCCGCAGGAAGCCCAGGGCAAGCACATTGGCGTGTTCCACGCGTGTTTCCGTGGGAGTGCCCCGCTCCCGGCTTTCCTCCCGCCTGCCGTTGTCACGTTTGTCCCTGGGCTGCGTGAAGGGCACACGGGGGAGGTGGGAGGCGGGCGGCAGCCCCGGGGCTATATTTGGAAAAGAATTTGGAAGCCCTTTCCAGCAAAACTGTGCGAAAGGTACCGGTCCGGCGGGGGAGGCTGCACGGGGGGCTGCCCCTTCCCCCAGACCCCGCAAAAGGCCACCCCACGATCCGGGGCACCCCCGGTGGCAGCGTCCTGTTCTCCTCCACCCGCGTGATTATTCCTCGAAAGAGAAACGACTCAAGAAAAACTCCAGCACAAAGTTTTGCCTGCCCAAGCGCCAAGAGAGGCAACTTCACCCCTGGTGCTACCCACAGCAGCCAAGGCTCTAATTTTGTCTGTACCGGACAGATTTGCTTCTTCTGCCTTTAAAAAATAAGAGGAGGGTGTTCTGTGGGCCTGGACCTGGGGGAACGAGGGCCGAGGGAGGAACGGCTGCCTCTCTAACCTCCTCCCAACCTAGAAAACCTATTTGGGGTATATTTTAACGAAAACCATGTTTTCCCCAGCATTTTTCTCTTCCCCAACATCCTCTCGAAAACCTAGAAAGCAGTGATGCAAACTGTGTTGCCTGATGGGGTTCTTTTCCTCCTCCACGCTCTATCTGATCGTTTTCCTACAACCCAAACAGCCTGGAAACCACAGAGAAAATAATCAAAGTGCAGCATGTTTTCCCACAGTAGGAATTCATGTTAGCACTCTCTCCACGTCTTGATCCTCTGTTTGCGTGTGGGTATTCAGGCTGAGATGCCTTCAGATGCAGATGCACAGATGCAGAATGAGATTTTGGGTGTCCAGAAAATACCCAGACCCACGGACGTGCCAGCCCATGGCCTCGGGGTGAGGATGGCTGAGGATCTGACTATTTCCATATAAATATGGGAAGATTCTTGGGCAAGTGGACATAGAGCCAAGTTCTACCCACTTGCATTCATCCTCAGCCTGTGGGTTCATGCTGGCACATCCATGGGTACAGGACCCATCCATGCCCGTGGGTGCCCCTTCCCCACTCTGCATTGCCCTATCAACTCTTCACCTTCTCTACTGCTTGGCCGAGCCCCCTCTGCAGCATCATGCCGGGAAAAAGGGTGGAAAATAAAAGGAAAAGGGAAGATTTGGGGAAGAAGTGGGTGGAAGGTTTCCCCACTCTGTGTAGGCTGCGGCCAGAAGAGCTAGTGGGCTCTGGGGGGAAGAAAGGAGAGGGGAGAGGGCTCGTTCTACGGCAGAAATTGGTTTTCCAACCCCACTCCCACCCCCACCCCCGGCTGTCAAGCCCATCCGAAACTCCTCCTCTGTCTGCGGAGCGGCTCCGCTCCCCTCTGTCGGCTCCCGCGGCTGGGCGGCGTAGGTAGCTCCAGATAAGTGAAAGTGGTATTTTTATAGGCTGATAAAAGAGACTTATCTCGGCTTTCCCGAATCTGACAAAGTTTCCCTAATTGGTCATTTGCCCACAGCAGCCTCCCCAACCCAGGGCCCGGCAGACGCTATTTTCAGCCTCCAAAGGGGGTGTCGAGCCCCCGGGACCCCCTCGGCTGCTTCTTCCTGGTTTTATCCCTTCCCAAATCCACAGTGATGGCTTTTTCTCCCTCCCACTCGCCCACACACGCTGAGGGGAAGCCCTGCATCCCAAACAAGAGCACAGCCCCATCTCCCACACAGGAATCAGTCTGTAGGGATTGCCCACCGAGGGGGGCTTGTCCCTGCAGCCCAGTCTCACTGACCACCCTCCATGTGGTGACTGAGAACACCCATAATCTATTAAGTCTTTTATCGATACCAAATGCATTTTATCAGCTGGAAAAAACTCCCCATCACATACAAATGCACATTCAACCAGAAAAAAGCTCTGGACAGACAACGGGTGGAGATGCACACTTAGGCACCAACCCTGCTTCCTCCAACCTCCCAGATGTGGAGATTAGATGGAAATTTAATCCCTGGGATTAAATACAAACAGCAAAGCAGAGTGACCCTCTTTCTACCACAGCTTCGTTGGCAGCTCAAGTCTCCCTGAAACACACTATGACCACCTCACCACCAGACCCAGCTCTAATCCACACATCAGCTGAGATTTTTATCCATCCAATGCAGCAGGCTACCCCCATAAAAAAACCAAAATGAGGAGGAAATGCATTTCTGGACACCCAGATCTTGCACTCAACTGGCATTGCAAGTCTTGAGGGAGTCATGAAGTCTCCCACCAAACTTATTTCTCATTTTCCTTTTTTTTTTTTTCCCCTTGTGGAGGGGGAAGGGACTCGGGGATTAACGGCCCATCTGACCTACCAGTGGTGTAGGCACATGAATCAAACACAATCAAAGGCCCCAGTGTCAGCATTAGCTTGACCCCTGCAACTGGCTCAGGCTCGGTGCACAGCAAGGCCTGTTCTGGCCAGAGAAGCATGAACCTTCCCCTGGGTTATTAATGCCTGCTGAGGGCTCTGCCCAGCTCAGCCCAGCCCTCTGGGTTGGGGTTACAGCCACCTCACCCCCCTGGGATGGACCAGGCTCTGCCCCACTAAGGCAACACCGGCAGGATGGCCCCACTCCATTGAGTGAAAACAGATCTCATCACTTGAAACCATCAGCTTAAAACCATGGAGAAGAGGATGGGAGGTTGGGGTTTGGAGGTTTTTGGGAGGATTAATGATTTTTCTATTGGTTTCTTTGGGATTTTTTTCTCCCTTGTGTTCATGCCTTTTGCCTTTCCAGGACTTTTTGGGTATGATTTGCCGTGAGTAGGCCTGGAAGGGACAGCAATGACTCACATCCCATTGGACCCTCTACAGCCAAGCAGTGTGGGGTAAGGCCAAGTCTTAGTCCCACCATGGGGATTTGGGACCCACAACCCAGCAACTGTGTTCTAGACCTGGCCCTGAGGCTCAGCAGGTGCTGAAACATGAAAAACCTGAGCCTTATAAAAGCCCAGTCAAATGGCCGAGGGCATCTTCAGAAATGGGAGAGGCACTTGAGCACATCTTTTAATGTTCTTTTCCCCTCACAGAAAGGAACAAAGAGGTGCATATCAATTGGTTCCCAACCAAAATCTCCCGCAGGAAAGTGGTTTGTCTGTAGGTGCTGACTTTAATACAACAACTTCAGAGAAAAATCCCATGGTTCCTCTTTTCAGCAAACTTTTTTCACATTCAAAAGGGGCACAAAAGTCAACAGGGGATCATCAGCAGGGAAAGCTGTGCTACCCTGGCTCTGCAGGAACAGGCTCCAAATAGGATGGACGTGGTCCTATCAAAGATTCAAGCTCACCTTTCATTTAAAAGTCATTTTTAATGGAAATAGTGTAACCTTTTCTTTTCTCCACCTAGTCCAACGTGGGCTATTTTTATTTCTTGTATGCACACTTTAATTTAACATTGGCATTTGCTTTTAACCCACTCTTTCCAGATATATATAAATAAAATTCCTCTATTAAAAAAAAAAATTAGATGACAACACTCTCTCAGCAACACTTTGCTCTTCAGCTTTAACAGGTTACCTGTCACTGTATCTGACTGTATTTTCTGTAATAACTGGATGAGCAAGGGCTCATGTGGGGAACATGGATAGGAGATTGGGAGGGATCTGCTGGCTGGGAGGGCTGGCACCCTGGTCTTGCATAGACCACACTCCTTCTGGCTTTCTGCAGGCATGAGAAGGGAGCCTGCAGCAAAGCTCAGCATGCCTAGAAATCAGCCTGAGCTTCCTGAGAGTGGATTCAGAGCAGAGCTGGTCCTGGATGTCCACCCAGAGCAGATTCTGGGCCAGGAAGAAGTGTGAAGTTACAGATGGTTGAACAGTTTCCTTGCCTTGGATGATCACTGTGGGTCAGCCAGGCATCCTGGAAACACTGTGCTGCTCACAGCCCTCCCTCTGCCAAAGCTTTCCTGCCACCAGGTTTCAGTGGAGCAGCAACACTGCTGGATTCCAAAGAGCAGCCACTGTGCTGGCTGCCTGTGAGCCACCTCCTGGGGCCTGAGAGGCTCCTCAGCCCAGCCAGGACAGAGTCCAGGATCGTTGGGATGGAGCAGGGGGGACAGATCCACCCATGGCAAACACTACAGCTTCAGGACTAAGATCTCACTCTAAGGAAGTCCCCAGCCAGGATCCTTCTGCCCCAAATTGCTATCCCCTGGTGACACCCATGGAGCTGGAAATTTCAGTTTCACACATCACCCTTGTCACAACACAATCATGAGACAAAATCAGGAGAGTTCAGTGCCCACTTAAATTTGAGTGGGATTCATCCTGGTCTGTAGATTCCAAACCAGACCAGTGGTGTCTGTGCAGTCCCTAGTGCATAATTGTCCTTATTACATGTGTGCTCTCAGGGCCAGCAGCCCATCCCACACTTGCAGAGTGTCCCAGACCAGTATCCTGGGGAGATCCAGTCATGAGAACCCTGATTCCCCCCACCCAGCAAAGACAACATCTCTGGGTCTCAGACACTGGCCAAGAGTAAGAGAAGTCCAAAATCTTTGTGCGATTTTGAACCATATTTTGAAAAAAAAAAGGACCTATCTTTAAAATGACTGAGTAGTTTGGTGTCTTTCATGATGCCTTTATTTAATTCTAAGGTCTTGGGTAGGACAAGTGCTTTGAGATCTCATGGTGGGCTCATCCTATACAGAAATAAGGGGCTTCAACATCACACAGCTTTGCAAAAGGGGGGTAGGAGAACAAAACAACTTCTACTCATTCTCTCCCAATCCCTCTTGTAATTCTATCCAGAGCAGAGAGCTGGCTACATTAGTAAGACTGGAAGCTCAGCAGACCTCTAATTTGGGTAAGTGTTCCTGGCAAATGTTCTAAAATCCATCTGCTTCTACAGACACAGTTAAACAGCAGCCTCAGCTAGCTCTGACTGCTATTGCTGCCTGAACTGAGACCAGAAAGTGGAATCAAAGGGAGCAGAGATCGAAAAGAGAGAAATAGAGATGGGACTGCAGGAAACAGAAGTAAATTTGCCTTGAGAACAAGTCCCTCATTATCATTACTTGCATTTAAGTGGTACTTGGGACTTTTACAAGCCCTGTGCATCAGAGGGAATTTCATTGGAGGCAGAGAGTAGCTGCTTTATGCTAAACCAGCCACGATGGATGTACCAACCCTGAGCAGGGATCCTCAGGCCAGGACCTTGGACAAACCCTTCACAAAGCTTTGTCTTGCTTTCAGAAGACTGACATTGCTTATAAGCCATCAATCCAACACACCCCAGCTGTTTGGAGACTGTGGCAAGGGAAAAAAAAAAAGCAGCTCCAGCTGAGTAATACCTCATTTCCCCAAAAATCTGGGGTATCTACAGAGGGCCCTTCCTCTTGCACCAGTCAGGCTGTGGTGGGATGGAGGTCTCTCACTCATCCCAGTATCCCTGCAAAACATGATAGCCCTTTCATTGCTCCTTCTATAGGAAGTCCTCAGCACACATTTGGCATAGTTTATAGGATGATGATGACAATGTGTTTCTCCTAAATAAAATCCATTTTTAAAGAGTACATGTGCAATTACTTTGGGTTTTGGCCTGTATTCAGGAAAGAATTTCCCCTCGGGTCAGATTTGGCAGGGACTGGTGGGGTTTTCTTGCTTTCCTCTGTAGGGTGGGCCATGGTCCACTTCCTAAGATCATCTGGACATTTTCATCTAACAATTTTCGGGCTACTGCTGAGACTCAGGACACTGGCAATGCCCTTGATCTCTCCTGCATGTTCAAGTTTTTGTGGCTTTTGGTCTTTTGTAGTAAAGGTCTTAAATTTGTTATAGGGTGTTGGGAAGTGTTTTACAACCTGCAGCGCATGCAGTGGATGTTCTGGGGACCCCTCTGGATTAAGCTGCTATTACATGGTCACCTGTAATTGTGAGTGCCTGTACTCCATGAGGCAGGTGGTCCCCTCTTGTGCTCTGTCACCCCTCCCTTATCTTCCAGTAGCAGGGCTCTGACATCCAACTGCAAGGCAATTGCCCCCCCAGCATAGTCATGTGTGACATCTCCCCTTGGTCTTTATTTGAAGTGTGATGCTTATAACCCTCAATAACAGAGGATATTGGGATAATAAACAAGGTGGAAGCCCTGGGACTGGGAAATTAAGAAACTTAGGCTCTGCTCCTGCCTGGCTACTAATTGATTGTTTGGGATCCTTCCCTCTTTGCTCTCCCTTCATCAGACAATTAGACCACACTTGTTACTCCAGGCTCACCTTAAGTCAGAGGAAAGGTGTTTTATCTAGTCCTTCAACAGTGAGGATGACTTGCCCCTACAGGTAACAGAGAGCTGTGACATCGACCTCAAGCAAAATAGAAGTTTTCGATCTCTCAGTCCTGATGAGCTCAGTGATGTGAGTCTGACCTGAGCTCAGTCTGATAGGTGGCCAGGACAGACCCATCCAGGTTAAGTATTAGACTTTGGAAAGCATCATGCCTCCCAC
The DNA here is from genome assembly GCA_035583235.1 of Hafferia zeledoni. NCBI lineage: Eukaryota > Metazoa > Chordata > Aves > Passeriformes > Thamnophilidae > Hafferia > Hafferia zeledoni. The sequence goes on from JAWWEV010000037.1 coordinate 4,531,496, forward strand.
TCTGCAACACAGAGGGGCATAACTGAGTGTGTGTTTCACCCCTGGTTATATTAAGGTCTCCATGCAGAGACTGGGGCAGAAGCTGCCATTGCCCTGGTCGTTTTCAAGAGCAGAAGGTAACAGAAATGAGAGACATCTTGCATAACAACTCAGTCCTAAATCACTAAATTTTAGCCTAGGCAGAGCCAACACCTGTGGACCAGAGATACTTTAGGGATGAGGCATCCTCCCAAAGCTGATCCAAGCTCTTGCCTCACCCACCTCTCACTGACAGCAGCAATTTTGTTTAAAGAACATCATGCTCCTTCAGACCCCTACAATTCCCTCCCTAGAAAAGACAAAACTTCAAGATCACTTCTAGAGACACAAAATTCCTGATGGGCAGGGTTGTTGGTGCTAAGCCACAGGGTTTGCTTGGAATCAAAGGGGACTATGTGCTCCAGTCCTTGGCCATGTCCTGAGCTCCACTGCTGCAAACAGGCTCTGCACAGCCGGGACAGAAACAGCCCCTCCTGCTACCAGATCCAACGTGCAGCACAGATATATTTCCCTCTAATCCTCCAAAAAGAAAAACAAACAAGCACACAAATGCCAAAACATTAACTACTCCCCAAATTACTCAGATGACTGCTAATTAGTATAAATTTACAGCAGCTGCACTACTGGAAGTGAGCTCAGACTTTAGCCCTGGAAATTACCGGGGAGTATAATTTTCTACAGTTTTTCTGGACTTATAGAAATCTACAGGAATGTTCCAATATACTAAGTAACTTCATCAGCATTTCTAAGCCTCCTTTATTCTGCTCCTACTGGGGTAACCATGAAGCTCACAGGCATGAAATCCACAAATGCATTCCCTCTCAAAGACTCCTGTACACAGCAAGTTCAGCAATGTGTGTCTGGAGAACCACATAGGAGAGGGCGTGGAGCTCTCTAGCCTGATGTGTTTCACCTCGTTCATCAGCTCATGCTGATCAGCACAGATCAATGCTGAGGGCTTTGGAGGGGTTCATCATGTTTGGATTTCGTTTCTCAGTTTCCTGGTGGAATTACTGAGTGGTGATTTTCTGTGTGCACCGTGAAGGCTTGGTCTCAGCAGAATACTGTGCAATGAATTTTCTTGGCAGAAAAAGCTCTAGATCTGTTTGTCACCGTTCTTTAGAAAGCTGGAAAGGTGGTCTGGATAATACAAGCCTTCAGTACCAGCCTGAGTGTGTAGCACCCAGCAGGGTTTGCTATTACCCACCTGCCTTAGCATTGATGTGTCTCAGCAAGACAACAGGGTTTCTGTAGTAAGTAAAATATAAGTAAAACATAATCATCGATCTAATATGGCATTGACTAACAGATAATTTTGCTACACTGAGTCCCCAAATATTACAGACTAGCAGACTTTCCTCCCTGGGTAATCCTCACACATTTAGATCACCCTTCCCGCTCCAGAACAGGAGATAAAATCATAAATAGCTTATGTGTGCTTAAAGAATGGATCCTGCAGTAACAGCAGGTAGGCAGACAGGTAGACAGACAGACAGACAGACATGATGATAAGCCATACATCTGGCATATAAGTATCATGGCAGTGGAATTACCATTCCCCAGCCAAGTTTCACGCTTTGGGGAGTTGTTTTGACATGCTGTCAATGCTGCACCAGAATAACCTGATTTATTTCCCTCGATCGCTTTGAAAAGGTCTATTTGGTGCCATTTATTTTGCACTCACTTACTCGCCATCCTATCAGGAGGCTGGAGGTCAGCAGGGTCACTCCTAAGAGAGTATCACGTTCTGTACAGAATAGGGAAAACCCTCTGAGTTAGTGGGAAGGGAAGAATTCATGCTGGGGCCTCCTTGAAGCCTCTGCTCTCCCACAGTGGACTTGTACACCTCTTCCCTTCCCACATCCTTGTTCTTCCTTTCAAATGGAAAAGCCAGTACCACTGTAGCTAATATCCCACCGGTGGCAATCCCTCTCCCCAAAGAGTCTGCTTCACTTTGCTTCGGTTTTGCTTCATTTGCACCTCCACTGAGTCTGGGCTGGGAATTCTCAATGTGTCCTTTGTGCTTTACACAATAAAATCCTTAAGTCTTTTCTGTCTTTGTATATAAAATAGATGTTGAGTCCCAAGTGGCTGCAAGAGGAACTGAAGGCACAGCAGTAGACAGGAGAGAGATGCATTGCTCATTGCCACAGGGATCAGGATCCTTACAATAGACTGAGGCAGTTTTAGGAATAAAGGATGTGGTGCTTTCCCATATTGGCATATACACACTTGTAAACACAGAACTCATCCCTGGTGCCCAGTTCATGTCAGTGGTCACACTGGTTTTGCTCTGAGATAGCAAATCTCACATCCTCCCAAGCCCACCTCAACTACACAAGAGGCACAGCTTGGCAAGAGCTCCCCTGGCAGGAGTCCACTGCTTCTGTCCCATGGAAACAAAAAACCTGTGACAACAGCTCTGCAGCTGAGACACTTTGAACCCACAAACCATTGCAGCAAAAGTGAACTTGATGATCACAATGCAGCGACTTCAAAGGCGGATGACTGAAGAGAGAAACCATCAGCGAGTTGTGCGACCTTTTTCTTCTTCTGGAACGTGCCATGGATGGGCAAGGCTGGCACAGGAGTGGAAACAGTCAGAGCCTGATGGATCCATCTGCAGCAGAAGGAGCAGCCCAGGGAAGCAGAGAGCACAGGCAACCATCCAAGCCACTTGACTTGAGCAACAGCAGCTCAGACCTGCTCGGTAGCAAGACAGGATCTCCCTCCCACTGAATAATGCCTGTTTTATCACTGCCTCCTGCACACAACCTGCCTTTTGGGCTCTTTCTCGATGGTTACATCAGTGAGAAACATTCCCTACAGATCCTATGAGTGCAGCCAAAGCTCTAACAGGACAATTTTAACCAGAGACTTCAGCTGGCACCTTTGCTTTGTTTGGTTCAGTAGTTGGGGAACATCTAAGCTGAGTACAAGGGGGTGACTGGCCTGGGCATTAGATCATGGAATAACACGAGCTCCATGTGCAGCTGAGAGCCAACACTTGACACTTGTCTTCTTCCATCTTCACAGCCTGGTACTTCTGCTGCTCCAGCGTAGAGGCCTCCTCTCAGTTAATCACCCTCACACTTGATAGCTACTGCCTGGCCAGCTGTCCTGATGTTTCCAAACACATGAACCCACTCCCCTGGTCCTCCACACTGAGGAATGAGTTTTGCACTCACCACATCGTGTGTGTCTCTCAGAAATCAGTAGAGCACTGGAAGAATTATGTATGGTTGAGATAAGCACAGAGGCAAAGTATAGACATTTATGTGAAGGTCTCCTTCGCCTCAGCAAAAGAGAAAAGGTGACCTCACTGGCTAAAAAAAAAAACCCAAACCAAAAAACCTAAAAAAAAAAAAAGAAGCCAACAGTCAAAAATAGAAAGAAAATACTGCTAGAAATAGAATTTTCTTTCTATTTTCAGAAAGGAATAGCACCCCAGAAGTAGCAGTCCAAGAACCCAGGATCATGATGCAAGGTAACACAAAAATAGCCACAAAGTCCAAGGGAAAAGAGGGAGATATTTCTAGCCTGCACACTGCAGAATTCCCTCTGGAAACACAGACGGGTTTGCTTCATTTCCTCTTCAGCTTTTGCTGAAATACCAAGCAGCACAAAAGCCCCCTCTTTGCACTGAGAATACAACTGTTGAGTGCATAAGCTCTCCCCACATCACATCAGACACTTTTCCATTCAGCAACCAGCCTCTTTTGACTCCCATTCCTGTTTCAAAGAGGAGAGAAATCTGGACTGAAGAGCTGGTTTTGACAGTCCTTTATTTGCAAATCTGCTTGTCTTTCAAAGGCTTTTTAGCTAAGAAACTTCACTGAATGAGAGAACAAACCTCTCACCAATTCCTGCATCTGTCTAGAGCAGGAACTTCCCTAGAGGAGAAATGGAGCTCATCGAGGAGGATTTTCTCCTCCTGTTCCCTGCTGACGTGCCCTCTTTTCCCGTTCCCACTATTCAGTCTGAGATCTTCCACTTCATTATTATTTAAAATACAGCTGCTCTTCCAGTCTCTACTACCCAGACCTGTCTCCTCTTCCACTCACAGAGGACTTGTCCAAAAACTGTGAAGGATGATTTCCTTTTCCATGTATTCCTTTTACATTAATGTAGTAGCTAGAAACAAAACAAACCAAACAAACAAACGAAAACAAACCAAACAAAAAAAAAGGGGGGAGGAGGGAGGAGAGAAAGACTGGATGACAACTGAGATTACAGATGAGTTTTCACGCTATAAACTGAGAGCCAAGACCGATAACCAACACTGTAAAAACGAATAAAGGCTTGGTTTTACTGTGGAGGGAGGTGTGGGCAGCCTTCCTTCCCATATCACAGCCCAAGGAGCAGGAGGGAATGATGGCCACATTGTGGCAAAAATAACAGGCTGGGTGAGATCCCCAAATTGGGCTCCTGAAGACAGGAATTGAATAAATACTTCAATGCCCTTCTTAATTACTCTTTTTACGACCGTGTTTTAGTTACCTCAAATGGAGTCTGCGAAGGGATTAGTAAATAACACTTTCCTTTGTTAACCTTTCTGTCTACTTCTTGCTGCTCTGCCAAGATCTGACACCCTCCAAAACAAACAGAAAATACACGAATAAATAAAGACTTCATCAGCTCCACGAGGTGTTGAAACAAGAGTGGTGAGAAAAGGCTCAGTCACGTTATTTTGATGGATAGGAGAGAACATCCCCTGAATTCCCTTTACAGGATCTTTTATGGTGATACCTGGGACTAAGAGACTTGCAAGATCTTTCCACGTGTGATTTTGTGGGATTTTCTGCAGCTTGGAGGCTGTGCCCTGCTTCTGATAAAGCTCTCTGAGGGACTGTAAGTGTCACACAATGCTCAAACTAATTATCTTTGATCACTTGGGATCCTCAGAGGACATCACAGTAGGTTGAGTGGAGTGCCCTGACTGCCGTGTTCTGAACTGAACTGAGGATGCTAAAACAGCATTGCCAGCTTTCCTTGACATCTTTCTGGGAAAGCAAACACTTCTATGAGAACATCACAGCCTCCAGTGTGGAAGGAGATGGGGTGTGAGACCACTCTTGGACAAGAAGTTTTCTTGAAGACAACCTTCCTCATTAAATTGTGGGTTGGTGGACAGGCAGTGACAAGAAGAATGGGCAAAAGGCTGGTGGTATGAGCATGGGCGAGCCCCAAGGTCCTGCGGTGAGAGGGAACCACTGGATATTTGTCTGTCTTCTTGCAGAATGACAACAGCTCCTGAGAGCACAGAAGTGTATCTCAGTCCTGCCAAGGAGATGACACCCGTCCCATCCTCCATCTGACCTCAGGGAAAGTTGGAGAGGCTCCAGCCATGAGCCCGCAGCCTCCTGGTGCCATCTAAACCTGCTTTACTCCCCTCCATGTCCCAGGATGAGCCCCTACTGCAGGTTGTGCTGCCGGCACAGCACCAAGACCATCCAGGGCTCTTTTCTCCCCTCCCCACTCTACATTTACATCACAACCCTGTTTCTTGCCAGTGCGCTCTTCCCCGTAGAGAGAGAAAGAGGGAAAAGAGTTTCACTGCCCAAACCTCAAGGTCCTTCTGAGAGCTTTCTCCTGCCGCAGAAAGTCCCTTCATCATCCTTAAGATTCACATAAAAGCAGTTGAGGTTAATATCGGAGAAGCCAAACTATAAACTGAGAATTACGCTTTAGCCTAAATAAATCATCGCCTTTGGGGTCGGGTCTGTGGCCGGGTGGGGAGAGGAGGGGGGAAGCCCCTCGGACCGCCCGGGGACTGGGAGAGTGGGGATGCGGCGTTTCAGGGGCTGAGCGCTCAGGGGTTTCATGCAGCTTGCTGGGACCAACCTCCTCCGCGCTACCCAGGAGGAATCTATCCTGCTTTTGCTGGGCTCCTGGAGGGAGAGCCTCCACCTCCCCACCCCGAGGCCGCTTCCTCTCTCCCTGCGGGAAATGTCCCTCTAATGATTCCCCTGCCTCCCTGCTCTGCAGTTTGTCAGGCCGGCTGACTTCAAGCCATCCTGCATCTGTTTCGCCTGGAGAGCCGCGCTCGCCTACATCTTAATAAACCCTATAATTTACACATTTCCCTCATACCCTGTAATTTCACCACCCCGAGACACAGCGAAGGGAGAAAGCGCAGAGCTGGGAGTGCTCGCAGAAAGCGCTGCCAGAGAATCAAGAAATAAGTAGAAGGGCTTAAATCTGCAGCAGTAAAATAATCCAGGGGAGGGAGCCAACAATGACTGAAAAATAAACATCTCCCCCTGCGCAAGCCCGCAGCCAGCACCGCTCCTCGCAGGCTGGCGCTGCCAAGAGCTCGGGTGCGCTGGGAAACGCGCCTGGGGACTCCAGGAAAAAAAATCGATGTGGGTTATATGGACCCCTTTTATAAGGCAACTGTTAGCGGTAACTAAGTTTAAATTTATATGTTCAATAAAGTCTCTCTTTGCCCCCCCCCCCCTCCCTTCCAAGTGCCAGAACCACTCAAGGAAGCCGACACACGCTTCCCATTTGAAAATGTGTTATTTGACCATTTTTATTCTCCGCTTTTGTTCTCCGGGCTGCAGCCCCTCCGAGAAGGCGAGGGGGGCATTTCTGCGCCGAGATCAAAGCAGCTCTGTGTATACACACACTCGTGCAAATTATGTATTTGTGATCAAGTAACGCAGCATCAGGAAAAGCTAGGCGGGCATGTGGGAGAGTGAGATATTTACACAGGCCTGGCCAGAGGCAGAGGCATTATTTTAAGTGTTTTTCGCTGGTGCCAAGTCATCTGTTCACATATACGTGTGTGCGCGTAAAGATGATGGAGAGACCAGCTCGCCAGAGCCAGGAAATTCAGCATTAACCCTCCTACAATTCCCCAGTGCATCTTGCCCGGACTCCTGACACCCTTCAAATCTGTGTGTGTCCTCCACGCTCGTATCGTTGTTCAGAGTCCCTGTCACAGTGAGTCACGATCACATATGAACCAGGATCGCAACACACACCGGCCACTCTTCTTTCCCCAATGCAGTTTTATGGCTCACATAAAGGAATATATATATTTCCTCTATAAAGACACGACTTAACCAAATTATTTTGGGTTCTTCAGCATCAGGAAGAATAAAAATTAGAAAAAAAAAAAAAGGAAAAAAAGAAAACTGGACTGGGCTGCACTCCCCAAATGGGAAGAGTCACTCACTCGAATTTTGGGGCTGGAAGGGTAAAAAGCAGAAGGTAAAAAAGGGAGGCTCGAAGGATGGGAGATCTGCTGGAATTCCGAGCTCCTTCTCTCTCTCTCTGTACGGGATTATTCCCTCCTGTCTCTGCTAGTCGGGATCTGGAAGAGGAAAATACTCCCCACCCACCGCGGGCCGGGAGCGCCCGGGCAGTCGCCGGTGCAGCGCCCTTGGGTGCGGCGGGGAGAGCCCCTCCCAGGCCAACCCAGGGAATCCGGCATCGGAAAGACGAATATGGGAGAAGCCAAGCCTGGCAAGAGTGTTTACGGTGCAAAATCCCGATGAAACTTGCACTGAAATTATTTTGAACACAAGTCGGGGCGGGAGGGGCTCCACTTGATTCGAAATGTCCTTGCCAGGCGGGCGGCTGAGGGAGAAGACGGCGGGAGGATGGGGGGGTAAAGATCTCCCGGGCACTCTGGAGCGGAAAAATCTCTCATCTGAGCCAGCACGAAGCCTGGGAGGCTCAGACACAGTAGAGCAACTCCAAAATAAGACGCAAAAGCGCGGAACCTTGGGAAACGGGGAGTCCCTCTCCAGCCCCACTGCGGGGAGGGAGTCCCTGGAGTGGGGAAAGGGACCCCGAGGAGCAGCGATTCTGTTTGTGGCAGGGACACGCAGCCCACGGCTCCCGGCCGGCTGCGGGGCTTCTTCCCCCGCCCCGCCGCTTCCCCCTTCTCCTTCCACTCAATCTGCATTATTATTAGCAGTATTTTATCCTAGGAAAAACAAACGTCTCCCTCCCTTCCCACCACACATCGGGGGGGTAAAGGGTGGCAGGCCCAGATAACAAAGCAGCTGGTGTGGAACGAAGTTGTAAGGAAATAATTGATATGTAATAAGGCTGAGTGAATCTATCCCAAAGAAAATATTGCGTAAGCGGTTATGATTAAACATGCCCGGGCGAAAGGCGCTCTCATAAAGGAGTAATGGAGCTAAGGAAACAAATGATCATTGGGAATGTTAAACACAGAGGGGCATTTCATCACACAAACATAAATTCAGCTTGAAAGAGACTTGGGGAAAAAAAAAAAAAAAAGAAAAAAAGAAGAAAGCTCCCTCTCCCTTCCCCCATTACCCTCAGGTTGTGCGACGGACGCTGTTTGAAGATGCTGGAAGTGCGGGGGGTGGGGGTGCAGCGGCAGGAGACCCCTCTGGCCAAGGAGGACCCGATCCTGCCTCTTGGCTTTAGATCCGTAGCAGAGCCAAGGCTTCATCCATCCAGCCCCTCCATTCCCCTAACGCGTGACCGGCCCCAGCCCGTCCTGCCTTTGGGTCACTCTCGACCCCCGCACACCCCCGGGCTCCGAGCCCCGGATCGGGGCTGGATCCTTCCTCCCGCAGCGCTGCCTCCATCCCTCAATTGCCTCATTTCTCCCTCTCCACCACGAGATATCCCTGACCAGGCAGTGCATCCCCTACCCCTACCAAATTCCGTGTCTTTCCCCACTTTTATTAAAAAGCGAGAAAGAAATAAAAAATAAAATTCAGTGTTACTCCAGACAAACGAAAATAAACCCCAAACAAACAAAAAAAGAAATACATTAGGAAGAAAAAAAAAAAAGAAATAAAACCCCAGAGCCTCTCTTTCTTTTAACAGCGCTCTCCTCTCTGGATAAATCCTTTTTCCAAAGCCAGGGAGCGCGGCCGCACGGTGGGAAAGTCGCACCGCTTATTCCAGGGCCAAACCTCCGCCTTGCAGCTGGCGGCTTTACAGGCGGCAACGTGCTCTTGGCTGGATCCCCGGCCGTCAGGCACAGGAATCCGGGCTAGGAAATTCGTTAGGAGAGAAATAATTCGCTGTGCCGACTGCTTTTGGGTAATTTTGGCTCAGGGGGATCCAAGTACAGTTCCACTACCACCTGGCTGCAACACAACACCAGGCGCTGTGCTGGCTGGTTATTAAGTATTTTAACAAATTTAAATCTTTATTCTCATTTTCCCCCTTTTCTAGAGCCAGTTGAGGTTGGTGTTCGACCCACTCGGGGCTGCAGGACCGGCCTTGCCCTTGCCCCGCGTTCCGGCTCTTTGCAGGGCTGCAGGAGCTTATTTTCCTTTGAATTAAACCCGGGGAAGGAGCGAGGGAAAGGAGAGAGCCGGGAGATATTTGTGTAACAACTTGAAATAATTTACCCCAGAAAAAGGAAATCTGGGCAAGAGTTTATCAGGCAGTTCCCTTTGCCAGCATGTTTAAAATGTATAAGTAATTTTAAAGTGTGTCTTCACTTAATATATTTTCCCCTTTCTCCTTCAGATGACAAGGAAGACCAGTGATTGCAAGATGTCTACAGATAGCGCCCTTTAAGAGTTTCCATATTGTATGGTTGGGGGGGAAAAATGTGTTTGCGGTTCCTACGTCCCTGCCGACAACTTTCTTATAGTCTGGGTTTACGGCTCCTATTGTTTGGGCTGCGCACGACGGATTTAAATTACACAGTTCCCCCCAGCCAAAGCAGGAGGGGGGAGAAATTCAGAAGTCTCCAAAGGGAGAGAAAAAGATTTACTCTAAAAATATGTAAAAGAAAGAAATGCCCCCAAATCGTGGTCGAAGTGACTCTCAGTAAATCCAGGTTTAACGATGGTGCTGGGTTGGTTTTGATGCGATATTTCGGGGGGTATTAGAGAGAATCACTGAAACTTTGGGGGTTTGGGGGGAAATTAAGCGGTTTGTAGGAGTCACTTCTGTTCTTGGTAGACACGGGACCGGATTGCAAGGGGAAAGAACTGCCTGGCCTCGGGCAAAGCGCGGCTACTGTTAGGCTCGGGATTAAAACCAGCATCGTGATCGCTACCCAACCAGAACCGCTAGAAAGATAAATTATAAGAGGGGAAAAAAAAAAAATCTTTTTTCTTTCTTCCTCTTTGGAGAAAGAGATGAATTCCCTGTTTTACACGCACACAATACCCACTTCTCTTTTCCCTTCTCCATAATTTAGATTACGAATCTCTCGCTCCTGGAGCTCTCGCAATGCACTTGCTGGAGCGAACGCGGCCGTGCCTTTGGCCAGGGAGAACTCCCGGGCGGGGTGAGTGTCTGGAGAGGTTTCGCAGGACTTTCTGCATCTCGGAGGGAAGATGTTTCATTTGATTTCCTCCCTGGCTTTTCAAAAAAGGTGCTGGGACCCTCCTCCCAACCACTCGGAGCTAAAATCAAAGCTTTGAAACAACCTTTAAATCCGAAAGAGAAGTGGGCCAGTTAATTCTTTTGGCTTCGTGGCGAATATTAAGATTATCGGGGGAAATTAGCCATGGTTTCTGCAAGGCGGAGCAGCATAGCAAAGAAAAGGATGGAGAAAATTGTCCCGGGCTCCAGGAAAATAGATTTTCTTGGAGCAGTCAGCAACGGCAGCCAGGAATTTTCTTGGGCAAAAGCACCTACAGCGGGATCAAGCAGGAGAAATGAAATTTTGCAGAGACGTCTTTACCCACGGGTTTCCCACGGCAGCAGCCCAAGCCCTGAAACCGAGCGCAGAATGGGGCTCTTGAATTGCCAAATATTTGGTTAATTTGGTTGAGTCTAGGAGCCAACACTGTTTAGGATTCCGAATTCATGTTAGCCTGACACAGACGAATATAAGCCAGAAGTTACTCACATTTTAGGCGTATTTGAAACCTCATCCTAAAACCAGCCACAAACCCCCCCGCTTGACAGAGTCGTTACCATCGCTTTACAAATTCGATGTTAATTCTCCAGTCACCGTTTTACCGCAAATCACCCCAGTGCAAAGACATTATTTTCCCCATGTAACGATTTGCCTCATCCCCGCCACCGCTTTTTATTTTTACCAATATGGGGACGGGCAGAGAGATACCTTGGAGTTCTCGGGCAGCGAGAAAAGCATCAAAACGACTTTTTCCTAGCGGATAATATTTAATAAAATGGGAGGGAAAAACCTGAAATCAACCCAAATACTTCATCCATCCCCGTGTTCCCGGTTGTTTGTGGAGGCTGCAGGCGCGCTGCCGTCGGGGCCACGCCGGGACCTCGCTCGCCCCCGGCATCCTCACACCGTCCCGGGGTATTTTGTGTCACTCGGTGGACACAAGGGCCATGGAGCACCCGGGCTGTAGTTTACACTATTCTATGGCTTTTATTATTTTCGTGGTGGGAGACAGGAGGGAATAGAAAGAAAAAATATATATTTGTGTTGAGCTACTTCTTGGACATGACCGGCAGTGGAGACACAGGGGAGAGCCCCGAAAATGCCGGGCGCTGCCCGGGAGCGGCTCTCCAAACCCATGTGTGTCCCTCCCGGCTCCCTGAGCCTGGTCATCCACGGAGGATGTGTGGGAGAGCTGCCCCTCCGCACCCGCACCCGCATTTCCCCTCTCACCCTCTCGACAGGGAAGAGCCATATTCCTTGCCAAGTTCCTAACGCACAGTGCCAAACAGCGCCTTAGAAAACAAATCAAACAAACAAAATAAAGAACGTTTAAAAAAATCAAAAGCCAAAACTTTGTGCCATCTACAATCAGAGGGTGTTGGATCTCACCAACGGCTCAGAGAAGGGGAGGCGGGGAAGGGGGTGGGCTTTTCTTTGATGAATTCCTAAACAATTCCTATTATTAATTTCTTTACCAACCAAGGGTGAATACGCAGTCCAAATGTCGAGATTTGCTTTTCAAAGACTAACGTGAAATCAAACCACCTGTTCTACATTAGCCCTCTCCCACTTCAACCTCCACTGTAAATGAAATAATTTAAATAATAAAAAAACATATGAGAGAGAATAAGCGTATTGTTTTTCTCTTCTGGCATATGAGATCGGAGCTGGAGATCCGGGCATCACTTCAGGTGAACAAATTAACAATAAAGCATTTGAGAATCACAGAATACGTTGAGTTGGAAGGGACCCACTAGCATCATCGAGTCCAACCATCAGAGAAGTGATGAGGCAAATTCTGCAAGAGCATCTTTAGGCACATTCATAACCAAAACCTGACACAGGCACAGGGAACCCCAGACTACCCCAAAACCTCCCCCCAAACATACTCCTCTGCCGGATATGGACACCTGGAGGACAGCGAGCCCAGAAGCAGCAATCAAATGCTCTCAACCCCAGCCCATGCACCCCAAAACTCCCGCACCCACGGGTGGGCCCCCAACACCCCCCTCGGCACAGGGTCCGCCCCGTCGGGTCCGCCCCACGCACGTCAGTCCATCCACCCCCCGTGCCCACCCACTCGGGTATCCCCACGCTTTCCCCCCACCACAGCTGACCCCACTCATGTCTCCCACCGTGGGTGCCAACCCCAGGCGTGGCCCCGCAGTCCAGGGTGGTCCCCAGCGGGGGCAGCCCAGGGGAGCCCCTTTACCTTGGCGGGAGGCGGGGGCTCGGCAGAGCTCTCATGGGTGCCGAGGCCGCAGTGGCCCTGGCAGCGGGCACAGCTCGGTTGGCTCCCGGCCCTATTTCCGCTTGTAACTACGAGGGGACCCAGTGCCTCTCCTCGATAAGGTATCACAGTGTCTCTGCAGTCGGCGGTCAGCACCTTAGCTCGGAGCTCCGCGGCACCGCTGCCAGCCGTGCCGGGACAGCGGGGAGATGTCGAGGCATTTCTGGGAATAATCACATCACACAAGTGCTTACATTCCGGCTTCCTTTCTCTTTATCCCTACCACCAAGTTTGAAGTCACACCTTCTACCGGATTGTTTGAGGTCTCCGGGTTGGAGTGGGGGTGGGTGGCAGTGAAAGAATGTGTGTGTGTGTGTGTTGGGGGGAGTTGTTGGTTGTTAATCTATAGGGTTCCTCCAGGCCAATAAAACTAACATGGTCAGAAATGTCTTCTTTTCAATAGAAACCTCTCCCTCTCCCACCCCGTTCCAACCCCTAACCCTTTCTGTTTGTTTTTTTGCCTGGACTTCAGGGTCTGCAAAGAGCACTGCGAAGGTGCTCAGACTGAGCTGCAAAGTAACAAAAGGACTTTGTTTTCCCCGTACAGTCACGAAGGGGATCTGGTACACACATACACATTGTGGAAAATACACCTGCAGAGGAGAATATATAAAAGTATCATACACAGAAACGTGCAGTTTGGATAGGTCACCCAAAATGCAACTGAAGGCCTTAAACCTGCAGCCTCTGGGAGGCTCGATATATGTGCTAATATGTAAATAATCCACAGTAAACACCTGTGGGTGTGTGCCCACAAATACCTCTTTACACATCTCATACACACTTCACATATCCAGGCATTGATCCTAATTAACTTGAGATCTAAGAAGCCTGAGCATTGGAATTTTGACTGGGAGCTGGGTATTTCAGTGCTGCAAGTAACTCTGGGAATTCACTTTTTATTGCAGAAAAGCATCCACCAGTATCTTTTTCATCAGGCGTTTTGCCCTGTTCCTCCTCTGCTCTCTGTCCAGATTGCCTGTGGCTTTGTGCTACCATCTACTGTACACTGTGCTCATCTTGTCACTCCCTTCATTTGGGATCTACTTAGAATTCTTAAAACCAACCTGATTCCCTTTGCTTATGTTTCCTCTCAGGCACTCCAGTTGTCCACCGAGCAGCAGCAGCCTGGGAGACACAGACTGGTTTCTGTATTTTCTTTTTTAATTTTTTTTTTCATCCCCCTGAAGATACTGGATTTTACTACTTTACAAAAATGCTAATTTGGGGCATTGAAAGCTGATCATGAGGCATCCAGTGCTCACACACTTTAATGGGGAAGGTAAAGTCAAGCAGATGGAGACAAGTGCCTTCTGACTGAGAGGCAGCGTGGGCTATTGCATGGCTGCTGTCAGAGGGCAGAGCCTTTGGCAGTGCCCTTGATCTCACTAGAGTCACCCTTCCCATCCTTCACTTAAGTCCCTCTTTTCATACTGTAACCACCCTGGGACCAGTGTCTGCCCCTTCTTCATGTAGCTCTTGGACAAAACCAGGACCCCCATCACACTCAGACTCTGCTGTTTTCTAATAAATAATCAGAGCATATGTGCACCATGCCTATTGCTGCAAAAACTTGGGGTTTGGCTGGGATTTCTAGTTATCACCTAGTGCCAATAATAATAACAATAATAATAATAATAATATGAACATTGCTTTGTGGATTCAAACCTGCCAGAAAGGCAGTAAGCCAAGTATTACACTTGTGGGAGGTATCTTGCAGAGTACTCCAAGGATCTTTTGTTAGGTCTGGCCTTATTTAATATTTTCATTAATGACCCTGTAAATGGATTACACAGCCCGTTAATAAAATTGGCAGATGCTACCCAGTTAAGGGAACCCATGAAAGACCAGAGATGATTAAAAAGGGAAGGGAAAATGACAGATAAAAGCAGGAAGAAAAGACAGAGAAAGAGAACAAAATTATTTGTAAGGATTAAACTCAGAGAAAGGTGGCGGGAGGATTATTCAAAATCCAGATTCTTCATTTGTGGTTTTATCCAAAACCCAGTAAAAATAAGTTATTAGTCCCAGGGAGAGCATGGGCCAGAAGGTTAGCCTGAAGTTTGCAGTAAGGGGTAGCAGGAGGGCAGGGACCACAGCAGGAGCCCTGCTCACACACAGAGGTGGGATATGGGGTACATGCACCCTGTTGCTGGGAAATTGCCAAAAACCCCAGAGGAATTGGAACAGAACAAAAATAACTGCTTGTGTTGGAAAGGGTAGAAAAGACCCCTAATTTTGAGGGGAGGATTCATCAGCTGCTGAACAAAACTAGTGCAGAGAAACCCCCATGTCTTTTTGGGTTCTGTCACATATCATCAAACAGATCTGTTATGTAGATATGATAAATATGATAACCTTGGACCTTGACTGCCCACCTTTCCCTCTCAGCTCTGCCACGGGCATCTTGTGGAACATCTGAAAACAACTCTTCACCTGTGAGGAGTCTGGGAGGTGATACATGCAGGGAAGAAGCACCTCATCAATTATCTCAATCCCATGACTGTTGTCCACCCCTTGGCTCGTTCTCCAGAGCAGTGACAAGGGGCTGGTGGGGACCTGCTGCTCCTTCCTGCTGAGCAAACAAGAACCTGGCAATAAGTAGCCCAGGAAAGAAGAGAAGACACAATGGAACAAGGGCAAATTTAATAATAAGCAGGAAAATCCTCCCAAATGCTCTGCTGGCCTGAAAAATGTGAAAGGTATCACAATTTCTTGATGATCGGAGAGATAAATGGGATAGAAAGTCATGAAAAAAAAAAAAGCTAATTGAACAGGTATAAAGCAGAAATAGGCTAAAAAATTATGAAGAATATGGCATCATAGATGTTTCTACCTCTCTCAACTTAAATAGGCACTTCAGGACGTATAGATGAATGCATAGCAAAAGTAACAAGGGCTTCCCAAGTGGTTCCAGACGTGCTACACAACAGCACAGACACTGAACTTAGGCAGTGGGTGTTCAGAGCCTCCCTGTCAGAACAGGTCTGTGGATTTAAACTGAGCCAGGGACATGACCACAAAGTACCAGATGTTCCACTGAGGGAAATTAGAGTTGATCCAATGGCACCAGGAATGCTCTCATGACACAGAGGTTGGGCTGAGGGTCTCATGCTGTGGATTGAAGTGTGTGTCCTTAGCAGGCTCACACAGACAAAATCCTTGTGCCTTAAGCTTTTACAGGTTATTGGGCGTAGCTTTTGAAGATCTGTTATGCCAAGGACTGTAATCTCATTAAAATTTTCTTCAAGTTGTCTCACTCCCTTTTCGTAAATAATTATACCACCATTTCCAAGGTAAAGAAGGAAGAAAAACGCCAACAATGGACCCCATTTACCATTGCATTACACCTGTTTTACATCACACACAGAAAGCTGTACCAGTATAAAACCTACCTGTTTCAAGAAATCAAACCTCTATTCTAATCCTGATCATTTCATAGAGACACAAATCCCTGAAAACCTGAGTATTTCAGCATTTTCTCTTTTCTTTCAGCACTTGCTAGTCAACTATTTGCCTTTTTCTCTTTACGCTGGGTCACCACTACAAAAATCTCAGCCAAACTACATGAAGTCATGAATATGATTATGGTCTGCTAATGTAAACAGGCAGGAAGGGGTAAAATAGGTTGGGTTTGTGTGTGTGTGTATGAGAGAGAGAGAGAGAAGGATCCAGATCCACTTTATAAACATCCATCTCCAGTAATGAGTCCTCTAGGAAGAAATGAAAAATAGCCCAGGCCTGGTAAAGTCAATTAAGTTGCTTTTAAATAAGAGGTTACCCAGAGAGGCCAAGAGTTAACATGTAAAGGCTTATTGCCAGTGCTGTAAAAAATAAAAGGAGGCTTGAATATTTGAAGACATTTGGTTGCTATTATAAACAAGTGGATCTAATAGTGTGGGTACATTCATAGACTAACTGTAGAAGTTGGGCATCTTATAAGGACACATTGAAAGGAAAAACTGCAAGGTTCCCTGGCTAAATAATTCCAAATGGGTCATTATAAAACCACTGATACAACACGTGTGGTTGGGACATGGGGCATTTATAAGAAAAGCTTTTCAAACCAACCAATAATGAGCAGCTAACAGCAAGAGCACAGCCAAAGGTGTATGTAATCTGCAGAGAACACATGGCAAAGCTTTACGGTGCAAATTCTTATAATGACCTGGAGAGCAGATGGCCCTGACACCAGTTCAAGACGTTTGGAAAAGTCGACTGAGGTTTATCAGATTCTTGAGATTCAGAATTGTAAAAATGAGCTTAGTGACAGCACCTTCCAGGGAGGAAAGGGGTGTATTTAAAGAGATGAGAAAGAAATTAAAGAGAAGACAAAAGGAGAACAATGATTTTCCTCTTTTTCTGCTGGAAAGTCCAAATTTTTCTCCTTGGAGCAAAAACTCATTTTGTGGAGGGTTTCAAGTAGATTACAGTGGGCTGCTGGCAAATTCTGAGCATGGACCTGTAATTCTTGCAAAGACTTGGAGGTGGAGAGACATCATACCCAGGCATCAAAATCACCCTGCAGAGGCCACTGCTGACCCACCCACCCTCTCCCAACACAGGAGCTTCCTGAGATGCCGTGGGCTGTCAGCTCTTCCCATTGGAAGCAATGGCAGTGCTGCTCTCTGCTCCAGCTCCATGATGACCAATCCATTCCCACAGCACCCCATACGCAGCATGTCCATCCACAACAATGGAATTGTGTCCTCAAGACTTGCTGCTTTTCCAAAGGAAAACAGTCACCATTTGACTGACACACTTGACAAAACCACAACAGCAGACTCAAGACATCTAGCAGGAGTTTTGGCTACCGCAGACCTTTTCTGTCACAGCCTGATAAGCAGCTCAGAGTTGCCTGCTGACCCAAACTATTCATGCCCCCCACATCACATATTTAAATATCTGAGCCTCTTCACAGACATGTCTTTGTATCATACAAACAAGGACATGAGATGGGAAAGTGATGTCCAAGAAAACGTGAGGGATCGAGTTTTGGGATCCTAAGGAGGCAGAATGACCCCCAGTGAAGAAGTTTTCAGAAGTACCAACATAAACTTGAGTTAAACATTAAGTTGCTCCTGACTACCCAACAGCAGCACTTTGCCTCTGCCCTTGTTAGAGATGAGGCTCACCTGTGAATTCCCAGGAGATACAGCAAACAGCTCTTCAGTATAGCAAAGGGGAATCTGGCATCAGGATTCGCATTTTGAAATTAAACTTGGAACAATGGGTCCCTCGCATGGATCAGTGACTTGCTGCTCCTGTTCTGGAGCACAACACTTATTTCTTGCCAGCTCAGCAAGCAGCAGGACAGTGGGACCACATGCCCTTCCTTTCCCAAGCCTCCTGCCTGCCTCCCTCACACCACCTGTCAGCTGCAAAGGAATGTGAGATCAGCAAACACAGGGTCAAGCGAATTAACGTCACCAGAAAGGAAGTGGGGTCAGAGCTAAGTGGCGTTTCCCTGCATGGACTGCAGGCTGAGAGCGTGGATGGGGACAATTAACTCAGCAGCTTGATGAGGAGACTGCCTCTTCAGTCTCCTTTTCCTTCAGAGGGAGGGGAAGGAAAATGTAGTCAACAGAAATCATTTCTACCTGACAGCACCCACCCAAAGGGCCATCCAGCCTCACCATGCCTGGGCAGAGCCCTGGGAATCCAATAGCAAAGGTGGCTCCTGCCCCACCTTCCCTGTGCACCACGGAATGGGATGGCAGAGGAGGAGGAGGCAGGAGTTCAAATCTGCCTCTATTTGTTTAAGCCACCAGTAAATTAATGCTGCAAATCTGCCAGGCTGACCCTGTGGTTTCAGTGAGATTTTTTCTGGCTTTTTGGTCTAGGGTATTATACACACAGGTTTCCTTTCCAGCCCTTGATAAACATTGCTGACCAACTACTCAGGAGGAACAGGGTGGAGGGAACATTCCCAAATCCCAGTGTGAAAACCCTGTAGCCTTCCCTCTCATATAAACATTGCTCTTGTCACCAAAGTCCTGCACCTTGTTCCCAAGGCAGGGAACAACCTCTCCCAGCTGTGGTACCTGTGGGCTTTGGGGTCACCTGCCAATAAGCAGCAGAGGGTCAGCCTGGATATCAGCAAGTCTGTACCACAACAGGGAAGCCCTGGGATTATTTATTAACTTGCCCTAATGCCATCAAAGGGGAAAGCACCAAGAGCATGGAGACAGTGGGGAGAAAAGAAGGAGAGGCTGAGTCAGTGGTGTGATGAAGAGCCAGGTCTGGGAAGATGCCAGCAAGGTTGCCCATAGGATTCCTAAAATCTGGGTCCTTAAGTTGTGCAGAGCACCACTCCTGCCCTCTGGAGATCCCACCAGCACCTCAACCCAACAGGCACAGCACAGAGCAGGGATGGTTTGGGCAGTGCTCTCGCATCCTCGCCAGCCATGAGCAGGGCAGGCACTTGTGACAATCCAAAACTGTGGTGATGGCCTCCACCCTGGAGCAAATTCACAGAGTTAGGAAATAAAGCCTTCTTGGGTGCTCAGCCTGTTTCCCTAAGGAAAGGAGGTGAGCCCTGCATGCTCCATTAATTGATTTGTCTCTCCTGTCTCCATTCACAGCTGTTGGGTGTTTGGTGCCATTTCCACCACTTTTAGCTGCCTGCTGTCACTCTTACAGAAACAAAGTTCTATGCAACATGGAAGAGGAAAAAGTCTGTGCTGTCACTGAGACAGTCATGGACTTCAGCCACACTACTGGACATCAGAGAATCCACAAACCAGAGCACCATTAGAAAGATGCACACAGCAACAAGGTCTCTGGACTAGACACCAAGAACTCCCTCTCTGAGAATATGTTTGGCAATCAAGTTTCTCCAGTTCCACTACTCATTTGTCCTTTCCAAACATGCTTTTAAGATCTTCTGAGGCAGAGAAGGTCACTAAGGAGAGTGGGCTCTCACTGTGGAAGGGCTGGTCCACCAGTGCCCATGCTGGCAGTGGTCAGAGAGGAACCACAAGACAAGGTGTTCTCCAGAAGTGTGTAATAACACCTTACACAACACGACTACAGCAGGTGGGAGAAGCACAGTGGCACTGGGAGCTGACATCTCATCAGTGGGCAGGGAATGTTCTTGGACTGATGGCAATGAGAGGGAAGAAGGTGCAAAACATCAAGTGCAATGAAGGGAGCTGACATACACAAAGCAGCAGGTGCCTTGGCAGCCATGCAAAGAGCTGTCCACCATGCCAGAGCCCAGAGGAGGCAGCAAACCAAGCCCAGGTAGACTCCTTGCCAGCTCCTTCTCCTCTCCTTTCCCATGGCACAAGCAGCCCAGCCCCATCCTCTTTGGTGTGGCTGGCAAGTTTGTTTGTCCTGAAGCACTGAAAAGCCTCAATGTGGCTGTGTTGATCCCAGGTAATATCTGTCACACTATAAAACTCGTTATATACACCTCATTCCTTCTTCCACACACACAGCATCTCCCCTAAATCCCCTTTGTAAAATACAAGAGCAGGAAAGAGAAGAGAGAGATGTGTGATTGAGTTACAATTTGGCTGCTGGGTAGGGCTAAGTCAGGTCTCACAGCTGGAAGGAACTGGATGGTCTCATAAATTCTTGGATTCTCGAGGACAGTAACTCTCTGCTTGATTTACTCAAGCCTCATGGCTGGGACACTCTACACAGGAGGAAGGACTCAACCTGCTCCTGTATGAGCATCATCCCCGTGCTACCCCTTGCTTTCATGCTAAGGTGGTGCACAGGGACATGAACTGCTCAGTTTAGGGAACAGATCAACAGGCTGGCTCTCAAAAACCCCCTCCTGGTCCTCACTTTCCTGAGCCTCATTTTCCCTGTCTGTAAAAGGAATGCCACAGCTCTTCTGACAAGGGAAAAACCCTCTTGTATCAGCCAGGAGACAAAATCCACTTAGTATCACATGAAAAAAGGAAAAGTGCCCCTAGAGGGAGATCAGTCAGCACAGGCTTGTCCCTACGCTCCAGCTTCGATTAGATCCTCCACTGGGGAATAAACAACTTTCACCTTGCCATGACCCCAGGGAGTCCTTCAGCCCTCCTACACAGCAAAGCCTCCAGCATCCCCACGTGGAGCTGGAGCAGCCTGGAGCCCCCCCACCTGCAAGGAGTGACCAGGATGCCTGGCCTTGCCAAGCCCACTGGGGACCTGTGACTGTGGGTTCCACAGCATCAGAATGTGGGTCCCCTCAGCTGCAGAGCAACTGCTGCCTTTAGCTGAAATGAGGCAGCTCAGCACATGGCAAAAAGGCAGAATTTTATTTTGCTTTGCACATAGATAAGTAAAATAATTGTGCTTCTTTGGGATTAAATGTACATTAAATATATGACATGCTGTGCTTCGAGCTGAGGTACATGTATTCAATCTGCCCATATATTACTACTATGCTACTTGTCAGGCATCTCCCCCAAGCCAAGGGGGAGGGATCCATCTGAACCTCCAATTAAAGCCCAGCTCTCATTAAAGGCACCATTGTAGCCAAGAGGGAGGGGGGGAAAAAGTAGAAAAAGATAATTCTGTCAGCACAGATGTCTCCTACGCTGAGGGGTTTGCAAAGAAATAAAACCTGAGCCACTATTAGACCATTTGCAAAGTTATAGACTGTAAATAAACAGAGCAGAGCAGTTCCCCCACCTAGGAGATACCACAAGTCAGTGGACAGCACTGACAAGCCTGAGTCTTGCTGTAACTGTCTTATCTTTCTAATCCTCTGGATTATTAATAGTAGTAGGGCTGTGATAGAGTCCAGAGGCCACACCGTGACAGACACCACCGTGTGAAGCATCCCACAAACACACAGGGAGAGGCCAGTCCTGGCTCTCCAGAGTTCCTGAGGCAGAAGGATGGGACAAGGCAGGCACAGGAAGATTAGGGAAGGTGCCCAAGACCACAGGGCATACCAGTAGCAGAGGAGAAAACAAACCTGCTTCCCCCTAAACTCTATGTCTATCCCACAAAGTTCAGAGCAGGATTCTCACTGATTTCCCTCACATTTTCTGCTCCATACTAGTTTGGCAACCCACTTAAAGAAAGCTTTGGTAGACACCTCCCTTGTCTTGATCATACCAAAGCCAAGGATCAGCAACATGCAAGATCCAGCCAGTACCTGATCTGACACAAAATCCAGTTCTTTTGCCATATTTTAATGGGGTTAATCTGCCACCAACTCCCCCAACTGAATCTGTACATGCTACATCTGGACCTTGCTAGGTCTGGTGCAGGGGATACAGGAGGAATCAGCAGCTGTGGAGATGGAAGTGAGAAGGGGCAGCGACCAGCCCATCTCTCTCCACAGCAGTTGGCTGGCACCAGAACTGAGCTGGGACATCAACCCAGGCACAAAGCTAACAAGAGGAAACAGCAAACCAATTTTCATTCTGCTGCTGCTGCTCACAGCGTGGAATGGGAGTCACTGCTCCACCCTGGTGTTTTCTGATTTCCCTCCTCCCAAAACACCTCAAGCTTTGTGATGCTTTGCATAGTGGAATATAGGGAGGTAGATATGAGGAGCAGTAGCACCACATGCACCTGCTGTGAGACCAGTTCCATGGATTCCTGTAAGACAGTGCAAACAGAACTAGGGAGAATCATTGTCCCATGTCATGCTTCAGCCTGTCTGAGAGGCCGGTCCCATGGAACAAGCACAACATCTCATGGCTGTACTTGAAGACAAGAAGAAAATGGGCTAAGAAGGACAGTTGCCCTCTAGGATAGGATTTCTAGTTCTTTAACTGAAGTTGGATGTCCAAAAGGAGAGCCTCAAGTTCAACAGGTGCTCACAGCATTGCCAAACTCATTGTCCTTGCCTGTCTCCTGCCCACCTCTCACTGTTTTAGAGGGAATCCTCTTGCTCCAAGCTCTGCCCATATCTCTGGGACATCACGAGTCTGGGTGAATAGGACAACTCCTCCTGTACACGAATTTCCTAAGCCCCACCCAGCCTGAGTGCTGCTGTGACACCAAACATCTGAATACTCTGCTTCCAGAGAGATTATGACTAAATCACCCTCTTCCTGCATCCTCCTTCCCAAAGCTGAGCCTCTGCTCTGGATCTGCTCTCCCTGAGAGCATTCCCTTTGCCTCTTGCTCATTTGACTTGGCTCCTGCCTGGATGCCCACAAAGCCTTGACTTTCCTGCTGGCTCAGGACTGCTCAAGCAGTTTCCTCCAGAGGCAAATGGGTGCATTCAACAGAGCAATAAAATCTGAGCAGCTTTCTGGGCACAGGGCCTAATCCAACTCCCAGTGAGGAGGAGGAGCAGGGTTATTCTGTTAAAGGAAGGGGGGGGCTTGGGGAAAAGACAGAAGGAGGCTCTGGGCTGCAGGGATGGGACAGTGACATTGCCACCCTGGTGGACCTCTTCAGAGGTCACCACTAGGAAGGTAGCAAGTGGTAAATACTTTTCCATTGCATGGATGCCCCCTTGTTCTCATTCATGTTTTCTCAGTGCTACCTTGTGCTTCTTAAGCAAGCCATAAATTCAGTCATATGGGTTTTCTCTGTCCTCCTTTTTTATTTTTTTTTCTGACATCCATTTAATGACTTTTCTCTTTAATATATGGCAGGCATTTTCCTTCTAAAATACCTGAGGTTTAGGACAGGTAGTAAATGGAGACCTCTCACAGAACCACTGGCCCAGAACCCAGTCTTATTGGCACTTAGAAAAGGAGATCCATTTTTCCTCTCTGCTCTTCAATTAGCTGTAATGTTTGCCTTTAAAACATAAAATTAGAAGCCTTTTTGGAGGCACAAAGCAATATTATACTGCAAAACACGTTTTTATGCTACCAGTTTAGCACAGTAGATAAATTAGACGGTTTCTAGGCACCGCTCTCCTCTGAAGATTTAGGGTCCAACTTTCAGTTCCTGTGAAAATAATGACCTCCCTTGCTCTTTGTAGCTCTGTGCTTGATCTTACTCATATTAGCAAGACCTTTCAGGTCGAATAGTACAGGATTTAGTGCTGGAAAGCAGAGGCATTGAGCAGACAAACATCTCAAAGTCCATCCGACTGAGCCATTCATTGGATAAATAGGTCACAAGTTCCTGTTCAGTACTGTCAAGCCTCCTCATATATCCGAGAGCTGCTTTCTTAAGGAAAAGCTTAATACAGTTCCTCTCACCCATCCAGATGTCTTTTCACTGAGCAGTCAAACAGGAGGGATGGGGAAGACTCTTGGGAGTGAGTCACTGGTGGGAAATGGGGATTGAGATCCCAGGGATCCAGCCTTCAGTGAGGTTGTGCTGAACACAAGACTGGGTCTAATGCCAACCCCTCCAGCACTGACTCCTGCCCAGACCAGAAGCAGCCTCAGCCTTACCACAACAAAGTCCTGGCACAGGACTGTCTTTACCAGAGCGCTGTGTACAACTCATGAATCACAGGTTGGCTGCTCTGGGTTAAAAAGCCCAGAGCACAACTTCATGCTTCTGTTGAACCCAAGCACACAAACCCCTTCCCACCCTGTTCCCCCCTTTATTACCCTCAGCCCAGAGAGGCTTTGAACCCATCTTTACTCCAGGTAGGCAGCTTAAACTCAAACTAGAGCAGCTGATGCTTTTGGCTCTGGAGGTCTCTGCTTTGATGACCGTGTGGCCCAGCCATGACCACCCATACTTTTATAAATCTTTAGTCCTGTGGCATTACAAAGGTGAAGCCAACCCAGCTGAGAGGAACAACTCAACCAGTTGTACTCCATGGGGATATCCAGCTGGTCCATGCCATTCTCTTCCTGGCATTGGCCTTGCTGTCACAAATCCATAAATAAACACATTCTAAGACAAAAAGCAGTTAACGTTCATATTTTCTTAAAGTGGTTCAAATCACCCACAGCATGTGAGAGTGAAAAATGTCCCAGGATGGCAGCTATTGATCTCAAGAGGCAGTGAATTGTGCTCCATGTTGGATCAAAGGGGAGTACAAAGCAGAGAAGAGCCACTTTCTCCACCACACATCGATGATTTTCCAGATGTCTTTTATGGGAAATAATGGCACTCAGCACTGTTAACAAAAAGCAGCCAAATCACAGGAAAGGGAGTCTTGACTCTTTTATCTCACTGGTGTTACTCATCCATCTCTAGAGCTAGCTGATAGCAGAATGATTGATTCAGAAATTACAGGAAAAAGAAAAAAAGTCAATGAAACCACTAAGACATATTAGCAGATGTACCTGCTCCAATCATTCTGTCTGTGCTTTCAAATCCCATTCACCTTCCTTGTCTGCTGGGACACAGGACATAAAATGGAGAGCAGGACTGACAGGTCAGCAGATCTTCAGCTGTTGGACCAGCATCCCAGCATTTCTAGAGAACCCACCAATGTCTAGAAATACCCATGGGAAAAAGATGACAAGTTGCCTTAATACTCACCAGCTTCAGGTAACAAAAAGAATTCCTCTTTCGCTTCCCAAAAGAGTTTCCTAAGGAACACAAAGAAGTTGATTTTCTTTAGTTTTTCTTAATTTGTACTACAAATTTCGTTTCCCCCAAAAGTGCTGTGTCCTCTTTAGCCTGAAATGACAGGAGGGGGCACTTCTGTCAGGCAAAACACCAAACTAAAACACAGAAAAACTTGTGGGTGTTCAAAACGGCTGAGCCTTAGATTTGCAACAACATGAACCTTTCAAATCCTCTACCAAGACCCTCCTGGTCCTGGGCTCCTCCACCACTTGGCAGCTGGTTGGACTCTCCTACCAGGACCTGAACATTTATTCCCAGGTACTGGAAGGTGTTTTGTGGTGTGGATACTCCAGGAACACTTCTGGGGCTCGTTATGGGATTTCCAGGGAATGCTGAGCTGCGTGGCCAAGGTGGTTCCTCTCAGACCATCTATACATCTAACACAAAGCAGGTGTGTTGCCCTACCCCTCCCAAACCTTTTGAAGTCCACCGAGTGCTTCGAATCCCTTACTTTGCTAAATACAGCAGTACTTTTCCTTGCTTTCCAGGTCTCCTCTGAGAGGAAATGATAAAGGCAGCTGAGCTCAGGAGCCAGTCCAAGTGCCTGAAGTCACATGCAGGCAGTGAGAGAAAAGCGACTTGATTTTAGGGGCGATGAACCAGGGCTGTCTTCCTTGTCTTCACTCGGATTTGTGAGGGTTCAGCACTTCTGGAAATTGCTCCATTTCTATTTAGGTGCCTAAAACTGGCTGGAGAGGCATAAATATAGGTTTGTCGCTCCAAAGCCTTAGAGCAGGGCTTGACATTCAAGAGCTCATCGAAAAAACATGGGAGTTTTTGTGTGTGTGAACTCTGTTCATTGACGTGTCTGAGGAGCTCAAAGTTTTCCACTCCCTCTGAGTTGTTTCAAAACTATGCATTTTCACCAAAACCATTCACCCAAACCAAACCAAAGCAAGCGGACTGGTTTCTGTCAAAGTTTCAGAAACACCAACCGGCTTGCAAGGCCCTTCTTAAGAATCCCTCAATTAATGAAAATGTTGAAACAGAGGGAAACGAAAAATCTTCAGGAAAACCAAGGAGAAGGTAAAAACAACTCCTTCAGGAAAGAAAATTTTAATTAAAAATAATATCCCAGTGGATAATTTATGTTTCTATGTAAGGATTTAAACTGCAGAAGCAGCAAAGTGGATTTTTTTTAACGCCATCAGCACAGAATCCGAGAGTGGAAAACATCAGATTTCAAATTCATGTATTCTGTTATTCTGTATTTGAACATCTTGTTTCTATTTAATAGAATAGGCCTTCTTTCTCCGGATTTTTCTTTTTCTTTCTCCTATTTTTAAAAAAAAAAAAGAAAAGAAAAGAAACACACACACACACACACACCCCCTCCCCAACCCATATAATTCATCCTAATATATTACAAATGGCATACTAAAAGAGCATGCCCGGAAAATATTAATAACTGAATTCAAATGAGTTTTTCCTAAGAGTCTAGAATCGAGGGGGAGAAATTCCTTATGTATTTGTGAGGGGAAAACGAGGAGAAAAAAAAAAATAATCGAGACAGAGAGATTTTTCCAGGCACTCTGGGAAGAAAACTGTGTGCTGTGTGGAGTCTCTCTGAGCATGACAGAAAAGGGATTAAAGCAGGTGACACTTTGAACTTAGCTTAGATAAGTGACCCTCAAAATCAACAGTCCAAAAGTTTAGTACACAGATTCCCTGGACACGTCTAGTCGGGTCTTCGTCAAAACCTTCCCGACTTCAGTAAGTCAAATTAAAATAAAGAAGACAGGTTGCTCGGGTTATCTTTTAATATTGTTTTAGCCACTTATTAGCACTAATGGACAATTAGTGGCCGGCGTAGATATTTTCTGTAATGCGAAGCAGAGGGGATAATTCTTTGTTTGCTTCTGTGTGCGGGAAAACCTCATCTGCGGTCGAATGTATAAAAATAGCAGCCAGCAAAGAAGTGTGAAAGACACCAGTTAAACAGTCCAATTTCCAGAGAAGAATATAGTTGAAAACAGATCCTTCTCCAGAGTTAAGAAATCCTCCTGATGCACTTGAAGCATAAGGAAGTCTGCACTTTATAAACAACCAAATATACGCTCAGGATAAAAGGCGAGGCTTTTTGAACTCCTAGCTGGCGTGTTAGGAAGACCTTTAATGACATTAGCAGTTCTTCAAAACCAGAAAGGCCACATTATTTCTGATCCTATATGGTCACCACATGTAGCTTTATAAAGAGGGGGGGGGGAAAAAACCCTCTCTTCATGCCAATAAATAACTTGCCAGAAGAGAAAATATTTACCACTGCTTTTCAAAATTCTTTACTCATGCAGTAAAATCCTCCTCTGAGAAAATGAGCCCGTAAAGAAACCCAAGGCGTTTCCTCCGGCACTACCGGCGGTGCGGAGCCGGCTGCCCCGCGCCCCTCTGCGGGACTCTGCGCCCGCGCCCCGCTCCGCAGCCCTTTAGTCCCCTCGTTAACACCTCGGCCTTGGTGCGGTTCCCAGAGAGATGCGCGGAGAGCAGCAGACACAGCGGATATTATAAAAATAATAAAAGGAACAATAGTAATAATAATAATAAGGGTAATACCTGGCACTAGCTGCGCGCTTTGGCTCCGGCGCCCGGCGCGCAGGCAGGGCCGTCTCCTGCTCCGCGGAGGCGCTGCTGACCATGAGCAGAAGATATTAATGGAGTTATAATTGAGGGATAACAGACCGGGCAGCACCTTCGGTGCTCGGGAGGGCTCGGTCGCTTCCTTAAGCGGAAAAATTAAGTCGGGACTTCAAGCGAGAGGAGCATTCCTCCCCCGCCAAGCCAAGGCTTTGGGCAGAAAAATTTATATTCCCTGGCTCCGAACAGCGAGAGAAAACACCTACCCTATCCCTGAGCCGCGGAGCCCCCGCCGGTCCCTGCGGATCGAGAGCCGGCTCCTCGCGGCAGGGCCGAGGGTTTTCGCTTTTGAGGGAGATCAATGGTTTGTTTCTGTTTTGGGGGAACGATTTCAAACAAACACACAATAAATCACCTCCAGCCCCTGGCCCGGCTGCTCCGCGGGTGCGCTTGGCCCGCGGAACTGCAGCGGCCCCGGCTCTCTGCGGCTGGAGCTCCACTCAGCCTTCATTGCCATCTCCTTCCAAGAATATTTTCACAACCCCGAGCAGCTGCAGAGAATGGGCATTTAGTACCCTCCCGCAAGTTCAACAAGCTCTCTTTTCCCTTCTTGCTCCAAACCCGCATTTTCTAAGCACGCTGCAGTTTTCTACACTTCTATCCCCCCTTCTAAATGGGTCGAATATAGGGATGTTTAGCTGGGTTCTTATTTTGGTTTTTGCTCTTTGGGTTTTTTTTAATAATCAAGAAAAAAAGATACTCAAAAGATCGCAACCTGAACCCACCCGTATTTTAACTCCCCGATCAACATCTTTCCAAAGCCGTGAAGTCCCGAGGAGTGTTTGCTCGAGGACGCTGCACCGGGAGCTCAAGAAATTGGTTTCTGCGACAAACCCCTGATCAAGCAGAAAACTTTATCCTTGGAGCCAGACTGGTTCCCATCTAGTAATTCAACAGATAGTCTTAGTACGAATCAGGAAAAAAAATTATATATACATAACGAATTAAACAAAAAAGTTAGGTAACCTATGGAATTTTTGTCCATACAAGTAAAGGTGCAAGGCAGGAGAGGGCAGTAGCTCAAGCAGAGGGACCTGTTGTCCCTACGAGCTCACAAACAATTGCAGTTTCCCCCCTTTTTTCCCCCTGTATCCAGCCCTAGTGGCGCTGCTTCAAGGAGGGATTTGGGGGAGGACTGCAAATTCCCCACCTGGAGAGGAGAGACCCCGGCACTCCCAGTGGGTGACAGCACCCACGCGCACACCTTCACCAATAAAATCTTTACTTTCTTGTTAATTTGCCCATTTTATTTTAATTTCTCTCCCTTAACTCTAACCCTCTCATTTGGAGCTGCTCTCCTTACGGTTGGATGGACATAGGTTTGGGTTTTGCCTCTGTGCTCTCAGCTCCACCGTTCCTATAAAATACGGAGTCGAATAATAATCAATATTATCCTCCATCTCCTGACAGAGGTGCGGAGCTGTCGTGTGGAGGGAGAACCCTGCGCCATCACCGACAGCTTCCCGTGCCAGAGCTCGAATTAACAAACTCAAGACACCTCTGTTTTAATTGCCTAATATTGCACAAGCCTAAAGAAAGGGATGTCCCAGAAAGCTGCATTTCAAACGCTGCGAGTGTTTAATATTCCCTGTAACTCTTTGCAGAAGCACCGACCATCCAAATAATAAATATCTATTTTATCCTCACGGTCTTTCTCCACGTCTACTTTTATTTGGGAGTTGCTCCTATTACTTTTTCGGCTGAGTAAAAGGGATCCAGTCCCAGCCCGGAGCGCTGAGGGGAGCAACTTAAGGGCTGGAAAGCCTTCATGGACAGAGCTCCCTGTTCCTTCCCAAACATCTACTCCAGCTCATCCCAGCAAACCCTCCAGCTACTTTCCAGGAACAGGAAGAAGGGAGAAAAGCTCTTTGCCAAACTATTCGCAAGCGCACTTCAAAATAAATGAGTTGCCTACTAAAACTTAATGTTATACAAGATGTCTATTTGTCTATATTAGATTTTAAGCAGCTGTTCGTATACTCAAATCCACTCCCTCTCCCGCGAATTTAACTGAAAAGAGGGAAGCAAAGAGATAAAACAGGGAGTTGTTTATTTTCCCAGCTCCTCTGTGCTCCCCCCTCCGCGCTGCGCTGGAGCGGAGCCTCCGCGCTCGGCCTGTGCGGAGCGGCGCGGCCGGCTCTGCACGGACAGCTGTTTCCCTAGAGCCGAGTTTAAATTGGTTCTTTGTTCCTCGGGAAAAGGAAAAAAAAAAAAAAAGGGAGAAAACCCCACCGAGAACCGAGAGATGAGGGAAAACCAGACAAAAGAGGAGAGCGGGGGTCCGCGCCCCCCCGGCTCGGCCGCCTCAGTCTGGCCTTATCGGAGCCCAGCGCTAAGAGGAGATAATTTGCACCGTGAGAGTGGGGTGGTTTGGGTTTGGATTTGTTGTTTCCCGCTCTCCCACCCAGGCGCTGGTGCAAACCCCCCCGCCCGCATTGCCGCGGTGGCTGCGGGAAGCCACACGCCCCGCAGCCGGGCTCCCACCGCCGCTCCCTCGGCCACGTCAAGAGAAAAAACACCTAAAACTACTACGTGAGAAACGAGTTTTCGCTGTTAAAAACGGCGGGTCGGGAAAGCTACTTCCCCCTTCCAAACCCATTCGAAAAGCCCCCTCGGCATCTCGCCCCATTCCTCATCACAACACTGCTTTCTCAGTCTTTTTCCTCATTCCCTTTCCGTGTCTGTGGGACAAACCCGTTGGGAATCCCACCTCCCAAACTCAAACTCCAGCATCTCTCTCCCAGGATCAGCACAAGCTTTACATACTATATACATACCCACCCTGCACATACACACACATACATTTCCTGCCGCGCTGAGCTATTCCACTACGATTTACTCCACTCATTCTACATCCCTCATTAATCTCGCGTGCCAAATTAAACCGCTTCGCTTCTGCCGCACAGAATTTTTTTTTTAATTTTTTTTTTTTTTAAGGGAAAGAGGTATTTTCCAAGCTGCTTTCAGACAACACCCGATCACGCCATTCCCATCCCCTCCAGTTTTTCGCTTGGCAGGATGGGACCCCTAAAATTCTTTCCCTTCATTGTTCGATAATTAGAGAGCCGAGGTCTGTTGGGAGAGGTAATAGGGAATGTTTTATTAAAGCAACTGACATATCGTGGGGCGGAGTGGGTGGGAAGATAAACTTGCCGACACACAAGCCCTTCTTCGAGATTTTAAATATGTTTGCTCGAAGCCAAAATCCGTTGCTTTTTTGCTCGTGAAAACCCCAAACCGAACAACTACAAGCGGGAGGTTAATAGCTTAAATGAGAGACTCGGGCGAGGAATGCAGGATCGACTCCCTCCCCCCATTAATAGCCTTAAACGACTTTACATTTTTATACCCGAAGTTGAGTACTCAAGAACTCTAAGCGTGTTTGTAAGACTAGAAAGATCTATTGAGAGACTTTCTTTTTTTAATAGAGCATTAATGTTTCCCAAGACTTCGTATTAACTCAAGAATCACTGAAGGTCGATTTGTAAGTGTCTGGACACTATAAAAGTGTTTGTAAAGCAAAGTCAGTTGCGTGCATTAAAATAAGGAGGTTCCTTTGTGAGATTTCATGCCAGGCCAGGAGCCCTTTTAAATGCTATTCAACTGCCTCATTAGAAGGAGCTAACAGGAGTCAGGCCTCCTCTTTAACCCCCCTCCCCCCGTGTCCTCCCCTCAAATCAGCCCTTTAATACATAGACTGGCAGATTAGGGGCTTTTAAAAGCTGGCTCTGTCCCGGATAGCCGGTTTCCTATCCTCCTATTGTGACAGCTCTTCCCTGCTATCAATTACATCCCACCCCAAGCTGACCACCCCTCCCGCCCTCCACCGGCTCCCCGAGGGGCTGAGCCCCGGCTGCTCCGAACCTCTCCGGCCACCGCGCCTGCCCTGCCTCGGGCCCCGAGAAACGAGGTGAACATCCCTGCCTTTCCCCTCTCAGTCCCCCCCAAAAATAAAAAATAGGATGCCTGGACCCGAAAATCCGTTTCCGAATAGATTAACAACCCCTCCTATGTTAACACCGGCTCTGTTCTTTTTCTTATTAGATGGCGGAGATGAAGGAGGCGGTGGGGGGGAGAAGGAGCAAAGCGGAGGGGGAAGGTTGGTCACCGTTATCTGCACTCCACATGTTCTCTGTGGGTATATATAAAATATAGGAATAGAGTCCCCTTTAAGTAGTTCTTTTATGACTTGTTTTAACAGAAAACATAGAATAAGCCAATGTTTGATATTACAATATAAAACACATTTGTGGTATGCTGGGGGCTGGCTTGTTCCTCCCTCCTTCCCCCAGTTCTGTTCCTCACCCAAATCTGGTTCAGACCCCACCCCTCTTAGTGAAACGGGCACAGACCTTCTACCTGAAACAGTGTCCTCCCTGGTCCACAGCCATGCAGTGGTTGTCTCTTAAAAGAGAATTTGGACTTGCTGCTCATACAAATATGAATCTCCAGTTTTTTATTATTATTGCTACTAGGCATAATGTTGGCATCATAATTCCAGTTATATGAGGGCCTGGATTCCAAAAGCCGATTGAAGCCTGATAGAACAGAACTACATATAAATCTGAAATCAAAGCCAAACATGTCCTAATAAAAACTAACCCAATGCAAAAATCTGGTGGAGAAACAGCAAATCCATTCTCTCTCCCATATACCAAACCCTCAGTCCATAATGACACAGCAATAATTTAAAAGAACCCCAGGCTGGCCACAAATACAGCCCAAAATGTGATGTGCAATCTTGAATGTGTGGGCAGAAATGTCAAGTGTCAAGAGAAAAAGCACAGACAAGAACTCGCTTGGGGCACTTGTTTTTGCGAAGGGATGTGGCTCAAGAGTAGCAGCAGACATTTCACACAGGATGAGCACTCATCTCTGCTCTAATCCTAAACTCAGCCTCCCTTGGAAAGTCTGAATGCTTCTATTTTTAATCAGAATCCCAAGGTCCCCTCCTCTTACACTGGGACTACTCTTTGAGGTCATAATTAGAGCCAATTGCAAACCATTGCCTTGTCATTGAAATGAAATAGGTTTGCTTGACACCAGAGCAAAATTCCTCTTCAACCAGAGGAGCAGGATCAGTGAAGATTTGTCCATGGGGAAGTCCCAGATGGTTCATGAAAATGGACATTGGAACAAAATGAAACAGTATTTGCACGGATTCAACCTTAAATCCTGAGTTATTCCTGCAGCAGGAAGGGATCCTGATGCTGGTGAAGCGTGACAGAGCATGCTGTGCCACAACTGACCATCACTTCGGGTTTCTGCCTTCAGCCCTTCCTTACAATGCTTACAGTTGCCTGCTCCCACAAAGAACAAACACAATTCCTGATTTTCAGGGCCAAATATTCCCTTCTGTTCCTGTGAGCCCAGTCACTGAGCCCTGATGACAGTCATGCCTTAGGCTGGAAGGCCCCAATTCAGCAATGTACCCCATCAGCAAGCCACTTCAGCACCTGCTTAACTTTGGGGCTGGATTAACACAGCCTCCAGAACATGCTTTCAATTTATTAATAGTTTAAAGCAACACGAAGAAATTGTAGGGAGTGGAATTTAAAAACCATGCGGCACTGGGATCAGTATGGGGGGAAAGCAATCCCCCCCCTCCAAAAAAAAAAAAAGATAAGTATTTAGGTGGGTAAAAAAAAAATAAAAAAGGTGAAAACATAAAAAGTATGAAAGTTCCCTCAGATATATTTTAAAATAAATGTCTCTGCCTGTCCCCTCCCCCACCAGCATATTTCAAGCACTTTGGATGTTTGTGTCTGTCTTCCTTTCAAGGAACCCTGAGCACATGAATGGGCAGAGCAGCAGAATGAATGGGACACTTCAAAGAAAATGAAAACCATTACTGGGAAATCTGTTTATAGAGAGAATGAATGATTATGAGAGAAGATGCCAGCAGAGAGAGAACACAAGTGAGGGTGCTCTCTGCACAGTGCACAACATAACTCAGGGGGGTTCAGACCTCTCCTTAGCAGTACGCCCTTGTATAAATTTTGGGGAAAAAGCCCCCACCCCATTCAGTCTTCCCAGCAAGCCCAGAGTCCCCTCCAATGCCATAGGAATGGTAGCATTCCTGAGCCCCCCATGCACCTGCTCCTGAGCCCCCTGTGGGGTGACCCCCCCTCTTTCCCAATGTCAAGATAGAGTATTAAAAGAAATTATTCCCATTGCCTAGTGTGGATGAGAAATGGATAAACAATATGTCAGTCACATTCCAAGTGTGTAAACTCCATTTACCCTCGACACCACCACACAGAGACCCTGCCCTGAGAACTGCAGATTTTATCTGAACCTCACAACATTCTCACACAGTCTCATCCATCTCCACTGTTGCCTTGTGCTGAGTTTGCAGAGCACTCTGCATTGCATGTGCACTGCCCAGGGACCAAAAAATTTGCACTGGTTCATCTGGACCCAGATGCAACTTCTTCTGAATCTATCCAACCCAGTTTCTGACAGCCAAGCCAGCAACTTGGCATCTTTTTTGGGGGGAAAAATGGGAATAAAAAGGGCTGACAACTTCTCCCATATTGGTACTGATTGCACAACCAGTGCAATCTCCCACACAGGGAGCCTTGGAGATTTCCATGCTTCCATACAGCATCTGAAGGCAGAACTACCAAGGCAAAGCAAACAGCCCCTTGTCATCCCCACCTTCATCACCCTCACTCAGCAGAGCAGATGTGCCCAGACACACAACACATGGACAAATGCATGGGTTACCCCTCAAACGGTGCTATGTTTGATTCTTACTTGCTGGGAGATAAAGAGACAATGGCAAGTCATACAGCCCAGGGTAACAGTGCAGTAAGGCCCTGTTTAGAAGCACTAGAGTGAGGAGATGGCAACAGAAAATAGCCCTGAACCACCCTTGTTATTTTTGGCATAAAGAAGAAGAAAATACTTGTCCTTCTTCAAATACTAAGAGTATTTGTACCATGACCAGTGTGGTTTACACAGCACTTTCAAGAGAAGCAGCAAGATGGACACCAGCAGCCCCGAGGCTGTGGCAGAAGTACGTGAGATGCAAACATTAGTCCTCCAAGAGCTCAAGGAATGATACTATTACAGCATCACTCAGAGCACCAGCTGATGAAGCCACCAGTTTTTCCCATGCCACTGACTTCTTCAGGAGAAAACAAATCCTTCCTAGACATGCCCAGGATAAGAAAAGACCTCGAGGAAATTTGATGGTTTCATACTAGAATGGTGCATATTCCCCAGGGTCCATTTAGCACAGCAAGGGCAGAGCCTGGACCATTCTATCCCCTGGGTTATGCCCTGAAACCTCCAAGTAGCATCATGTTCAAAGTAAAGCAACAATTGGAGTGTCACTGGAAAGCTGCCTGCTAAAGACCTTCCTGGGTGCCTCTGTTGACTTGACATCTGTCAGTTCCTCCTCTCTCCACAGGAGCTCCACCTTGGCAGCGAGTCAGAGCCTCTGCCCGCTCAGCTCTCTTGGTGGAGCCCAACACTGCTGTTTCATGTAGGTGGGCACCATCACCTCTCTGCCACTCTAATCATCTCCCATTACAGTTTGGGCTTCAGTAATCAAAAGTGAAACCTGAAAGTAGGCTGAGCTCCAGCTGAGTGCAAAGGCAGCAGCCGTGCCAACCAGATTTCAGTGGCTTCTTTCATCTGCTCCTCTCAAGGGAAGGACAGCGAGCACAAGTCAGTGATGGATTGACTCAGTGTTGGATACCCAATTGGAGTGCTCATATCTCACATATAATCCCCTGGCACCCTGCCAAAGCAGTAATAATTTAGTGATACTAACAAGTCTATGGAGAGGCTCTCAGCTATTCTTATTCATTTGGACACTTGATTTAAGCTGCACGTTCCACAGATCAAGCAGATAAATTGTCCTTTCCATCCTTGTGCCTGGACACACAGGGGCATGAGGCACCAGAAAAGCCCTGCAATTGCACAATTTCCCAGCTGTCCCTTCTGAGCTTGGGTGCACAGTGCTCTGAGCAGGTGGATTCTGTGTACTGGCTGCTCTAATCTTCAATTCCTGTCCCAGGAAACACCTTCAGCTCCTTACAAAGAGGTCCTTCAGGTGAACTGCCCACCAGCTGGTACCATAACATTAATACCAACCTACAGGCACTAATAGAAAACAGGGAGAGGAAAACAAAAACACTTCCCATTCCTTATTCCAGAGTAACCTCCCATCAGAATCATTCAACATGGGTGACCACACAAGCTTGGGGAAAACTGCCAGACAAAGTGACACAATCAGAAAGCACTCAGGCTGCACTCCCATGGTTTACCATGATGTCACCAAAGCCCCCGTTCGTGTATTTATCTAACAGGAATAAATGATTGGGAATCACAAACTGCAAAACTATAAATATGTCTGGAGAGGTGACATCATAACAAATGAGATGGGAACGGAGCTCCAGTGACTTATGTCGTCATCACAACCTTGGATGAATGCATAACCTCAGATAAAATTTCACAGCTTTTGTTGAGGGTGGATTGTGTGGCTTTTTTATTTTAAATAAAGAATAAAAGACACTGTCTGGTTTTCTCTCCATCATGCTTGCCCTTGCACTGGCCAGCTCCCATATTTACCATCTTCTTTTTGTTTCACAGCTACTGAATTTTAACCTAACACAAATTATACTTTCAAAAGAAAGGAGTAGTAATTTAAGGTAATTAAGTAAAGGTTTTCTGGATGAAAACCATAAAAGAACATGAGGAAAGTTATTGGGTTTGTACCTAAGCAGTTTTTGAAGAGCAAAGATAGTAAGGAAAAGAGAAAGAAATCACGTTTTATGTTAGCCCACTATTTTATTTTGAACCTGACTTGGAGGGATGCTGAGCATCTCCATGTTTCACTAATTTTCTAGAAACACTGGGGGGGTTCAGGATTGCAGACCACCCTTAAAAAGCAAGGACTGAAGGCAGAATTTCCAGACATCCCAAGTTTGTGGCATAGGTGTCCAAGCACTACTAGAGGAAAAAAGAAATCAGTAGAATCCAGGTTTGGAAGTCACTTTAATTCCTTCAGATTTTATGTTTACATCCAAAGTTGCTGAGGCATGTGGCAAATGCTGAGGTCTTATCCACTACTGCCAGAAGGTTTCAGAAGGGCACAAAAATCCACATTGCAAAGGTCAGCAGGATTTGGCATGCCAAAGCTTGTTCATCATCTATGGAAATCCCAGTAAGAAGCTGGGTAACTAAACTGGAACCAGCACTGGGAGGCAACATCTCCAAGTGGAGACTGAAACCTCATCTCTTTCTCCTTCAGAGCTGGAGAGAGACTGGTGTGAGGCAGGAATTGTCCCACTGGGTAAAGCAGAGGGCTGAAAGTCTTTTCCCCAAGCTTTGCTGGGCTCCAAGTCAAAGGAATACAGCTGGGTCCACATCTATGCAGGAAAGTGAATTTACTGACAACAGCTTTCCTTTTCTTACGAGGATTTTTTTTCAGTCCACAGAGCCAGTTCTGCAAACCACATGCTGGCCTCAGTCTTGGGAGGCCAAATCAGAATTTCCTTCCTCTGCACAGATTTCCTATATGACATGGGCACATCCTGTAGCGCCTCTGTCCAGGTAGGGAGCTCTGCACAGAGAAAATGCACTGCAAGGATTAGGGCAACACAGTTTTGAGACCAAGCAGTCTATATTCTTGAAAACCTGGGAATCTACAGCTGAAATTTTGCAGGGGCTTCCTATTCCTATACTCAGACAGCACCAAACTTCATGTCAAATCTCACAAAGGAGATTTTTCCAGACCCCCAAGGCCATCATGGCTTCTGATACAAACCAAAGGTTCAAACCCCTCCAAACTTCAGCAAAGCTTTGCTCCAAGATGCAAGCTCCAGGTTTTAATGGTGTATTTACTGATGAGGTGAAATATGAATCTGGTTTTGACTTAAAAAAGCCAATTGTATTTTGGGGGTGGAGGGAGGGGGAAGGGGTGCTCTGACCTGACCCGCTAATCTCTTTTTCTTCCTTTAAAGTTGTCTTCTAAATCTGAACATTAAAGGTGATTAGATACCTAAGGGACTTCCCATGTCATTAGTTAATACTTTAGAGCTTGTTTTGGTTCCAGCTAGCAGTAATGCAGAGCCCTTTTGATAATACATCACCCTGCTCAAATATGCCTGCACAGTCTCCAGATGATATACCCCACCCGTGTCTGCCTCTGTACAGCTCACAGATTGGAAGGGTCGGAGACGAGTTTAATTTAAAGATGAGCCGCCCTTGGGCTGCCAAAGGAAATGGCGTGTCAGCTACGTCAAAAATAGATACTGTTGTGCAGATATATGGAGGGAGAGATGGACGCTGCCAGTGCTATCAATTACCTGGATTGCCTTTAAATGTCAAAGCAAATCCTTACCCATTCCTTCTCTAAAACCTAAATCACTGAGAGAGACAAGGTCAACCCAAGCAGGCTGGAATGCTGGGAGAGGAAAACATGTACATAATGTTGCATGTGTGAGGGGATAATTTGTGTGCACACACATACTGAAGGAGCATTAAAAGCATATTGACTCAAGGATTCCAATTCTGAAACAGCACTGCTGGCTTTTCAGGTGTCATCAAAAACAGTCCCCAAAAGAAAGATACTTTCCAAGTCAATAAAAGTGGCCTCCTGGACTAAATATATTTAAAATTCCCATGTTGCCCCTATTTTGCATTGTCTCATGTTGGGATTTTTCCCCGCTGTGGGGATATAGATGCCTTTGACAGATTCAAAAGAAACCCCACAAATCTAAAGTGCCTTTAGGGAAGACCAGAGCAGACTATCTCGGTATATACTTTTCCCTCTCGCTGCTGAGCAAATAATACAAAC
This sequence comes from Hafferia zeledoni, assembly GCA_035583235.1. Classification (NCBI taxonomy): domain Eukaryota; kingdom Metazoa; phylum Chordata; class Aves; order Passeriformes; family Thamnophilidae; genus Hafferia; species Hafferia zeledoni. The sequence goes on from JAWWEV010000037.1 coordinate 4,570,052, forward strand.
ATAACATATGTGCACCTACATATTGGCATCCTTCAAGGCAGACCTCCTGGGAAACAGCATGAAATGATCCCTTGGGAAGGGCCCCAGCCCTTTTGGGAACAGGATATGGGGAAATTGAGGAGTCGGAGAAAAAGGGAAATCATCAAATCCTACAGGTGGGTAAATAAAAGGAGACATAGTTTATTACAATAGAGAGGCAAACATAAGGTTTAAGCTTGGTCTCTTAAGAAATGAGGTTTCTGCAATCAGCCTGCACGTGGGATACATATATAAAATATAAATAAAACAAACATACTCATCTCCCCCGTCTCCAATAACTTCCAAATTTGTTGGCCAATTCCAAGCCAGCTTGGTGAAGGGGGCAGAGGTCTCACAGTTCCTACAAGTTTTATGAAAATAGGGCCCTCCTCTGTATCCTGAGACTTATTAATGCCCACACTGAAAGAAATTGTTGAGCTCACGTTGCAGCTTATTAGTAATATTATTAGACACTGGAGAATCCACAGGGGAGAGAGAAATATTAAGAATGCCCCAACGGCAGGAAAAGCTCTAGTTGGAGTTTGCACCTTCTTAGACACCAGAGGATCCAACCACAAGACACCAACCGGTTTGAAACCCCCATTTCATTGCGTCTCATGCTAATAACCACTTCTTTTACATAAAGATATTTTGTGTATTCCCAGCCTGGCTTCCCAAAGCAGCACCAGCCAATTAAGCTGAGCTGTAATTTACAGCTCCCAGCTTGCTTTGCCTTCTTCCTAGGAGGGATTAGTTAGCCATGCCAAGATGCATGGAGGAGGAATGTAATCATGGGGTACATTTATCACCTGCCTTTTCACGGAGGGCACTGGCCTGATTTCTGTGCTCTTCCTTCAACAGGATCATCTCCTCTAGATAACTCTGCACCAGGCCAGGGACCAGATGTACATTAAGCTCTGATTTCAGCACGGTGCATCCCGGAGCCCAGTCGCTTCCCATGCACAGGATGTAGGGTAAAAATGTAAAGAATTTCAGATAAACACATTTGGAAAGCCACTTAGAGCTACTGGACAGATGCAGGCGAGGAAGGCAGAGGAATATTTTTGCAACGAACAGGCAAAGAGGGACACTATTCATCTCTTGAGGCATGTGAGCTGCTCTCTAGTTCTAGACAATGTGAGTTTTGGCTGGGCAAGAGACTCTTAAGCATTGAAGACTAAAAAAAAGGGGTTGTGTAACAGTAGGGAGGCCACAGAGGAGATAGAGGACATGGGTCAGATCTACATCAAGACTTGCCTGACAGTTGTCACCAGTTCAGTTCCACTGGTTTGCCAGATCCAGGGGAATACTTACCAGGAGTGGGTGTAAGGCTCCAGCAGCTCAGTGCCACGTGGGTACTGCACAAAGGAACAAGCTCTTTTGGTACCACCATATACACATGACCATGAGTGTCACAGGACAAAGACAACCCATCTTAAAGGTTTCTCTTCCTTTCTAAAGGAAAACTGATAAAATAGCTGTGATGCTTTCATAACAACCACATAGCACCACACCAGGATATAGCCCTGACCTGCCCCCAACCCTACAAGCCCATCTCCAGCATCCCTGGGCATCTGCTCAGAACTTACCAGCCTGATTGTCTCCTTTCCTACCCATTCCCACAGCATGATGAAACATAACTCCCCTCCTTCAGGGGCTGTTTGTCCAGTTGCATCTACACATAACAAGTTGGGCTTTTTAGGTGGTTTCAGTGCAAAATAAGAGATAATTTTAAGTTTCATTGTAGCTCTGCCAGCAGTCAGGATGATGCAAGTGGCTGTAGGAACAAGCCAAAGAGTCAGCAATGGCCTGAAGCAAAGCAAAGAAAAGGCAAGAGCTGCCCAATATTGCTTTTACAAAAATCTTCCTTTCCTACAAAGTAGAGGATCAAAAGATTATCCTGGGAAGGAGCAGCTCATTACTACACCAAAGCATTAGGCTGGGTGATCCCATGGAAATTGGGGTGGCACTGATTTCTGCAAGACTGGGATCCAATCCTTCCTTTTTTCACCACATTACTCTGAAAAGCCTGGAAGCAACCACAGCCCACCAGCTCTCCAGAGCAAGTGCAGCAAAAGCTGGTCAAAGCCACCTGCTCTGAGCACACTGGGCTTCATTCCAGACTCCAGAAACCAGTTTTGGGGTCAATGGGAAGTTCATCTCAGCTCTCAGGAGAGGGCAACTTACCCATCCAATTAACAGCTAAAACACTGCTGCTTCTTGTGTGTGCAGACTCCCAGTGGTGGTGGGGTCTCTATGAATAATTGATGGCCACAAGTTGCTGTGGTTATCAGTGTAACTGCAATGCTGTGCTGGGAAGAAATTTCCAGTGCATAAGAAGCAGAAAATGCCTCCTTCCCTTCTCACACAGGAACATTATGACCCACTGTCACGCTCTTGTAGGTCGCTCAAGCCTTTCATGCACCAGACAGACTCCCATGATGGTCTATGAGCATTTTGCCCGGTATGGGCTCGATTCTGCAGTCCCAAAGTTGCAATTTCCCCAAGAATGCCTGGAATTTCCCCCTTTATACAACACACGTTTGCAGGTTCCTGCTTTGATGAGTGAATATCTTCATTTACCAGGGGAAGTGTTCCCACACACGTGTTGTCTCTTTGAACAGCCCAAGCCACCAGCTCAAACTCAAGGCAGATGAATTGCCCTTCCTCCTTCTCAGGGCCTCTAAAACCCTGAGATTTTTTTATTTAAGTGTGCATGTTTTGATTTAAACCTCACAGCTCAGAGCTGGCTCTGTCTTTTCTTCAATTGCCTATTTGCCGCCCTGGGTTTTGCCAACTGAAAAAAACATTTTAGTTTATTATTATTAAATTACTGAAGCTTCATGAAAGATCCTTATTTTGCAAGTGAGAATCCCATTTCTTGGTTTATGATTAGAGATGGGAGTTGCTTTAATGTTACATTTTCTGATAAAGGACTACACCAAAGAGAAAGAAGTTTCAGACCTGGAACTGAAGATTCATACTTTGGAAAAAAGATCTCTCCAGTGGTTGCCTATTCTTTCAGTTTTACACAAGCTGAACCTCTTGAAGGAACTTCTCCAATCCGAGAGCCCTAGTTTTGCTGGAATAAATTTATTTCACTTAAAGATGAATAATGGAAGGACCAACAAAGCCATTTCTCTCCCATGGCATCCTCCTTCCACGTCCTAGTAGGATGTGAGCACATACTTCAGAAATTCCCTTGTGTCAGGGGATTAGATATTAGAAAAAAGTTCTTCCCCCAGAGGCTGATTGGGCACCAAACAGGCTCCCCAGAGCAGTGGGCACAGCACCAAGGCTGCCAGAGCTCCAGGAGCATTTGGACAGTAATTTTTGGGCACATGGCGTGACTCTTGGGGATGGTCCTGTGCAGAGCCAGGAGCTGGATCCTCGTGGGTCTCTTCCAACCCTGCGTACTCTGTGGTTCCCTGTAGCACTTGGTGCTCTCCTGCCATTTGCTGATCTCTGGCGGTTTCAATCTGAAGGAGCTCAGGATCAAGCTGATCACTAAGGGAAATCTCCAGGACAGGTGCCAGGCTCGTGCTGGCACTGAGCTGTGCCAGGCTGCAGCCAGTGATGAAACCCTCAGCTATGGCTGGAGAAGTGAGGAAGGGGAGAACTTTTGAGCACAGATCTACCAAGAACAACTCCAAAAGCTCTGTCTGCCAGCAATTCATCTATAGCTCAGCCTTGAGCTCTTATATAAAAACACTAACTTTAAAACAATCATGCAAGTCATTTCTCCCCTTTAAAGGTTTATCCTGGGCCCTATCTGAGTTCACCAAAGTGTTCTGGTCATTCTGCAAAGCCGCACAAAGGTCTTTCTGCACAGCAGGGTTGGGAGTCAGAGCACTGCCATCAGCAGGGGAAGGAGGAGAACTGCTGGGACGGGGCGGAGATTTAGGCTCTGTACACCATCACAGCTCTGGTGTTTGCTATTTAGCACTGTCCAAGCTGCTATTTTCTTTGAAGGACTGCCCAGTTTTGTGCTGCTCGCAATATACTTCATAATTAGAGGTCAGAAAAATTGCCTCTATGCTTGAAAATTCTCAGCAATGTCCCTGCTCCAATCCCAGCTCATGGGCTCTTTTTCCAGGAAAAAAAAATTATGGCAGATATAATATTTCTTGAGACTTCCCATCTACAGATCTCAAAGTGTGGATCAGTGTTCAGTGAGGACTCAAACTGCATCTAGGTTTGCCTTGGCCTTAGCACTAAATGTCAGGCAGAGGATGAAGTGAGAGACTTCTTATGAACACATTCCAGCACAGCCAAGCCATCATCCCGGTCCAACACACCAGCAAAATCAGACAGCCAGTGTCAGGAACAAATCAGAAAACGGGATTTTGCTCTTCAAAAGAGATGCCAGGGTGTTGGTTTCACTTTCTCCTGATTTCAGGTTGAAAGGAAAAATGAAAGTGAAGATGTTGAGAGATTTTGCAGAATAGAAATTCTCAAATATTCTAAGATGGAATTTTTTACTTTAATGTGCAGCCCAAAACTCAGAAGCAAATCAAGTCAGAATAAATACAAAGTGAAAGGGGAAAAGAAATATCTCCTTTTCAAACTGTTTCTTAATTTCCTCCAGCACCCAGTTGAAATAGGATGTGTTCCTGCAGAATCATTCTCTGCAGGCAAGACAGTTACTTCTTAGGGAAACCTCTCCCTGTTACCATTTGGGATCAAGAAACCAAGTATCCCCTGCTTGAAAAATTCAGGGAAAGCAGACAGAAGTTGTAACCTCACAGCCAGGATAAAATACACAAAATACAATGTTGAAATTGTCTTCTCTGGGTATGCCTTTTGTCTTAGTTCAAGGACTTATCTCCAGCATTCCGAATACAGAAATCAGATTGTTACCTTGAAGAACTGGGCTGCTGAAGCTTGACAGGGCTCCCTGATCACTGAAGGAATGAGCAAAGCCCAACAGACCTGTGAAAGCTGCAGGAAGAAAAATATCCTGGTAGGAAAGAAAATCACCATCAAGCAGTGATGCTGGGGCTGCGCCACTCTGACCTTGTTTCAAGCTCCAGTGTGCTGATTTATGATTAAAATGGAGGGGAAGAGAAGGAAAAGTTCTTTTTCCTGTTAAGCACAGCCCTGGGATGGTTTGGACCAGTCGCGGCATCTCCCCGAAATCCGCATCCTTCCAGTGCCCTCTCGTGGCCGCCGCTCCCGCTGCAGCCCGAGGGATGAGCATCCCAGAGGGGAACACAGGGAAGGACCGTCCCAGGGATGCTGGCAGGATACGGGTATTGCTTAAGGACAGCGAGACACGGGACAGAATCCAGCCCATTATCTTTATTTGCACAATTCATCCTCTCTGAGCAAACTCATCTCTTTTCAGGCTAACTTGGGTCTTCACCTCCCGCAGCAGGGACTTTCAGCACCTCATTAAATCTCACATTAAAAAGTCTTTTCCACCTGCTTTCTGGTAGAGCCTGCAACGAACCAAACCTCTTGGTATTAATCTCTTCCTGAACATCCATATTTTCATCTTTAGCTGCACACCAGGCATGTAACAGGACCCTCATTAGAGGTAAAATGAGCCAACACCTTCAAAAACATCACCCCAGGCAGTGTCCTCTCAGCCTGGTCAAACAGTGTCACAACAGGGACCACTTCTGGAGGAGCATCAGAGAGGGGAGATGCTGCAGGCTGGGAACGTGCCCTCACATGTGCAAAGCAAGGATTCTTACCTCTTATCCCAGCATGTTGGGGCTCTCCAATGTGGTCAGTGGTTGAGGACCACAAGCACCAGAGGTGCTGCAACCACATCCAGGTGCTGCAACCACATCCAGGTGCTGCAACCACAGCCAGGTGTTGCCTTGGCTAAAGGGAGAGGCTTAGGATGGGAACCAGTGGTGAAAGTCTCCCTCAGACCTGCCAGATCTGATAGCTGGGTGAGCAGCACAGCTTGTACATGCAGTGAAATGAAATAACAAACAATTAAAAACATGTTGGCTCTGGGCAGAAAGATGCCAGGAGGGACTCAGAGAATCTGCTTTCTTTGCAGTAGGATATTTTCTCATGACCCCTTTCACTCCTGTACCATGTTCAAGCAATGGTCTTGTTTGGGGTTGCTTGGTTTTGAATACCTTGAGTACTGACCTACTAGTACAACCTAGTCCTTTTCTCAGGGGTAGTAGCATCATTCAAAACCTTTCTTATGCATGATCTTGCTTTTTCTTTCAGCCCATTTTGATGACTTGCTCTAGTTCCACAGCAGAAAGGCCTGAAAAGATACCCTGCCTTTGAATTTATATCTAATAGCATTAGCACTAAATGATCTCTTTCTCCTCCAGGTTCATGGCAGAGTAACTCCAGAGTAGGTGACAAGAGAACAGATTAAATCCAAACTTAATCCCATTCTGTTGGCAGTGCATGACCTGAGATTTATCCCCAGAAGGAACAGATCCTGACCTAGAAGTTGTTCATATGCTGAAAATCCACCCTATACAATCTCCTGTGGACGTGGCTTTTTCATACATATATGAAACATCTTCTCTCTGCAGTTTCAGTGTTATATTCCTATTGTTTACATTCATGGCAACTTCAAACTACTCTTCAAAACCATCTGTAATCTAATAAATTTGCAAACAGTACAGGGATTTTAAAGAGGGAGGGGAGGGTGTGAGCTCAACTATCCATAGGTACAGCTGAGGCAGTTTCATCTCAGCCACCACATTAACATCTACATTTCCCTCCCAACACTGTTAAAGGGTCAGTCACTCCTCCATTAATTTTCCCATGAAATATACAGTATAAAGAGTTGTGCAAAAATCTTACTATGTCCTTTATTTAGAAGATTAAAAAAATTACAGGTGGCCTTGAGATTTTGTATGGGAAAATATATATAGAGGGAAACAAAGTGGTTTGGTTCCCCCACCTTCAACATGAATGTGAATGGATTACAAATGGGGGGAAGAGAGAGAAAAGCACTCCAGGTAAAGCTATTTTCCTCCACAGCTTGCCAAAGACCCTAAAGGAGGGTCAAAATCCTTCAATTCCTTCTGGCTGCTCCCATTTTTGGCTCCTCCAGAAAGGGTCAGGGTGAGTGGGTTCTTTGCAGTAGCACCTTCCTCACATTTCTTCGCTGAACTCTCAACTGTTCTGCCATGTGGAAGAGGCCCAGCTTTGCTTTGGGACCTGCTGAATAGGAGGGACCTTTTGAGGAAAGGACCTGCATGAGGGAAAGCAGGGACAAAGGATTTAGGTTTAATTTGTGCCTGTCATCTCATACTCTGATCCTGTAAGACTGGAGGAAGGAGTGAATCTATGGGAGTTGACTATTTTAAGGAGTACTTTTAACTTCCCTCTCTTTTACCCTGACTCAAAGCAAGAAATAAGGAAAGGATCACATCTTTGTCTTTCTTTTGCCCGCTGGCAGCACCTTGGCACCCCCAAATCCTCCCCATTTACCCTGAAATGCATTATTCTCTGATAGACAGGGTTGGATGATGACCTGGTTCCATCTGACCTGAAGGCAGGACAGCACTCAGAGCCATGTGTGGGGGAAAGCCAGGCTCTGCTCCCAGGTTTGAAGATCCATGCAAGCAAGCCCAAAATCCAAGCACAGCTCTGATTGAGTGATGTGGGCAAGAGGAGAACACTCTGACAGGAGCCTGTTTGTAACCAACAGTAAATCCAGCCAGGAGGAGTAAGAGTGAGAGCAGGACTTGGCAGAGACAGACCTGCAGTGCCAGTTGTACAGCACCTATGCACAGAGCTGAGCCTAAGGCTACACTCTCACTACTCAAATCTCCCAGTTTTATGCATTTCTTCCAAACTTTGATGAAGGATCTACTCCTCAGATCCAAATCCCTGCCTGAGGCATCACAGGACAGAGTGAAAGTTCCTTTCTGAGGCTGGATTTCTCCGTCTCCAGCCTGTTTGCACTGTCCCACCCACTTCCCAGCCCTTGCCAGGAACATGAGTTTCTGCAAGCCTGTTCTTGTGCAAGGCAGAGCCCTGCAAATGTCAGAAAACGTGCTTTGTTCCATACTTCTGCCTTGGTGAAGGTTAGAGGTGGAGTAAGAGGACTTGCCCAGGGAAACCTGGCTTCAAACAGCTCTGCTTGTCACCAAACTGCCACATTCACTGGGCCTCTTCCAGCCATGCAAAACAAACAGGGAGGAGACAAGGTGCTCTCAGGCACTACTTCAAACCATTGCCCTGGCAGTGCAATGCTGGGGGCAGGAGGAATAAGATGCTTTATTTGCAGCCCTGTCTCCCAGCTCTTGGAGGGATTGCTGGCTCTCCACACAGGTTCACCCTCTCTGCCACAAAACCAGCTACGTGACCTCAGTCAAGTCCCTGTTGTGTCACCAGACTCACAAGAGGCAGAGGGTGAGAACAGATCAAACCCTTCAGGACAGGCTGTTTCACAGAGTTTCATCCAGATTTTGAACACACCAGTGCCCAACAAATCTGGAACCACTTTTCAAGTATAACCTTGCTGTTTGCAAAGCCATGCTGAAAGCCAGCTGGGTGAAGAGCATTGGGAAGGAGGAGAAACATCCTTTAGCTGCCTGGTGAGCCTGGAGAGAAGGAAAACAAGGGGCAGATGAGCTCTGTGGCACAGGGTGTTCCCCAGGCACTGCAGCAGAGCACAGTTCTGACAGCTCTCAGCAGTGTGCCAGACTTGTAGCTGGCACAAAGAGGCCAAGGTGTTTTCCTCTCACTCCTCCCACAGCTGGAAGAGAGCAGGCACCTCCTTGCAGCAGCACAGGCAGGTGGGCATGCTGAGCTCACCCACAGCCCTCCCATCTACTCTGCCAGTACCTTCCCAGGTGAGAGATGAATGGCAAATGCCACAAAGCAGCTTGGAAACAGAGCCCTGTGAAACCAGAGCTCCCCAAAAAGACTTGATATGGAAAGAGAGGCTTTAAGCAAGAACCTTGGGACCAGACATGCTACCTACCAGCCTCTCCTCAGACCCTGACTTTGGGACACCACTTGGCTTCTCCCCAGTACAAGTGTCCCAACTGCACCTGTGCTACCAACACTGGCTGCACTCTGGCAGAGGCTGTGCCACTCCCTGCAGACTGAACACGTGATGGTGACAAAAGGAAGTCCTAACAAGCTGCATCCATGGAAGAGGAAATCAGAGTGGTCACGAATATAGCACAAGGGGTACCAAGTCCAGGACATTGCCATCCTATACCCAGCTGTTTGAGGTTTCTTTGGACATCTCTGCTTTTAATTACATGTTTTTCAGTACTCCACTGTTTTCCCCACCCCATGTTGTGACTCATGGCTTGGACTACTAAGCAGAGCAGGGGCTCTCATGATTGCTGGACCTGGAGGAAACACCACCAGTATCAGAGCTGCAGGTGTATTCCACCCTGCAAGAAGGACAGATCACCTGACTGCACAGCAAACACACAAACAGGGAGATGCTTCATTTAAAGAGGTGGCTTGGGTATAACCAGTGTTATAACCCATCCCAAGACTCCACTGTTAAATCACATGAGCAAATTGAATTGTCAAGGGCCCAAACAGTTTTTTATTCAGACTCGGAGCTGGTTGAACACCCCACATTGACAGTGTGTTCCCAACAGGATGTTTTACCAGGGATACTCGCCCACCTTCTCACCCACAGCTGCACTGCTCTTGCAGCATATTCCCATGTCCTGTAGCTTTCCAGACACAGATGTATGGCCCATTGATTAAACTTTGGACTTCTTCCCCTAACCACACTCCTGCAAAATAAGCTAAAAGGCAGAAATCAAAGATATTTTCATTTCAAGCTTCAAAGAGGATACTCCAAACAAAAGGAAACACTTCAGTAAAGCGTGTATAAACAAGGAGCATCTGGTCTTTCCCTGACAGCACTGAGCCTTGAGACATGCAAGAAAAAAGTTACCAATGAAGGGAACAAAAAGGATGCCTTGGTGTGGGTCCAGTTCTTTGTTGGAGCCCAGTGAGTGTAACTCTGCTTCTTCTACAGAGGCAAAGCCCTGTGCAGAGCAATACACACCTGGCTCAGCTCCTGGCATTTGTTTCAGGAAAGCAGCTCTTTGTTCTCCCAGTCAGGCACTCAGAGGAGGCAGGCAACCATCTGCTTCTCCAGGGATATGGATACACTGCAGGCCCTGCAACTTAATGGAAATGTTCCTCTGGGTCAAGTGGCAGAGCCAACTGCTCTCTTAATGCAGCCATCTTCATTTCAGGGGGGAAGGGAGAAGCAATTAACAGCCCCTGAACAGGGAAGTCTCCTGGTGAGCAGTCAGAGCTCAGAGATCTCACCCCACACTTGCTCTGAGAGCCCAGCTTTTAGTGCACCTGGGCCACTCCTCCACTCCATTGCCTGCAACAGCTTTGCTACAACCTCTGGCTTCGTCTGGAGGTACCAGAAAGCTTCAGGGGGGAACTGCAGCCCCACAGAAGCATTTGCTAAGCCAGCAGGAAAAGATAAATCCACTGACAGTGACAAAACATGTCTGTTAACAGGATTGCAACTGCTCAACAAGGAGGAACAACAGAGCATACCCACAAGAGAGGAGCTTCTGTTCTCTGGGCACAGACATTCTCCCCCTCTGTTGTATCCTGGGTGAATATTTTTTTAGTTTGAAATGCTGACATCACAGAAGCTTCACAGCTTCATTTCTCCTGCTCACTCCCTCACAATTCAAAACGTGCACAACTCAGTTACTATAAAACTAGTGAGGAGATCCCTCTGCTTCTGTGAACTTGGAGTTCTCAGAGGCAAAGTTAAACTGCAACCCAACTCTCATCTCTGGAGGGGGCAGTTTGGAAGCATCTCTAAAATTAACTAGCTCTGATTTTCTTCAAATAATCTAGAAATTCATATGGTGCCTAATTACCTGTGTAACAAAGCTTTAGCAACAAGTCTTTAGAGTACCAGTACTGTTACTACTTCTGCTCCATCTTAATAACCAGCCGTCTGGATGTGTATCTGAAAATTAACCAGTAGCTCATACCATGAAATTCTTGTTTCACATAATGCAACTCCTGAAGTAAACTTTATTTTTTAAAAGCTGTCAGGCCAGGTAATTTCCAAACAGAACACTAAATCACTGATCTCATTGAGCAGAACTTATTTCACAATTAAGTCTCTTTCTTTCTGTGGGACAAAGACTCTTTGCTATAAGTCAGGAGATCAGAACATAGCCTGCAGGCCTGGGAGCTTGGGTAACACCTAGAGAATACCAATACACTCCTGACATGATCCTCATAAATAATAACGAACATGATACAGGTGAGGAGATCATTAGAGACACAGAGATACTTAACTACAGGTGTGTTAAGTACAGCAAAGCTGTGAAGTATATTAAGGGATTTAAAGGTGTGCATGGATTGCTGAAATACAATTATCCAGGCAGAGCAGAGGACAGCACCTGCCTGAGCAGTTGGAGGTGCCAGCCTTTTAGGAGAGAACTAATCATGGAATGGGTTGGAAGGGACCTTAAAGACCATCCAAATCCAACCCCCTTCCCTGAAGTTTTCAGCCAAATTTTCATCCATGAAGATTTCATTCAGTTGAAGCCAAAAGGTTATTCAATAAACCAAGAGCAGATTGGCAGCCCGAGGTGTGAAAACTGCTACAGCCTCTTCAGTGTAAATGTCAGGCAAGAGACAGAACCAGAGAAGATAAAGGCAACAAATGTCAGTCAAGAAACTAAGACATTAATTCTTCTAGAAGTGTGAAGCTTTCTCATCTTTCACTTCTCCAAGGAGGATCAGTTCAGAAACCCTGTCTTAATATTTCAGAGAATTTCATATTGAATTAAATCTATTTCTGAGCTAACACAGCCACTGTGTCATCATTCACACCCATTTATATCCCAGTCCTTGTTAAGAAATGGCACTGAATTGTTAGGTTGCAAATGCATTGCAAGAACTGACCCCCAAGGTCTAAGGGATATCCCCAAGTCACATCCACTGCCTCAGGTGTAATTTTTGCTGTAAAACTGTGGGATTATTTTTTTTTGTTTGGGTTTTTCCCCACATTTCTAGGTGAGAAAGGATTGAGGGGAGCAGTGGAAGAATAAGAATGGAGAAAACCACACTCTGACAAATCAGCAACACAAGAATTGCTGAAGGGTCACAAATTCAACCCAGTATGAGCCTTTGAAGCTGCTCCTGACAGGGAGTCATGGGAGTTCAGCTGAAGAGATTGAACTAGAGCCTAAGAGCCACTATCAAAGTTTTTGTTAATTTTTTTTCTTTTTTAAACCTAGACAAGCAGTGCTGTAGCATAATTTTTGAGGGGAGAAGAGATTTGGGGCAGTACCTGGACAGTCAAACCTAAAGCTGTGATCCAAAAGAACTTCTCAGCTGACACAGGAGCTCACGATCCACTCCCTGATGCAGCTGGAAGTATTTCCATCAGTGTTTTCAGAAGCAGAACAACCTCTGTATGGGCAGCCCAGGCACTACAGAGGAACACAGATGTGCTCCAGAGGTCCTGGCCTGAAATCCCAGCTTATACTGGAGAACTGAGTCTTCCATACAGTAAATCTTCTGGAACCATTTTTGTACAATAGCTAGTAGCTAAAATATTTACCCAGTGCATGGGAAACCCAAATCTAATCTCTTTCTGAGTGAAATTGCTGATTGAGCAGCCACCCTGAACCTCACGGTTCCCTCTGTCCTTCACTCCCACTACAATCAATGAGCTTACAGAGAAGTAAAGGCAACAAATTCTAAGCCAACACCATTTTAACAGCAAATATTGAATTATAAAACAATAAAGCATTCTTCATTTGCTCTGTTTAAAACTTCCTTGCTTTCCCTGTTCATCAAAAATAGACTTGAGCTGTCACTCAGGGCTCTGGTAATTTTAACAATGCCATCCAGCTATGGGGGAAGGATTGCTCAAGTCCATTTAAGCCCCATCTCCCAGTAATTCCCACTGCAAGGCTGCACTGCCATTACACGCCCAGTGCAATTCATCACAGTGGTGCTTATAGGAGATTCATTCCAGCTCTCAGAAAGAAGGCTCTGAGTTCCCTGCAGCACCTACAGCCTTAGCATCTTGGAGGGTGTTTTCACTAATTTAGATTAAGACAATCACCAGACCATGGATTTGATTAGAAATGCTGCTGAGCCTCACTCGCTTTCCCTCTCCGTTCCCTCCCTCCCCACATACAGAAGAGCAGGAAGAAGTGCCTCAGTCCAACTGCTATTTTTGTTGAAAATACACATTAATTTTGTTTCCACTAAAAGTTGGAAACTCAGACAGGAGTTTCAACATTAAGCAGAATGTAAAGAAATCCACTTCTTGCCAGGACTTTGTGCTTCTCTAATAACTTCAAGAAAAAAAAAAAAGAAAAAAATGAAATGCAGAGCCAAGACATACCACTTGGTCTCAGATGGGATCCAATCAAACATCTAAAGGCATTTGAAATTCCAGGAAGGGAGAGCTTCCTCATTCTTAAGGAATACACCAAAATGTACAAAAGGAATGAATTTATTTAATTGCAAGTCCCTTATGATTTGCCCCTGTGATCAATATAACCCAAAAGCTTTGAAAGAGCCTGAATATTCCAAGCACTCACCTGAAGTCTATGGGAGATACAGGACACCACTCAATTAAGAGACAATAAAACATCCCATGTTCAGCATTTATTTGTTTGAGATTCAAAAAATTCAGATCTGTCTGCTCAACCTATCTCCTACAAAAGCCATAAATCTCTTCCAGCTAAACCAAACCATATTCTTATGTTTAAATCATATGAGTGAGCTCAAAGACCAGAGGAATTTGCAAGCAGCAGCCCTTTTCTTTCTTCCCAACATACCCTGTGGCCTTTGACGAGTCTCTGAAACTCCAGTTTTCAGGAGTGCAGGGACTTCTTGTCTTTCATTTGGGAAATGTTTGTGAAAGCCACTCTGCTGCTGACCCACTGCTGTTTGCACAAAAACATGCCAGGGCTGAAAGGGATATGTCTTGATCCCCCAAAAGCTATTAAAATGCAGGGATATTCCATGCTGCCTTGGCTGGTAGCCAACACACGTCTGAAAGTCCCCCTGAATACACAACTGGGTGGAGAAAAGGAGGCACTGAGAAACATCCAACTAATATCTGAAGCAGACAGCTGAGTATCAGATCCTGGCAAGGAACACTGAGCTTAGGAATAGTGAAAAAAGATGGGGGTTTGGGCAGTTAACCCACAAGAAACAAGCAGCACAACCATCCTGGCTGTGTTTTCCCCAACGTACTAATAGACCATTAGGGACCGTCCCGTGGTGTAATGGAGAGCACTCCGGTCTCTGAATCCCAAGGTCGTGAGTTCGAGTCTCAGTCTCAGTAGGGACCGTCCCCTGGCAGTTAAAGCCTCCCTGCCATCCGTCAGATCCCATTAGATCTCGGATGCTCAGCAGGGTCAGCCCCGGTCAGTACCGGGTGCTGTGGACAGTCCCAAGGACTTCCCTGTCACTGTCCAAGCTCACTCGGCCGTGGCAAATGAACCTTAGGACTTAAATGGTGGGGCCAGTTCAGTGCACGCTGAGCCTCACCTAAAAAAATCCACTGCACAGGCTGGAAGGGGGCACACCCACATGGGGAGAGCCCTTCCCAAATCTTCGTTCGCGAAGGTGGGCCATTATTATTATTATTATTATTATTATTATTATTATTATTATTATTATTATTATTATTATTATTATTCTTATTATTAT
>JAWWEV010000037.1:4584815-4605887 GCA_035583235.1 Hafferia zeledoni
TTATTATTATTATTATTATTATTATTATTATTATTATTAGTATTATTATTATTATTATTATTATTATTATTATTATTGACCATTAACCACTATTCCTGGAAAAGCATCTTCCAATGCCAAAGGTGGTGTTGCAATATAGGCCCCCATCTTAGGGGTAGAACCCTCCAGGCAGAAAGGCTGTAAAAGACACCAGTTGGGTCTCATGGAAAGTCAAGGTGAAATATGATTTTCAAACCCAGGAAACTCAGTAATGAGTCCATAAATCATCCTTTTGCAAGTGCCTGGGATGTGCCTCATCCCATGTTGGGCATATCTTGGGAGTGGGGCATCAGACATCCCATTGTACCAGGATGCTGAATCCAAGGTCTCATCATGGTGGGAGGGAATTAACCCTGACAGGCTGTTGGTATCCCTAAGCTGTCTTTCGATCCCAGCTTTGAAAGGAAGGCAATAATAGCCTTCAGTGTTTAGACTTTAAGCCCTTGGGAGATACAGCCTCCTCCTAGATAGCTGGAGGTGCCATCTAAAATGAAAAGGAGACTGTCTCCATGTTGAAAGGAAGCCACTTGAGTTTGTTCCAGTGGAAGGTTTAAAGCCTCCCCACCCCAACACTCTTCAATGCAGCAGAAGAGGAGGGAAAGCCAAGAGCAGAAAATTGAGAACAAGGCAAAAAAAGCCCTCTGAATTTTAACCACTTTTGCAATCCTCAAATATTTTTGCTTCCCTGAGGATCTATCATCCCTCTTCCAGACAAGCAGCAGAGAGGTGGTCTCCCCCCTCAGAAAGCTTTGGATGATAACCAGCAGGAGCATTACATTTAAGCTTCAAGGACTGAGTGTTCCCACAGGATTCATGGATGGCAATGCTGAGCCAGAAGGATGCATTTAACAGTTGCTTAAGTTCTGGCACCTGCACGTATTTCCTTACGATAAAGTCCAACACAGGCAGCCTTCAGATGTTGTGTAAATATTGTCAGCACTCTGGCACAGCTCCCTTTTTTTTATGATTTGTTTTACACAATCCCCAAGTGTTTCATAAACACTAATTATATCTCCTGAGTCTTCTAAATGAGCTGTGAGTGCTTCACATAGGAAGAAACTAAGGCAAAGCAAGGATTTCTGCATCCCACCAACAAGGTGAGCAGGTTGAAGGAGCTTTACCTCCTCCTAAAAATGAAGCCACTACCTGACATGAAATAGCACATTTACTGAGACTTGCTGTTGTCACTTCAAATATGATTTGAGGATTCCAGAGCAACAGAATGAACCAGGAATTCAATGTTTTGACTTCTCAGTGACAACTTAATCTCGCCCTAATGCAGTAGGGATCTTCACTTTCAGCATCTTGTCATAAACTGTATCCACTCAACTCCTCAAACTGTGTATGGAGTTCCTAGACAATGGATCCTACCCCAGCTCCCCAGCTACATCTTGCAGTATCTTCAAAGCAGTAACAGTTCAAGCAGTTCTGTCATGGCACAGAGATTTCTCTGCATTTTGCCCCACTGCATAACTCAAAAGGCTGAAGATATCACCTGGGTCCATAATTTCTTAAAGGCTGTTCTGTCAATTCTTGTGAGCTTGCCAGGTATTTTGGAGTGCCTGCAAATATCAAAAGAATCAGGAGTACCACAAATGGGGTTGGAGCTCAAAAGAGTACTCCCAGAATTTCCATGGGACTACTGGCTATGTGCAAAGCTTTTATTTGGTGATTAATGACTTATTTGCAAAACAGGAGCAGCTTCTAGAAGTCACTTTGGTGCAGAGCACTCTGTTTCCCATCACCTGCTACTGAGTCTATAACTAGCTGTTGTTTTTCAGAGTGATGGGTGTTATGAAGATGAACTGAGAGATTAAACTCAAAAATATTTTATGAAAGATAAATGGACACGATATACCTGGCAAAGAGCGAGGCCTCAAGTCTTAACAGTATGTTTCCTCACCACCTAGAAAAGGATGTTTCAACAGCTGGAGATAAGTGAAACATGACCAGTTAAGCTTCTTTCCTTCCCCTGGAGCCCAGAGGAGCAGCAGGGAGCACTGCAAAACCACATCATCACACATCAGAGCACGCTGCCCAGCATGGAAGGCATTTCAGAGCCAGTGGAGCATGTTAAGGAGCATCGTGGCATCTGCATTTTGCAATGGAACCAGCTTTACAGAGGGGTTCATAGGTGGTTCTGCTAAAAGGAAAATAAAACTATTGATTTTTGTTAAGCCCTGACAATTCCACTACAGTTCCCCATCCCTGTTTCAGACAATAAAACAGTAACAAGCCATCACTGACAGGGAACCCTCCCACACCTCCAGGTGAGCTCCAGTGCCAACGCTGCTGGGATATTTTAACCCAGCACTCTGAGAAGGTGCTCCTTTCAAGCTCAAGCACAATCCAAGCCTGGAGGAAGGCTGTCATACCACCTGAGCCCTGGTTTTGCAAAAAGTCTTCAAAATACACCTTAACAACCTTGAAGAGAGTTAAAGCTCACCCAAGGCTCCACATCTGAGCTAATTGCTTTAGCTCTAAGGAAAATGCAACAAGATACTAAATTTGCTGCTGAATCCCTCAGTCATTTGCACTGATGGTTTTTCTTCTCTGATCTTGGTGTTGTGGAAGCAGCTCTGAAGCCTCCCAGCACTTGCAGCCAACAGGCTGATGGGGCTGTGCCACTGAGGACTCAGAACAAGCCAGTGCCACGAGGCCAGCAGCTCATTAGCAGTGCCTGGGAAAGGGCAAGAATATTTGGACAGGAATCACCATGGCAAGTCATTTTTCCCCATATTTGCCAGTCAGTTTTCCATTGCTCAATAACTCATGGCCCCACCACCACCTTTAGCCACATTTTCCACCAGCTTCTGTATCTCAGCTCTTCCTCCTCTTTCCCCATGATGGGAAAACCCATGAATTAAGATGATGGTTTATGGCCCTGCAATGCCTCTTAGGGACAAGAGTCTGCCACAACAAGGAAGTTCTGCACTGTTCAACAGGGTTGTGAGCTCTCCAGAGAAACTTGTCCCAAAATACAGGTCAAACACACTGCCATGAAACACACCTAGTTCAGCTAAGAGTGACTTAAAAATATTCTAAAGCACCAGAGAGTATTCTGTATGTAATATAGAGGTGAAAGTCTAAATACTACATAATTTGATGTCTTTAGAAAGGTGTTATAGTGGCAGAAACTCTTTTTACAGGAACAGGTTACACCAAAACAAGGCTGTGTAAGAGGAAAGAGGGATAAACAACTTCATCCTCCCTGCAAAGCTCAGCTGACAGGAGTTTAATACCAGCATTTGGGCATCAAAACTCTGCAAACATTTACTGTGCTATGACATGAAAGCACCAGGATTTGGGGCATAGGTTGTATTTTTATTATTCCTGGCACAAAAAACTCCACTCTGCAATAGCATGAGAAAGATATTAAATAAGACCAAGAGGCCAGGATGGACTGTTTGCATCAGGTCCAGCCCAGGGGTGCAACGAACCTCTGAAGATGAAATTTGCATCCTGGATTTCTAAATATTTGCTTTATGGTCAAATTGAATCAACCCCACAGATTTTCTGCTACCACCCATATTCTGGAATAAAAAAACCTGTGCCAGCTCAGCAGGCAGATTTCAGCCACATTCAGGATGAAGCATGTGCACACCAGTCTGCTCTGTAATTGGAGTGGTTTATTGCATTGCACCTTACAAAAGGATTACACCCCTAAATTCCAGGCTTAGATTTGGTTTGCAAGCCTTACATTTCTTGTGGCACATACCTCTAAACATGTACTTTACTCAGCATGAATAGGAATTTGAAAAAGGAAACTAGAGGAAAGCAAACCTTCTGGTGCTCTTATACAATAATGCAGTGAGGAGTTCCCCAGCTACTGGGGGAAAAGTGAGTTTTAGACTGTTCTAGCCACACATGTCCAAACTTTCAGTGTCAGCAATACAAGCTCTGGGTTGAAAAATCCTATTTCTGCTTCAGTTTCTACCTGCCACTTCAAGACATAATGACATACATTCTTGAGATTGACAAGCAATAACATCCACTTGTTTCTGTATTTGAATCATCAAACAGAAGAGCTTTAAAGTATCTTGAGAG
Source organism: Hafferia zeledoni (assembly GCA_035583235.1). NCBI lineage: Eukaryota > Metazoa > Chordata > Aves > Passeriformes > Thamnophilidae > Hafferia > Hafferia zeledoni. The sequence goes on from JAWWEV010000037.1 coordinate 4,588,902, forward strand.
AGTAAAATCACAATAAACAGATAGTTTGTGGGAGGAATATTTTTAAGGCACCCAGAACTGGGCTTTGTCAATTCTTTTGTCTGAAAGATGGATTTCAAAAACCTTAAGAAATCACAAACCATGACCTTACATTGTCCCTCAAATCTAACCTATCTGGAAGGTTGAACACTTAGATTTTTCTTCAGAGGGGAGCCAGGAGGGCAAAACTGATGGAGGAAAGTTTAAATTGGTGAAGAAAAGTGTTTCTAAGCTTTTCTTAATTAATACAAAGCCTCAGATGAGGGATGTCATCTGGGCAGAGACATCCTGCAGAGGCTGAGTGGAAGCCAGGGGACCTCCTGGCCTGGGGAAATCATTGTGCCTGATTTCTTCTCAGTACAAGGCAAATGCAGACAAAGCAGTAAAACTTCCTAGAGGAAGATGCAAGAGAAACATTCTTCACTCTTAGGGACAAGAGTCTGTCACAACAGGAAATTTCTGCACCATTAACCAGGGTTGTGAGAAACTTATCTCAAAATATGCCATGAAACACACCTAGTTCAGCTAAGAGTGACTTCAAAATATTTTAAAACAAATGGCACTATTTAGTACTTGCTGCTCACCTGCCAGGTAAAAGCAGGGAGTAGCCAAGGCACCATCAGGACCAGGGCTTGACTCAAACACAGCTGGGAAGGGAATCCTGGCACTGTGGACCCAGCTCAAGGCTGCCTAACACAGCCCAGCTCCACACAGGAGCAAAGGTTGGAAAGCTCTACATCAAGGGCAGGATGTTTTACACCTGCTATTTCCCCTCTCTGGAAATGCAAACAACCACCCAGGCTGGGAGGCAGGTCTCCATCTTCAGAGTAATTTGCCATATTAGTTGTTTCATCTGCCTTTCCTGCAGGACACAAAGGGACATGTGGATTGTGGCATTACGCAGCCTTCAAAAGCTTCCCCGCCACTGCAAATTAATTAATCTCGAGGAGGGAAGAGCACACCAAAACAAAGCAGCCTCTAAGAAGAAAAGCTGCCTCCGGGGAAGTTATCTTGCCTGCTTCTCCTGCCTCCTCCATCTTACCTCTTCATAAAACTCAAGTTCAAGTCCCAACAAGCAGCACTTTTAATGTTCTGAGCTGCACAAAGGAGCAGGGTACGTGTGCTACAGAGCCAGAGCTGCCCCATCTCCTCCCACTCCCAGCACCTTCCCTCTGCACCTCTGTTCACCCCAATTTCCAGGACACTAATTTAATGAAGATTAATGTGTACCCTCCAAACATTCTTCTTTTCCAGAAATAGCTTACGGTGCATCACGCAATTTTCATATTAAAGGATCATTTTTCCCCACCCTGAGCACATGAAGTTGAAATACTGCTTAGCACACAGCACTGTGTGCCTGTTCCATTAAGTCAAAGTAATCACTCCAAGCTCCACTTAAAAGGAAGCACAACTCAGAGTTTTTTCCCTGTATTTCTTCCAAAATAGCTGCATGGGCAAGACTGCTGTAGGTACAGTCAGCTGGCCATATATATGCAGGACATTAAGAGGCTGCAAAGCTGGGAATGTTGCCTTTATAGAGCATCAGATGGCTTGAGTAAGATAAACACAGAGCAACAAATAGATTTATATTTATCTTTGACAAGTGTTTTGTTGATGACTAATAGCTGGCTGTTCAGATTCTGCTCCAAAGGTGACCAATATTGCCAAAAAATTCATGTATTTTCCAGCATATTTCACAGGGGACCAAAAAACCAAGACAAGTAAGGTAATTATCTGCCAAACTGTGTATAAGCTAAGACTTGAAACTCCTAATTATCTAAGAGTGAGCTTAAACCATTCTTGCCCTGGTCTCAGATGCAAAGCTGCTTGAGCTTCCCTTACTCAAGGTCTAGAGAGAGGCTGATACACATCAGATTCTCAGCCTTAAATAGGTGATTACACAACCCTTAGGACTATCTGTCCACTTCAGCATCATCTGGGGAGTTGCAGGGAGCACTACTTGGCCCTCAGGACATCCTGGCCCTGCCTCCTCTCACTTTGACTTCATCCCAACTCTAACACTTCCAAACATCCCTGCCCCTTGCACCATTATTAAATACAAAATTAAATCACAGGAGATAAATTCCCAAGACTGATCTTCAATTTACTTGCATATCTCCTTGCCTTGAAGGTGCTTTGCTCTTTAACCTTTAGTCACTGGTACAGTACTGGGATTAGCTGTGATTTTTTACCTCTTTCTGCTTGGAGGGGCAGGAATTTCCACTCTTCCCCCAGTTATGGATCAATCCTGCACCTTGCCACAGGGAAAATAGTCTGCAATTTGCAACAACTTCATGATTTAGGACACAAAGCCTTGTTTGACTAAATCACTACACAGCAGCCCTGAGAGTGCCTGTTGGGAATATGCCAAATTCATATTTCTGTCATTTTCCCCCATCTTGCATGTCCATATATCCATTTATACTCATTTCATTAGCAAATCGCCCTATCCATTTACTCAGCTATTCGTCAGTGGGGCTGTCACTTTAATTACCTCTCTCTACATGGATTGCTGTTATTTATCTGTCTTGTTTGCAATGCACCATCCACCAAAATACCTCCTTCCCTTAGCACAGACACTGATGTTATCGGGGAGCCTGACCCAGGGAGCAATGCTCTTAGGAAGACAAACTGTTTCAAAGCAGATTTGGGAATTATACTGTCTTCTCAAGAACTAATATCGATGGCACCCCCTGGAAGGTCAGTCATCTCCACTCCCCTGAACACCACAGGTGTCTCACACCATGGATATCACCCACCTTTACAGCCACACAGGACACAGACACAGTAGGAGGGTCTGGCATGGTTATCCAGGCTTGTTAAAATCCATGGACAAACACCTGAAGAGAAGAAATGTCACAAAGCATTGAAATTTCGCTAGATTTGGGTCCATCTCCACCTGCACATATCCTCTGGTTGAGTTTTTTCTGACATATCTGTAGGGCAGAGCAGGTTGTGTGGGAGTCCAGTTCCTGGATGAGCCTGGAGGCTCCTGGGAAGTTTACCTGACTTCTTTTCGGGGGCAAACCACGCACCTTCTGATGGCTCCAGGCTGTTCTGAGGACACCCGAATTTCTCCGGGAGTTCCAAGAAGTGCTTAAAACAGCACTCGGCGCTCTGGGCGGCCTTAAGGTTTTAAGCAGGTCCGCGGATGGCTCCTTTGTCCCAGAATCATCACGTCTTGGGGGTCACCAAATGGAGTGGACCGCTTAAAAGGGAGAGAGCACACCAATGCGATGTCCAAGCAAAAACTCTCTTTATTCAAATTACAACAACAATATATAACCTCTCATCTGACCCCGCCTAGGGGCCAAAACCTTGACCCCATTAGCTCAGGGCTGCATTTTGTACATATAAAGTAATGTCCGAAGCCCCTTACAGGGAGTGGCTTAGGCTTGTTGTTTTGCTCAAGTAAACTTCCCAGGAGCCTCCAGGCTCATCCAGGAACTGGACTCCCACAAGGTTGCTCTGGTGTGACACTGCAGGGATATCCCTTTTCCTGTGGGATACCTGAATGGAACAGGTTTCTCTCCATAAAGGTCATACTCTGTGCACTGGGTCTGCTTTAACACCACCCCTACACATTCTACTCTATTCTTCCCCAAGATTTTTGAAGAAACCCTACAGAATTTTTCCTAAAATGAATAGGTAACTCACTCTACTGCTTTTGCTTTCCACTAAGAGGAAATCAAAGCCAAACAGACTTAAACTAACCCAGCTCTCAAATCCAAGAGCCTTCAACTGGATTCAAGGAGGAGGCAAAGCACCTTTCATCAATAAAGGAGTACTCAAACCACCTTCCATACATCTCCACATCTCTTTTGCCCATCTCTCCTCCTCTAAGGCTCCCATGGTACAAACATGATAGAAAGGATTCATAAGAGATCCCTTGGACCCCTTTGTGTGCAGAGACTGGCAGCCTCAAACCTGCACACCTGGATCAGGGTGGCAAATATGGGGAAATCTTAATCCCCTCTCCAGGGAAGGGACTGTTATCCAGAACACATGAATGAATTAGTATGTGCTGGGGTGCAAGGTGGAGAAACAGGTCATCATCCACGTGGCCTGTTCAGCCAGATTCACTTCCACGATCATGCTGCCTACCTGGGGGGCTTTTCTGTCTGCTCCCCACACAAATGAGGACTGATTCAGAGCTGCTGACCAACACCTCAGGCACCAGCTAGGGGTTGGTGGGAAAGCAGTGGGGAGAGCATAACCGTTTCCAACAGATCATTCCAGCTATGGTCCACCCACATGTCTCAGCTTCTGCACACAACTTCCACCCATGGAGCCATTCCCAGCACCAGCTGGGAGGCTGCACACCTCTTCAGGCCTCAGCTATAAGCCACATGGAAACCCACAGCTGTGCAGAAACCAGTTCCTTCAGCTCCTTGAACTACAGCTTCTGACACAGCCCCTCTAAGCCCAGCTGTAGCAGTCAGGCCTAAGGTGAGAACAGCATCCTGACTAGTTGGGACCACAGCCCACACCTGGCAGGTACAATGGGGCCCACACATCTTTCCCACCTTGTTTTCCCAGCCTCCAGCAGTCTGTGGTTAGTCTTTCAGTGCTCACATGCACATCCAACACAGATATTTCAGCAGAGATCTGTTGAAGTCACCCAGTTCTATCTACATTTTCCTGGTGGCAACACCAGCTGTGTCAGCACCCACCTCAGTGCCTCGCAGCTTCTGCCTCAGCCTCACATTCACAGGGCCAGGCTATGGCCAAACCATATTTTCTAAGTGTTCTTTCCTTCTGCCAGGTTGTTCCCAGCCAGATCTGCCCCCTAAAGTGCCCCATAAACAGCAAGGTTGGTACAGGACACCTTCAGCTGCTCTTGCTGCTGATGGTGCAACAACTCCTTAAATCTCATGGAAAGTGTCCCTTAAATCTAGTGGAAGTCTGGCAGGTTTTGTCCCTGCCTATGACAGGATGGTTGGAACTGGGTGATCTTCAAGGTCCCTTCCAAACCATTCCATGATTCTATCTCAGCAGGTATCACTGGCAAGTTTTCCTCTCCCTGGGATCTCTGGGAGAGAAACACTTAAAACAGAAGGACTCCTGGAACCACCATCCCCTTCACGAGCTCATCCAGCCCCTTAGGACAAGCTAAAGGGTTTAATGCAGAGACTGAAGGCCACAAGAACTGGTCTGTCACAGGACCTGCTGAGATCAAGGGCATAGGCAGTGTCTGAGGTCCTTCAGAAGGCGGGAAATTTTCTCAGTGAAATAAATGCTAAGCACAATCTCTGAGGCAGGAAAAGTGACAGCCTTGTCTTTGCAGCAGGCAGAGGATTTCACGTGATCTTTTCCCGAGAGGTACATGCATGGGTGGAGGCTGAGAAAGAAAACCCTCAGCCCTGGAACAGTGGAGTACTGCCAGTTGTGATGGGTTTACGATAAGCTAAAAAACATCCATAAGCATTCAACTTCAAAAGCAGGGAAAGAAGGAGGGGATCTGCACAGAGTCAAATGCCTGGGGCATCCCATTTTCAGCCAGTGTAAGGAGCCTATTTTTAGAAAGCCTGCATACACCTACAAGAGCACTAAGGGTGGAAAGGAATTCTTCATTTTATTGGTCTCCTTCTTCACACCACTGTACAGGTGGCATGGCTACAAGAGCCACTCCACCCTCTATCCCCAAGGAAAGCTCTCTGCAACATATTGCCCCCAAAATGAAAAAATAAGAAAAATCAGTACAAAAATCATTATTGACAAAAAGCTTTATTGCCAAAAAGCTATTCCAAATGTAGATGCAGACAAGGCATCTGCTTCCCTCTGTGTGACAGACTCCTGCCCACTTCCCATCCCCTGTGGTACTTTGCATTAGCCTGTGGGAAAAACAGCCAGAATTCCCAATGGAGACCTACAGCTACAGCCTGCCATGGGAGACACAGCCCAGGTGGGAAACCTGTTCATGAGAAATAGGCACATGAGACACCTGAACTGCAACTATTGCCCCAGTTGCTTCAGGGGCCCTGGAGGGTAAATGAGTATCAGATTCAAATGGACATTTTTTGACATTTCTTCATAATAAAGAACCACCAGTTCCAAAGGTTCCAACCCAAAAGCACATGCTTTGCTCCTGCCACAGACAGGATTACAGTATTCTGTGGGATGAAGGGTATGGGGAGAGCCATGCTTTGGAGGTTAAGAATCTTGGCTTTATCTTTTGTCTTGTTTTGCTTCCAGCTCAGAGAGATGTTAATATCCAGGCAAAACAGGGGTTAGAAACAGACCCAAGTTACCTACCCCAATATTGACCATTTTCAGCTGTCAGAACATCATGAGAGTTTGGCCAAAGGGGAGACCTTTAGAACAGAGTGGCTGTGCACAGACAGCAGATCATGAGTGCCTACAGCTACATAGATGCCCAGTGTCTCCAGAGTCCAAGCTTGGCATCTCCTTCCTCCTCTCCAGACTGTCACCAGCTGAGAGCATACAACAAACATCCTTCCACTTGTCCAGCAACAGAAAAGAGCAGAATGCTACAAGACTTTTCCTTAAATGAGATGTCACCTCTCACTCCAAGGAGTCAACTATCTTAATTTCATTTAAACAAACCAAAAAACCCCACTGAAACAACCCATAATGAACCTGACAATAATCCTCTTTCCTGCTTTTCCTGCACCTTTCAAAAATTAACCACCTTGAACCATATTTGCAATCCTTCTGTGTCTGCTAAACAGGAGACTTTCCAGTCAACAAAGCTGCATTCCACATGGAAAAAAAAAAAAAAAATCAATGAAAATTGATACTGGTTTGTACCTTAATCCATGAAGTTGTCAAATGATGCAAAAAATTCCCAAATCTCCTTAGGAGGAGCTCACTGTCACAAACAGGTTAGCAAAGCTGAGAACTTGTGTAGGTAACATATCTGTGAGAGTCTCTGGTAACCTCACAAGTGGTTCAAACAGAGCTGTCAGCCCCAAAAGCTTTGGGGTGGCAGCCACCAGCTCAGGAGAGCTTCTCCAAGGGCTCATTTCTCTGGGACAGTTTTTTTCCAGGTGACTTTTTTTTTCTGCTGCTGCCACAACAGGACAACTGACTCAAAATACAGACAACAGCTCAAGATGGCACTGCTCAACCCCACATGCTTCACGTTGCTCCCTGTGTTTCTAGTTTCCACAACTTGTGTAAAAAAGCCCACAAAGCAAACCCTTCCAAAAAAGCAAGCTACTGTTCTTTGTCCTTGCATACAGTTGTTGGAAGTACAGTGGAGGTGGAGGGAACAAATGAGGAATAGAAACCATCCCATTTTTCTTCCCAGCTTTGTCATCAAAAACTGATCTGGAACCAGTCCATCTTCCTCTATCCTCCACAAAAGAGTAGGACATTTTCTTCCCCTCCAAGGGAAATATTTCCAGGGAAATCTTCTTCAGAAATTCCTGCCTGTTCAAATATTTTAAGATGGCAAAGAGAAATCTCTTGAAGGCTTGACAGCATTCCCCTTCTAAATGAGCATTGTGGTTTCTACTCAGCATTTTCTTGTTTGCATGCTAGACACACACTTGGATGGCATCATGTTTCCCAGCTGAACCCAACCACATCCCTGCACCTGCATAGCTAGCAGCAACAGCAGAAGTCTTCAGCATGCAATTCAGATAGACATCTATTCCAGCAGCTTTATTGATGTTAATGGGGTTACTTGGGATTTACACACACGTAAATCAGAGCACAGGTGGATGATAAATTCTTGCAACTGGCAACAATGTAGGCAAGGCCAATTTCACCCCTGGTGTAACACTGCTGATGTCAAAGGCTGAGCACCAAGCAGCAGCTGGGTTTGTGAGCTGCCTTAATCAGGCAAATCAGTTTATTGCAAATAAATCTGCAAATTCACACAGGACCTCCTGCTAGCTCCAGTGAGCTTTGGGACCTCACTACAAAGAAATTTTGTTCTAAGTTTACCACATTAAATTATTGCCTTAAAACAGTGTTTTCAGACTTGGACGCAGCAATCACATTTTTGTAAGGTCATCTCATCTTTTACAAAGTTATCACTTTTGGATGTGAATCATTTTGTGCTGGGAGTTGCATTTGAAGCCACAACAGAAGCTGTTTGGGGAAGTATAACCCAAACTGGCCTTTAAAACAAACCTCCTGGTCTGCCACAACAACTGTGGCAGCTGGTGAGGGATTTCAGTGAACGACAAGCAAGTGTTGTGGCATTCCTGTGCACACCACTGCTGGGAACCAGGATACTCTGTCCCTTGCTTTTCAAGCCTTTGCCTTCTCTTATTGGGGTTGGCAACCCCACTTCCTCAAAAACTTGGCACAAGGGGTTACAGTGGTAGTGCTGGGTTAACAGCTGGACTTGGTCTCTTCCAATCTCGATGATTTTGTGATTCGAAGTCTCTCTGTTTTCTTCCACTTTCAGAGCCCTGTAAAAACTCCCAGTTTCCTGGACCTTTGGATGACCAGAGGAGCAAGAAAATTCACTTCCACTAGGGATCATCAGCACCCCAGAGATGAGCAGCAGCTCTCAAAGACCAGCTATCCAGTGGATGCTGAGGGTAATGACAACCTAAGCAGCACAGACGGGAAACAATGAAGGTCAGATATGCAGGAGAGATGGTAAATAGCCAAACTACAGCTTCTTCCCCAGGCTACAGGACACAAGTCTGAGTCTTACAGCAAGACTCAGGACCTTGGAAGTCAGACAGTCAAGTAGGTCATAATTATTTGGGCAGCAAGAGACACATCTTTGAGCAGATTACAGAAATATGGATTGTTGTAGAAGTCTCAGGCTCTCAACCTTTCCAAAGTCGGGCAGGTGGCCTCATGGTGTCCTCATTTCCTCACCTGGCCACCAGGGTGTATTCACTCCCCAGAGACCACCACTCACACTCCCTGGGCTTAACCTCCTATTCCATATTAATTGTTTGCCACCCTGCCATGACTAATCTGGATTTACAACCCGGAAAGCGGTAGGGAAAAGAATCTGATCAAAAGGATGATCCTCACAGCCAGAAAACAAGAAAGAGCTGTGTAGCCAGTTGTTCCAGGACACTTAATCCATCAAGTCTTTGCCATTCTACCCTTGGGCTTAGGCTGAGTCAGTTGTGATTTGCTTAAAACCATGAGAATTCCCTCCTCCTCTCACAAAAAGAAAAAAAGGAAAAAACCCACCAGTTATAAAGTTTGTCAAGAAGTTGGGGAGGAAAAAAACAGGAGACTCACACTACACTTTTACATTATGAGTCAGTGGCTGGTGAACAGCCAACTGGCAATTCTCCATCCATGGTATCTCCATGCTCCTGAAAGCCAAAGCAAACACTTTTTTTTTAATCTAAAAGCCTTTACATGTAGCTGGGCAAATCTGTTCTCATGCTGCCAGTTACACTGCAGGGCCATCAGTGCCACAAGGGTGAGACTCAACATCTTTTGGCGTGAGATACCCTGAAAACACCCGAGTTAAGCCTTGTTGCAGAATTGCTCTCTTGCAGAGGCTGCATTAGCAGCAGGAGCCATATCACCCTCCTTTTATCTAATGAAGGATAAAAAGATCTAGAGGACATTCCCACTTCATGAGATGCTCAAGTGCCCCAATACACCAGACTTTATCCTCCTTCTATCCCATAAATCCAAACTTCTACCATTTTGGGACCATCACTTGCTCCAGCATTAAGATACAGGCTTTGCCAAGACTTCTTTCCATTCCCAGGAGCAGAGAATTTCCCTTGGCTCCCAGATCTAACACGAGCTAGGGCTCAACCTTTCTCCAGTGTTTTCTACCCTTTGGAAATGATCCAATTTCCCCCAGACTTAGAATTCTGGATAGGGACCTTAAAGATGCTTTCTTGCTTTTTTTTCCTCCCCATAGCTTAGCAAAAGTCAGAACCACTTTGCCTGCAGTTTTACAAGAGCCAGCTGGTGAAAGGTCAGATAACCAGACACCTTCAAACCCAGGGGAGTCAAAAGAAACCCCTATTTGTGGACTTTTATGCCAAGTTATTCCTTACAATGTTTTTTTTTCAGGAAAGGGCTGCCTATAAGCCAGAAGTTCCTTTCCTCTTTATCTAATGATCAAGTTCCCTTTACAAGATGACTCAAAGAACACCAACCAGATGTGCATTTTAACTGCAAGTTCATGAGGAAAAAAAAATCCATAATCTCCTGCAGAAGCATCAGGTAGGAAATGACTTAGTTCACAAAGTGGGATCAGTCTTTCCTCACTTGCAGCCTTCTAGATCATGTTCATCTTGAGCCTGCTTTGACCTGAAAATTGAACAACAATATGAGATAAGTTGCATTCACAGTAGAGATTATTTCTTGCACCAGCAGGAAACATGAACACCTCATAACATCCCCAGAACCCCTTCAGAGTCCTTGGCAAGATGAGATAGAAATGGATCCAGCACATCTGTACACCAAGCAGAGAGAATTTCAGAAGTCTCAGAGCAATGATGCCCCCAAACCTGAAACAGAGAACTGTTTTCCATCACACTCACAGGAGAAGCTCCTCTTGTCTTTTTTCCACAGAGAATAACTCTAAGAAGGAACTAATCCTACAGCCACCAAAACAAATATAACTGAATTTAGAGTGGGCATTCAGCATATTGTAGGTCAAGGGAAAAAAAAAGAAACACCGCAGGATCCTTATAAACACTTCACAGAGATGATCTCACTGAGAAAAAAGTAACTAGGGGGGTCTTGAAGAATAAAATATAATAGAAAAATAAAATCACAGAAAAGTTTGGGTTGGAAGGGACCTTAAAGATCACCTCATTCCAACCCCCTTGCCATAGACCAGGTAGGATACTCTCTCACCTGAATTATTTGCTTATCAAACACTGGCTGCTCTTCTCAGGACCACAGAAAGGATCCAGAGATTGTTACCAACTAAGTCTTTTCTCTGACTTCCTCCACCTTCTGGACAAGCTCACACACTCTGCACCACGACAGGGAAAGATTTAGACCAACTTACTCCAAAAGTTACAGGCCACTTGCGAAACCTGCCCTAACACAAGTCTGTTATTGTACACCCTGTTTACTTAAATTCATTCCCCAGCCTGGGAGACTTTGCACAAGGAAATTTACAGCTCAAGTTAATAGAGCAAAATGTAAAACTGCTGGCTTTTGGCTGAGGCTGCAAGCAAGGGACAGGCACAGGTTGTGACTGGGAGTGTTTTCACAGGGCCACTGACACAGAATGTGTTTTCAGGGAGTATTTATTTTAAATAAGGAAAGTTTATACAGCTTGAGAAAATTATTGGGAAGGAAATTAAATCTCGTTCTGTTGCTCTTCCGTCTCACCTTGACACTTGCAGTTCTCCTCCCTCCCCCAGGGCTTGGTAAGGGCAGGTTTCACTGGCAAAAAAATTGCCTTCCTGGTGCATACTGATTTATAGCCAGCTCATGGACCAGCCTTCCACACCCTTGTCAGGAGAGAAGGGGCAAGCAAGACTCACTCCTCCCCTGCCCTGACCCCAGGCTGCAGTTTGGGAGCACAGGGATACATTACATGAAGGTTGCATCCCACCCTGAACAATCTGCAGAGATGGGTGGGACACACTAGTTGGGATGTCCCCTAAGCAACACTGCCCTCAGTTAAACAGGGGATGGGAAGCAACCAGCTTTCCTCTTCCAAAGCTGTTCCAGAGGTGGCAAAGCCAATGCCACCCCTGCCTAGGAACAGCTCTGCTTAGGAAACCACAGAACTGACAGCATTGTTGGCAGAGATCACCATTCCTTCCTCCAGCCCAGGCATGGCACAGGGCCAGCACAGCCTGTTCCTCTCCTGCCCAGACCTCTCCACCCTGCTGAGCCAAAGCAGAAAGCCCAGCACCATGTGCAAACCAAACCATGCAGCAATGGCCTGTCAGCATTTCAAGGTCTTCTAAATTCTTTCTATCATTCCAAGAGTTTCCTCTCCATCCTGCTGTGATATTTCTAAGGGCTCAGAGTGACAGGCCAAGGGCCTTAAGCTCACAGAGGGAAGGGTTAGATTGGGCATCAGAAGGAAATTCTTCCCTGTGAAGGTGGTGAGGCCCTGGCATCGGATGTCCAGAGAAGTTGTGGCTGCCTCATCCCTAGAAGTGTCCAATATCAGGTTGGACAGGGAGAAACCTGGGATAGTGGAAGGTGTCTCTGCCCATGGCCACGAGGTGAAACTAGGTGAGCTTTAAGATTTCTTCCAACCCAAACCATTCTATGACTCTGTGAATATGGCAGTAAAGACTTGGACTCTGGACACAGTTGCCATCATGCTGGTATTATAGGATGAGAATCACACAATATAAGGTGAAAAGAAGCCATTGGACATCTACCTCCATTTCCTCAAGGCACAGCCATCCATGCTATTCTCCACCCCCAGGGCCCACTGAATACCCACTTCCCCATCCTGCATCCCCCAGGAACACCACCTAACACTCCCAAATTCCCCACATTGCTAAAAGGCCTGAAATTCAAGACACCAAAAGCCTCAAGGTGCACCTGCAGTTGGCTGGATGCATTCCTAGCACACATCCTCCACAGTGCCTAGATCACAAGGGATCCAAACCTACCGCCACTGCCACCTAATAAACTCAGCAAGTCTGGAGGTAAAATCCTCAAGGATGTGTTGGTAGGTTCACTCACCTAATCCCACAAAACCAGTGACTGGAGCAACTGTTCAAGCAGGACCTGTACCCCACAGAACAGGTTCAGCTACACTCCAAATGCTTGGGAGTCATTCCTGCTCCCTTCTGCGCTTCCCCTTCCAGAATTTCCTCCTCCCACAGGTGAACAATCCTGGCTGAGATCATCAGCAGATGTCAGGCAATGCACTGCACTTCCCATCAAACACAGCAGCAGCGAGACTGACTGACTCAGCAGATACTTGCTATGGTTCAGCTGGAACTAAACCTCCAAGACAAAAAAGAAACAAAATCCAACACATTGCAGCTTTGCTGAATCCCCAGCCCAAAGGGGCTCAATAGCAGGTTTGAGTTTATCTGTCAGAAGGCATTTATTCAGTGAACAGCTGTTTTTCAGGATGCTTCCTAGAAACAGGGCTCAGAGGAAAATAAAGGCTCTGAATTGATATTTGGGGATGAGCAGGGGGAAGATGAAGCTTTTCAGGGTAAAACCTTCTGACTACAGAGACAAAGTGTCTCAGACTTGTCAATCTTTTTCTGATAACTGGATTTATCCATGTCTACTACCCAAGGACTCTTTCTGGCAGGTTTTATTTCAGCTCACATTGGTCATGTTAAGACCGAAAAAGCGATATTTGTCCCATGGCTCAAATCTGGATAAAATGCCCCAGACTGAGTAAGTTCAGTTGTGCCAGTTCAAACACCTTTTTCTCTGGGTGAAACCATAGTATTTTAGAAGCACAGGGTTCGCTCCCAAAATGTAGTTTAGAGACTGCCTTCTCTGCCGAGAAGATAAAGACGAAGATTGGTGCAGAGAAATGGTAACAGGGCACAAAGTGTAGTTTTTCTTGTAGAGTGTCTGAAGGCATAACATATGCACCTGTGATCCCTGGCCTGGGCCAGGACTGCGGCGAGGGCCAAGGACAGGACGAAGGCCAGGGCCAGGGTAAGGGCCAGGGTAAGGGCCAGACCCAGGCCAAGGGCAAGGGCTAGGGCAAGGGGAAGGGCCAGGGCCAGAGGAAACACCAGGGCCAAGGCCTGGGCGTGGGCGAGCGCCAGGGCCAGGAGGAGCACCGGGGCCAGGGAGAGGTTGAGGGCTAGGGCGAGGTCCAGGGCTAGGGCGCGGGACAGGGCAAGGACGAGAGCCAGGGCCAAGGCAAGTTCTAGGCCAAAGGCCTGGGCCAGGGACAGAGCCGGGCCAGGGCCATGCCAGGCCAAAGGGCCAGTTCAAGTCTGGGGGTCAGAGCCAGGGCCAGGGCCAGGGCTAAGGCCAGGGCCAGGGTGAGGATCAGGGCCAGGGCCAGGGCCAGGGTCAGGGTGCGCGACAGGGAGAGAACGACGGCCAGGCCCAGGGCCAGGGCCAGGGCCAGTGTGCAGGCCAGGGCCAGCATGAGGACCAGGGCCAAGGCAAGGTCTCGGATCGAGGCCTTTGCCAAGGCCAGGGCCGGGGCCACCTCGAGGGTTAGGGCTAGGACCACGGCCAGGGCCTGGGTCAGTACCAGGGTCAGGGCCAGGGCCAGGGCAATGGCTAGGGCCAGGGCAAGGCCGAGGGCCAGGGCTAGGGTGAGGTTCAGGGCCAGGGTCAGGGCGCGGGCCAGGGACAGGATGATGGCCAGGGCCAGGGCAAATGCCAGGGCCAAGGCGAAGTCTAGGATCAAGGCCTGGGCCAGGGCCATGGCTGGTGCTAGGGCCAGGGCCAGGGCCAGGGCTTGGGCTAGCACCACGGCCAGGTCGAAAAACCAGGGCCAGGGCCATGGCCAGAGCCAGGACGAGAGCCAGGGCCAAGGCAAGTCCTCAGTCCAAGGCCTGGGCCAGGGTCACATCCGGGGCCATCTCGAGGGTTAGGGCCAGGGCCAGGCTGTGAGCCAGGGTCAGTCTGAGGCCAGGGCCAGAGCAAGGGCGAGGGCCATGGCCAGGGCCACGACAAGGGCCAGGGCCAGGGGTAGGGTAACGGTGAGGGCCAGGGTCAGTGCGAGTGCCAGGGCCATGCCCAGGGCAACAGCCAAGCCGAGGGCCAAGACTAGGGCTAGGACCAGCACCATGGCCAGGCTGAAAGGGCAGAGCCAGGCTGGGGGCCAGGGCCAGGGCCAGCATCAGGGCCAGGGCCAGGGCTAGGGCAAAGGCCAGGTCTAGGTCCAGGTCTAAGGGCCAGGGCCAGGGCCAGGGCGGGGGCAAGGGCCAGGGCGGGGGCAAGGGCCAGGGCCAGGGCCAGGGCCAGGGCCAGGGCCAGGGCGGGGGTGAAGGCCAGGGACAGGAGGAGGGCCGGGGCCATGGCATTGGCGAGGGTTAGGGCCAGGTCTGGGACCAGGGCCTGGGCCGGGACCAGGGCCAGGGCTAGGGTTAGAGTAACGGTGAGACCTAGGGCTAGGGCCAGGGCCAGGACCAGGACAAGGGCCAGGGCCAGGGGAGGGCCATGGCCAGGGTCAGGGCGCTGGTGTGTGCCAGGGTCAGGGCAAGCGTCGGAGTGAGGATGAGGGCGAGGGCCGGGTCTAGAGAAAGGGCTAGTGCCAAGGTGATTCTTAGGGCCAGGGCCAAGAGCCAGGGTCAGTGTGAGGCCAGGGCCAGGGTCAGAAAGCTGCACTTCCCATCCAACAGAGCTTAGCTCTGTCCTGACGGACAACAGCCACATACAAAACTTGTCCAAATGGTTCCAGCTGAAGGTTGAGAGTTCCTTAAATCAGAGGGTCTTGTGAAGGAGTCTCATCCTTTCTCTTTGACCAACTTCTGAATCAAACTGCTCCTGAGAGCACTGGATTCCCTCCTGTGCACCATCAATTCCTGCTGGCATCAGCTGGCATGACAGACAAGTCTTAGGGTCTTTGGAGGGCCACAGCTCCTCCCTCTCAAAAAGCAAAGTCATAGAAGGGACATCAGTCACTCCTCTGGGAGACAGGAGGCAGCAACATCATGTAAATGTAAACAATAAATGGCACAGTGCTTTTTTCAGAGCTCTTGAATCCTGATGAATAATCAGCTCTGACACCCTTAGGTGTTATTAATCCCACTAAACAGAGGAGGAAACCTAGAAAGGAAACCAGACAAACCCTTGAACCTGTCCCAGTTTGCCTCAGGAGCAAAGCTTGGCTTGGAAGAGCAGTGCTGCTCGCCTCAGGCTCCACAAGAATTCCATATCAGAGGGAAGAGGGGCACAGCTTCCCTGTCTGCAGGAGAGCAGGTACTTCCCCGGCTGGCAGCGAGGTGCAAGGCAGGGAAGCAGCCCCAGGGGAAACCTGCCCTGCAGCCCTCCCTGGCAGTGCTCACACCTGCCTGTGGCACTGCAAAGCCTCTGAGAACTCATTTCAGTGCAGACTTTCGTGCCAGCACGTCCCAGAAAGCAGGTCCAGTCAGTTCCTTCCCTGTCTGTGCTTCCCCTCCTACACTGGTTCATGCAGCAGCCATGGTCTCCTGAAGGACCACCAGGCCAGGCTGACTCTGTGGCACAGCCCTGCACGGTTTTACACCTCCCCAGGTTAGCAATTTTTCCTATCTCATCCATCAGAGAAGCTCCATTCATTAAATCCTCCACAGGAGCTCATCAGCACACCAGAGAGAAGCACTTCTCTGCTGTAACCATCCACTGCCTCACATCCCTCCTGGCTCTCAAAGGCCCAGGTTTGAAGTGTGGGCCAGAAGCACATTGCAGGCTCTACACTTTTCTTCTAAATCTGGGATAAGGCTCTGTGATCCCCTGGAATTGAGCACAGCTACCACCTGTCCTTTCAGACAGAGAGCTATACCTGTATCAGGACTGTGATCCTACTTCCAATTGAAGCAGCAACAGTAACCACAGCAAGACACTTGGAATCGTAGGATGGTTTGGTTTGGAAGGGACCTTAAAGACCATTTAATTCCAACCCCACACTTTTCACTTGACCAGGTTGCTCCAAGCCCCACCCAACCTGACCTTGAACACTTGGTGTCTCCTTCTAAAGTTAGGGCTCCCTTACACAGTGGTAGAAAGGAAAAGAATCTTGCTTCAGCACCCCAGATAGAAAACAATCCCCTGAAGAGCAGCCCTGAGCCCAAATTCCACCATTCATGCCAGCAAACACCAGAGTTTTACTCATGACAGAGGTAGATGTGTCACTGATCCCAACATATTACTTAGGGAATAACTGCTAGGATGGGTGTTGGAGATAGAGAGAGCTGTTTGTGGGTTATCCGAGAAATCTGGATAATTCCCTGATCTGGTAAGGACTGCTGTGTTCAGATGCTCACCTCCATGCAGGCTATGGAGTCCTTTGTATGTGCTGGGATACCACCCAGTTCACTGATGGGTGCTGAGACAGAGCACGACTTTTAACATGCCTATGGGAAACACTAGGACAGGCAGGCACACCATTCCTATGGGACACACTAGGACAGCTCACACCATTCCTATGGG
>JAWWEV010000037.1:4605987-4643310 GCA_035583235.1 Hafferia zeledoni
ACACCATTCCTATGGGACACACTAGGACAGGCAGGCACACCATTCCTATGGGACACACTAGGACAGACAGGCACACCTTTCCTATGGGGTACCACACTAGGACAGGCAGGCACACCATTTCTATAGGGCACAACAATAGGACAGGCAGCTCACACAGTTCCTAAAGGGCAACAGAGCAGGCAGCTCACGCCATTCCTCCAAGGAAGCACCACACCTGTGTGATCCCTGGAGCACACTCCCATGGCACAAAGTCCAACAGAAGGTGCTGTGAAAGATAAGGCAGTGTGGGAGCTCTGAGTGCTCCCCTTGTTCTTTCCCACCAGCGGTGTCTCAGCGGTTGGACTGTGCTACCCCAGCCCTCCCCCGGAGCGGGGAGCTGAGCCCTGCGGCGGGTGCCCAGGTGCCTGCTGGAGGCTGCTGCCCTCCCCTCGCTCCCTCGGGCCCCGCAGCCTGATCCGCCTTCTTCCTGGGGCCATCTAGTGGCATATTTTCATATAGTTCCTTAAAACACGAGCACGTTCACCTGGAGTTTATGCAAACAGGGCTCTGTGAGAGCCTGATGTGCATCCTTCTGCATCCGAGCACAAAGCAGGATCTCCTCCGGCAGCAGTTTCCCAGCTGCTTCACCAGCATCCAGCCCTTCCTCTGACAGATATGGGGAAGCACATACTCCCTTTTCTCCTTTATTTACTATATTTATCATCATAGCATAGCATGGTTCTTAACCCCAAAAGATGCTTCCACTAAGGCAGAAGGCTGTTCTAATCTGACCCTCAGTGTTTCCCAGCATCATCCAGCTGCTCCTCTTTGAGGCTGGTGATCTTCCAGAGGTCCATCCTGACTGAATCTCAAGACTACAGGAGACACAACCCCCCCAATTCTCTGACTAGTTCTGGTGGTTAATAACCCCTCTGAAAGCTCAGATTTGTCATAGCAGTCTTCAAAGCTGTAGATACATCTTGTGTCTTTTGTCAGTGGGCTGCAGAATGTGCCTATCTTTGCCCCAAGATGATACCAGACACTTGATCACTGAGGAAACATTTATTTTCTAGGATTAATTTTTCATTTGCTAGCAAGCAAGATGTTTTATACAGGAGTGAAAACCACAGCATTCCAGGCAGTAGTCTATATCTGCATAAATTCCATAAAGACCAGAAACATAATATCTGCTATCTTCACATTTGAAGCCTATTTTCCTTGCACAAGGGCATGAAGAAGAAGCTGCCCAACTGTTGCCAATCCATTGTACAAATGCTGGTCTCCTGTTGGCTTATTGATGACCTATCAGTCCCAGGTGGTGAGAAGGGTGTTCATTATGCAGCTAAACCCAACTCCAAGCCCTTGTACCTTCAGGAAAAGCTGGATTTCAGAGATATTGCAGGAATAAGACTTATTTTCAGTAAAACCAACATAAACAGGTTTTACTCACACAGATCCTCATTTGGCAATTCTAGGAGAAGGGCTTGGGGAAATAACCCTATGTTCTGCTCAGTTTTACACTGAATACACTGCAATGAGATGGGGGAAAGTGAGGGTATGGAGAACACCAATAACCAGTATAGTGAGAATCAAAACTGAGCAGCCCAGGTTTCACTCCAGTTTTGAAAGTCTTGATTCAAACCTCCACTCAGGCACAGCACAAGTCACTGATTCAGTTCCCAACCTGTTTTGCAGTTAAACTTCCCATCAGCATTCTCATAAACTACCTGGCTGGCCAAGCTGGCCAAAGGAAAACTCCCCCACAATAATATCTAGCCAAAGCTGCAGGCTACAGTCGGGGGACAGGTAGGGATAACAAGAACATACATCAGAAAATAAGGTGATTACTTCCAGTCTTGCCCTTCACAACCTTTCAACTTCTTTTCTTTTTCTACGTTAAATCTTTAGAGGGAGCAACAGGTTACTTAAAAGCCAAAAGATCACTTTTCCTTGGGGATAGTTTCTGAAAACCAGTATTTATTTCTACTCTATTTCAGACTGCACAAGACCACAATGTTGAGTAACACCCAGAAGCTCCCCTCACAACTGCTATCATATTCCTGTGTGCTGGTTACTGACTGTACTTGCCTCAGAGCATCCACAGCCTCAAGTGACAATCATTATCAGCAGATGGCTGGCCCAGATTTACTGGGGTCTGCCTTGCCAAGAATGCAAAATGACACATTGATGCTGTACCTGACTGAGGCCTTTAAAAATAAGAAACACCGTAGGTACTTTGGGGACTTCTCACATAAGAAAGCAGGTGTCGAATGGACCAGCCAGGCTGGCAAATGAATTCAGGATGATAAAAGGCTGCCAGGCCAGCCAGAGGCAGCATGTCACTCGATTATCAAGTTCCTTCCCTTCCAGCTATACTCCTGATTCTGAAGCAGAATCTTTGCCACACTCATCCCTGAGTTTCAACATCCTCCCCAAACCCAGACTGCTTCCTTTGTTCTCTAGCCAAGGAACTCAAAAAATCAAAGAGCACAAGGGCTGATAAGACAGGACCCCATGCATAACTCAACCCATTTCACATCCCCTTTTAGGTGCAGATTGGCTACAAGCTCTCTGTGGGGACACATGGGCACCTGGGGACCAAAAACCAGATTGGGCTCACTAAGCATGAGCTTGAGTCCCACAGACAAGCAAGGGAAAGTCTGGAAGAGCCTCAGCAAAGAATGAAACCAGCTAGATATCTGCATAGACCCCATGGAAAACTCCACACCCCTCTATTTAACCCTTTTTCTGAGTGGAACTTGCAGCATTGGATGGGGGCCAATCAGCTGAAGAACCAGGGAGAAGCAGCAGCACTATGGGGAACACACTCAAGTTTCAGATTTGCACAGAGCAGCTTTCTCCCCCACCCTTCAGTTCCATGTAAATCACATTGCTTCTGTGTCT
The DNA here is from genome assembly GCA_035583235.1 of Hafferia zeledoni. Taxonomy (NCBI): domain Eukaryota; kingdom Metazoa; phylum Chordata; class Aves; order Passeriformes; family Thamnophilidae; genus Hafferia; species Hafferia zeledoni. Next base: position 4,608,871 of record JAWWEV010000037.1, read on the forward strand.
GCTCATCACACCAGCCCCCACAGAAGCAGAAACTAGAATTGCCAAGTCCTTGGAGCCCTTTGAGTCACAGGGAAGACACATCTAAGACAGCAAAACACCCTGCAGTAAAACACCCACCACACAGCTCTTGAGGGTAGTGAGGAAACCACACAGGAACCATTTCCATCCCTGTGCCTGCACCATGTCCCCATCGCTTCTCACACAGCCTCCTTCCTCCAGAGTGAACACAAAGCTCTCCATCTCAGGCCTTCTCCCAAACAGCCTCTCACAACTCACTGCAGCATTGTAGAAAAAATCCTTTAACTGTCCTGAATCAAGCTTATGAAGACTCAGACCCTTCTTCGTACTTGCAGCAAATTCACACCTTAATTTTCTCTCCATTGAGCACAGCTAGTCCCTGTTGCTCCTGCTGGGTGACAGTTTGTACCTGGGCACAGCCTGAGCTCTGTACCAGGAGGGGTACATGCCAGGCAGGCAGGGAGTGGCCTTGCAGAGCTATCCACGCTGCTGTACAAGGTTGTGAGATTAAAGTTTGTGTGTACCCACGACTGGAGACATATCAGGTCCCACCCAGGGCAGGAAGACATCCGGGGGGGGTGTTCAAGTGATGTGCTAGGAATAAAGGGCAGCCTTCACAGCTCATACACTCTGACATTACAGAGTGTGTGTCCCCCTACTCTATTTTTATATGGGGAAAAGGGTTTAGCCCCCAAATGGGTGTAATTTCTGCCACAGCTCATTTCACTGCAAGAGAGCAGACAGAGCCCAATGTGCACAGTGCTCAGAGGAGAGCTGGGGAAAGCACTGAGGTCCCCAAGCCATAAAGCAGGTTAGAAAATGTCACCTTCCATCAGTGTGTCTCAGGGCAGGGCCACGAGGGTCCTCATCCAACCCCAGAGTACATGGACAAACCAGACCCTGACTGTTATTTTCTCCATCAGTTGCCCACATTAACACCTAGAAATCCAATGGTAATATTTTTCAAAGGGAAACCTCTGTGCACTTGAAGTGGTCTCACCTCCTGATTGCACCAGCGTGATGTGATTCAAGAGGAAGCTAAAAAAGCAGCAATTGATTACCCATAAAAAAGGGTTATAATCCAATAAATAAATGATAAATCAGAGTGTCTCCTTTTAGCGAGGAGCTGGAGACTCAAAGTTCCCCTCCAAGGAGCTGAACAGAATATCCATTATTCAAACCAATTGCAGCTACCCAAGTGGAAAGAACAGCTGTGCCTTCATGTTTCCTGACACTTTTTGTTATGTTACACCATTCTCCCTGAAAATGAAGTGATTTGGACTTGAAGTAAGTCATTAAGGAAAGGCAGGGATGGCTATTTTCTGAATTGCCTAACCCCTGTCAATTCAGATCAGAACCCAACACCCAAGGAGCAAAGTGGGCTTACTCTGATACACCTCAGATTAATCCTGCTACTCCCAGGGAAGGCTCTGCCCTTGCAGTTGTGGATTCCCCCGGACCTCTGTTCACGCACCTTCATTAAACCTTTGTGATTCAGTGCAGAACCATCATCCTACCCACCACCATCTTTCCTACCCACACTCCTGAAGGCATTGAGGCTCCAACAGTTCAAAAATCATTCAAACCCCTCTGAGACCACTGGGACTGGGGAATTGCCCTCCACAGAATTGCTGCTCATCTCTCCCTGCCAAACAGCTCTGACGCCGACATGCACACACACAATTCAAAGGCCTTAATGAGAACACGCACCAGCCTGGGCAGAGACAATGGGCACTTCTCATCACCCTTTAGAGACAGCCAGAAAGTAGGACAGCACTTTATTTGGAAGCTCTGCTAGACCTGGAAAGCCACTTCCCTACAGAAGCCATAGGATAAGGTCCCTTCTGAGTTAGTCCCAAAGTTTCACTGAAATACACATTTCTGCTACCAGTTTTTAAACCAGGGTGTCTTGGTTTTTTTCCCTGGGAAGGCTTTCTTCCCCATTGTGTGATCACTGTGCATTAAAAGGCAATCAATATCATTCCCATTGTTTACCCTGAAGTTTGATGCATGTCTTCCTGCTTTTACATCCTTGTTCTCACATTTTTGTGCCCCCAGGTTTCACCAAAGCAAGTCAATCTCTGGCCCAGAGAGAAGTGTCACACGTGAAATGGCAGTTCCTGGTGCAGAATAGTTTTGTGATGAGGGAAAAGGCAGAAAACAGAGCTATAATAATGATACAATAAGACAAACTGCTTGTGAAGGATAGTTGTGTCTGTGTGTAAGAGAGAGAGCAAAAAGTGTAAGATGAGTTGGAGGAGTATGAATAAAACTATGAAACAAAATGTGAACAGATTAGTCTTGTGGTTGCCCACATTTGGATCTGTCTGTGAGTGAGCAAGCAGTGAGCTCGACACATGGGCAAAGACAAAAACACGGAAGCAAAATAGTTCGGTGTGTCTAGATATATGAGGGAAGGCAACAAAAACTCAAAGATACAAAGTAAGGAGACCTGTGCCACATAAACCAGCCCTCAGGCACAGCCAGGAGGGCGACAGTTCATTTTAAGAGCCTGTCTACTCTCAGACTGCAACTACACACACACCTGTAAAACTCTGGGAGGCTTCCTACAAAAATGCCAGGCCCAGTGCTGCTCCCTATGAACACCCAGCATCAGGGTTCACGTTTGGAGCACATGGCATCCCCAGGAGCCAGTCTGTCGGTGCTGAGGGCAGCCTGGCACACGTGCTTTCAGCCCCACCACCATTACAAGTGAGCAGAAGGAGAGGGGCTTGCAGGATTTCCAGGAGTCTCTTCTTTTCCTGACTCTGCAGAAGAAACACTTTCAACTCTAGTCTTTTTCTTCTGGATGCTGCTGTTTGCATCCTCTGCACCCCTCATCCCTTCGAGTTATCCCCAGGACACCCCCCACACCCCGCTGCTGCCCCTCTCCCCCTACCAGCCTTGAGGGCAAGATTCCCGGGGGGCTGCGGGGACCCCTGGAGCCGAGCCCTGCCCGCGCTGCCGGGTTGCTCCCACCAGGTGGCACTCCAGGAGCGGCTGACGGCGACACGGAGCCCCGAGAGAGAACCATCCGGCCCCGGGAACAGCCCTGACACCGGGAACGGCCCCGGTAGCGACCCTGGCTTCAGCAGCCGCGGCCACGGGGGATACCCCCAACAGCAAGACACCCTCCTCTCCTTCTCCTAAGCATGGGCGCTGCTGGCACCAGGCATCCAGGTCCTGCCTGTTGCCGTGATGTTATAGTCCCTAATTTCATTTTTTCCCGGGTTCAGGACGGCGTGAGCCGTGGGACGAGGACAGAGGCTACACAGGACAGCTCCCCATCCCCGCCCTCAATCCATTCAGCCACCCGTCCGTCCGTCTGTCCGTCCATCTATTCATTCCTCTCTCCCCCCTTGCCCGGTGCCCGGAGCCAGCCAGGCCAAGCACTCCCGCCCCGTTGGTCCATCCTCCTAACAGCAGAAGTTTGGAGTCACGAGATGTCGAGCTGAGGGGGGAAAGGAGGATGAAATTAGTGGTTTATCTCTCTTCCCCATCCCTGGTTAAATCTTTGGCAGAAGGGACAAATCAGAGCCGGCTGTGAACACAAGTACCAGGAAGGTCCCTGCATGCTTCCCCCTCCTCCAAGGGTGATGCTCAGGGATCCCCAAAGGTGCCCCGGGGGTGGCGGGAGAGCCCGGGACTACTCGGTGAAATGCTGTTTATGGAGATAAATTCACCCACGTTATGCGATAACGAAGATTTTGCGAAGCTCACTGAGTCACAGATCCCAAATCCACCAGTTAGAGCCTCCTGGTCTCAGCAGGGATGTGCTCGGCCAAGCAGGACAGAGCCTGGGAAAGCCGGGACCGGAGGGAATGTGTCGGGGCAGCGGGGACAGGACTCACCGTGCCCGGTGTCTCACACCGCACACGTCTTGTGAGGAGTGAAAAGAACGCGCTCACAGTCACATCTCTTTGCATCATCTTTATATAAGAACGAAACCGCACATATATGTATTTGAACTATATAAATATTTGAAACATATATAAAGCTTCTTAGCGCTTTATGCATAATACGTGCAGAGAAAGCTGTGTTTAAATAAAGTGATGCACAGCTACGGAGCGGCTCTGCAGCTCGTGGAGCGACTGTAACCACAGACCTGCGTGCATACGAGCACAGCCGAGGGCGTGCGGGTGTCTGGAGCTGCTGCCCGGCTGCACTCCGGGTCTCGGGGTCGGCGACCGCTCGCTCGGCTGCCCGTGGGCTCCGGTGGCTGCTCCTGCTCTCGGGCTTCTGGATTTGCTTCCCCCCTCTTACTGTTAATACTGGAAAGCGTCGTTATTCATTAAGTAAAGTCTTTGCTGGCCCAAGCGCCGCTTTTCCTAGGACCGAATCCTTCGGGGTGCAAACTGATTCCCATTTTCTCAGACCAAAACCATTTCCAGAGGGATCGTTGCTCGCTGCGCTTCCACGCGTGCTCCCCTCCGTATTTCACCGAGGAGCCCTCCCAGGACAGGTTATTCCTTCTCTTCTAGAGAGGTTCCTGTTGAAAAACCATATTTAAAACAAACCAAAAAGCCACAAGACCACCACCACCACCGTGGGGCGGCTTCTCGGGTTAACCCCCCCACTAATGACTGACGGCTGGTGCCACTGAGACAAATAAATACATCGTAAGGAGGGCAATGGGTCGCGAGTCGTTTTGGCCCTAAGGTGAGATTTAGCAATGACCGCCCATTAAAACAAGCTTTTCACTTTTCCTAGGGGTAGCCCCTACACCCACCCGCTCCAGCAAGCGAAGCGGAGGAGCCTCCTGACCTGGTTTATACTTGTATTTAAGGTTCGAGATTTTTTTTCTGCTTGCTTTTTAGATCGGAGACGGGAGAAATGAAAACCGGCTGAAAAAGGACTCGGGAGAACGGAGGACTGAAAAAGCGCCCCCCGAAATTCCACAGGGAAGACCACGGATGGACAGACAGGGAAAGCTGGGAAAAAATATTTTTTTTCAAGAAACCTGTGAAAAACAAGAGCAAGAGCACCTAGGAAGTTTCACGGCAGAAGGGAAATAATCCTGCCAGAAGATCGCGGTGTCACATTCCCGAAGGAGCGTATCGCGATGGTGGGGGGCTGCGGCGACGGGGACCCCCTTTCCTTCAGATGGACCTGAAATGAGACTTGCACAAAAGCTTGGAGCAAATCCCTCCAGCTCCCTCCCTGCTGCCTTCTCCTGCCTCAAGAAAACCTTCTGGTTTCACCGACCCGTCGGGCCAGCCGATGGGATGCCCCAAGCCAGATCCCACTCTCCATTCTCGGCCGGTTCCCCTCGTTCCCCGGAGCCGCTTCTCTCGTACCTTCACTGGAAGGAGCAGGTCCAGCGGGGGAAAGCACCACTGGCTTGTCTGTCGAGCTTATTTCCTTGATAACTTTATTTTGTCAGTGCCGCTTTGGCGGCTTGAAATGAAATAAAGCTTGAAAGGACCTAGGAAAGAAGAGAAGCCGAAGGCAGAGAGGGGCTGCCTCAGGAGGGGAGGGGGTCAGGGTGTCCGTGGGGTCGGGTCGGCTCCGCACAGCCCAGCCTGCTTGGTGTTCTTTTGGTTTTGGTTTTATTTTTTTCAATGCCTTGTCTAGGAAGGTCTTTATTTGGGAAAGCGAGAAGGAAACTGAGTTTAGTGAGACCAAGGTGAAACTCAGCAGGAATTATGGCCGTGGTTACCTGCGCTAGAGGTCGAACTCTGTTTCGGCTGAGAGTGTTTAAAAATTATAATAATGACTACTTACTCCAGAATAATCAAATCATTAAAAAATACTAGAAAACAGAAAACGCAAAGGTGATGTCTGCGCAGTGGCTGCGAATTTGTGCTTCCAAGAAGGAGCGGGGGCAGATGAGGAAGGCGCAGGTCCAGAGTCCCGCAGAAGCCCCGAAGTCTCGGCCCGACCTCGGGGCTCACCCTGTTCCCTTTGGGGCGAAAAGCTGGGGCCAGGAGCTCCAATAGCGCCTTGAACGGCCACTTCAAGCTAAAGGGCTTCGCCTCGCCGTGTTTTTACACGCCTTAATTATTCCCTAGTAATGCAGGGTTTGGGGAAAACCACGTGGGAAGTTTGGGACTGGGTGGAAAAAAAACCCCAACAAACCCCAAACAAAAATGCCAGGGACAAAACCCCCAAACCACCCTCAGGCATCACCCTGTGGAGCTGGTTCCCTGGGGAGCCGCTGGCTTTTTCTCCCCACAGGTAGCCAAAAGGCTTCAGGTGCAGAGGGAGACGGGTGCGGGGAGGGCTGCGGGAGAGGTCGGCGGGTCAGGATGATAACGTGATGCGAGCCCCCATCTCCACGGACTGGAATGTCCTGGTGTGGGTCTGTTTGCTCTCCCGGTATTGTGCCTGTACCGTGTGTAAGAGATGAAGGCTCGGTGATACCACCGTGCCCTCGTGGACGGGGATTTCTCAGCAAGGCGCGGCTGTAGGTGCCGAAGGAGGAAGGTTTTTCCTGCTCCGTTTCCCCCATAAACTGATAAACTCCGCCGTCCCGGCGCCTGCAGAACGGATCCGCCCGGCCGGCTGTCCCTCCGGGCCGTGGTGACAGGGACCGGGGGCGGGCAGCGGGGCACGGGGCGGGCTCCACAGGGTGCCACGGCTGCTCGCCTCCGCCGTGCCAAGCGCCAGCGCCTCGAGGCAATCGCCACATCAGACCATTTACCCTCCCGAGACAACAAACAATCGACCCTGCCGTCCATTCATCCCTCGGTCTATCCGTCTCTCAGCGCCGGACAGGGCAGCGCGCTGCGGGCACCGCTGTGCGGGCACCCTCACCCCGGGGTTCCCGGCAGCACGACCTGCAGAAACTCGGGGGGCGCGCCCTGCCTACGGCCCCCGCACACACATGGGCACACTAAGGGGCTTGGGGTTCGCCCATTTTGGGGGGCACACTTCCTAGCGCGGCCCAGACCCCGCTGACTGCGGCTCGGGCTCCCATCAGGGATGGCATGTGAGCTCCTGCAGACACAAGACCGCTAAATTTCAAGCAACTCCTCTATATTTTTTCCCTTTATTTTCCCTCTCCCTTCTCCCAAGCCCTCTTTCTACCTTCCCAAAATCGTTTCCCGGTGCAATCCTGCAGCCCGAGGCGAGGGAGGAGACGGAATTGTCCCTGCTTCCAAGACTTTTACGAACAATCGTTAAAGAACTCAATCTTTTTTTTTTTTTTTTCTTTTCCTTGTGCGGAGGCCGGAGAAGTCCCTTTGATCTGCGAGGCCTGGCGTGCTCCGAGCCCGCACGCCGGCTGTGTGCGGGGAGGGGGCCCGGCCGCCGCGGGAGCCTCTGAGCAGAGACATGAAAGGGGGGAATGAAAAAAAAAAAAAAAAAGAGGGGGAAAAAAGAGCGTCCAGGGTACGGGAGACCGACCGAAGGGCTTAAATATTTCATATTCCTGGAAGCTGTCAAGGCCAAAAACAACAACACGCCTCCCGCCTCCCCCGGAGTGTTTGCAGAGGGCAGGAGCGTGTGTGCGTGCGAGGGGCCGGGAGGCTGCGGGGGGTGGGGGAGGAAGAGGGTCATAAATTTTCACTTGTAATCAATCAATAATTAACTAATAGCGGAGCGTGGGCCGAGCACGCCGGTAACGGCGGGTGCCCGCCTTGCCGGGGTGTCGGTGTCGCTGTCCCCCCCCGGGTGGCTGCGGCTCCGGAGTGTGTGTCGTCCTTTCCCCCCCGCAACCCGACGGTGCGGCCCCAGTCCCGCTTTCCCAGAGACTTTGGACTCGGGGCTAAAACTCCCGTGGGTAAAACCTATCTGAGCTCCAAGAAAAGCCTGCGGCGAGTTCAGCCGCGCTGCCCGGCCGGGGGTCGAGGTTGGAGGTGGAGACGGGATGCTATCGGACCCCACCTCCCCACCCAGTGGGTGCTGTGCCCCCTTCCCACGAGCCGTGGGTCCCTTCGGGGGTCGCTGGGCGCTGCTCAGGCTGCCCGAGAGATGGCGCCGGAGCCCCGCCGGAGCCCCCCCCGCCGCCGGCCGCCCCCCACCCAGCGCCGGGTCGCCTGCATCAGCCATAAAACCATTGAGGATATCAAGACAGGCGCCAGGTGAGTAATAGACAGGATAATCCAGAGAGATTGCTCGCTGTTTACCTCCATCCACAAGCGCCACAAGAGTTACTCATTAACGTTACTATATACAAATAAGATACACAAGAGATAAAGCCATTTGCAAGTCAGAGTTACACCTGCGGTACACGGATTTCTTGCAAGGGCATGGGGAGGGGGAGGTCAGCGTTAGGCCCGTGGAAAGAGGGGTTTAAATCAATCAGGTTGCACCCTCAGCCTTAAAAAGAATAAATCGTGAGCTCAGGGTTTGCGGTGCCCCGAGGCTACGGGTGCCCGCCTGGCCTGTAGAGCGGCTACCGGGCTCCTGGGCCAGCAGGAAAGCGAGACGGGGAGGCAGGGGGGGTGTATGTGTGTGTTGCTTTCCTTTGAATATCAACAGTGAATTTTCTCTCCAGCTAGGAAATACTCCCCCTGCACACAGACCACAACAGCTCTCCCGCTCTAAGAGCGATTTGGGGAACCAGCAGATGTGGCGAGGGAAAAAATAAAGGTTCCCCCTCATCATTCCTGATGCCAAATAGATGGGAGCGAAGAGGCTGCGGGGGTCTGTCATGGAAAGCTGTTTCCGCGCTGCCGCTGAGGCCGGAGCTCAGAGCAGAGGAGAAAGTTGAGCGCCGCAGCAGGGATGGTGGTACCGCCCGGAGGGGCTGGCAGCGCTCTGCCCCTCAGCCTTGCTCCCCCCGGGGCCCGATCCCCCCTCCCGGAGCGGCTCCGGCTCCCACCCGCGCGGAGGATCCGTGTGTGGAAACCAGCTTGTGGGGCTTGCAGCCTTCGGGCTTGCTGCTGTAGCCTCTGCCTCCTTCTTCGGGTGGATTTTTTTTTTTCCATTTCTTTTGCCAGACCCGACGCCACCTCTATCCCTAAAAGCACCCGCTCGACCGGGCCAACTCAGGGGAACATCAGCTCAAGTGACATTTCCAGCAGCCATCACCTTGGGCCATCCGAGGGTGAGGGAAGAGGGAGAGAAAAATTCCTGCTCAGCCCAGACCTTTCCCCCTCTGCAAGCACCATAGATGTAAAATACACCCCGACCCCCAAGTTCAAATGGGAAGGGTCCCATTCCCTCGTGAAAAGGGACCTGAATAGTGTGATGGTACTGGGATGATTTTTTTTTAATTAAAAAATCGGGGGGGAAAAAGGCTTTATCGCCACTTTCACCCACTGGACTTCCCTTTATCTCACCAGAGCAGGAGCCGGGGCCGCGGGCCGAGGAGCAGGCAGGGCATAAAACAGGATACAGGCTGGAAGTACATCCTTATAATATTTATTACTGGCGGAGGATGAATCACTTTTCAATATACGGGCCACTAACTGTTGAAGGGATGGGGGGAAAAAAATCTCATTAACAAGAAATATATATGTTCTGCTAAATGATGTGCTCATGGACTGGCAAACGTACAGGCAGAGGCTGCCAGTTCTCCTCTCAGTGACCTCCCAGGCCACTGGTCCAGCCTGTAGCCTGGATGTCTGTCCTTCTTTCAGCCATTTTCTAGCTTAATCTCAATATATTATGAGCCTAAGGACGAGAAGGGGCAATTAAAATGGGGGGAGGGAGGGGGAGATAAATAAAAATAATAATGTGCTTCCAGGTGATAACTAATGGAAAAGCCAAATCCTCTGCCCGGACAGGAGTGAAAACGAGCCCAGCAACACCATCAACTCCTGAGCACTTTACCTGGAAACTTTGGAGGAGGGCTCTGCATTAAAATTTAACTGATCTATTCTCTAATTCTTCACTTTTGCGTTATTAATTTATGACAGATAAAAGCATAGCTGAGCCTTTCTCATTAACTTTTCAAACGCCACTTAATATTGTTCCATTAAAAGAGGTGACTTTAGTAGCCTCTGGATCGACTTTGAAAGCGAGAGGGATAAAGACGGAAAAGGTACATTAAGCAGCTTGCTTAAAACTCGTCCTTCCCCCCACAACAATTCAAACGACACCATCCCGACTGGTTCGTACTAGCTCCTTCCAGGAGAAATATCTTAATATTGGGAAGGGGAAGGGGGGTGGAGGAGAAAGGCAGAAGAGGGATATATATCTTTCAACCCCTCCATCCTCCCGGGCACTTTGGGGAGGGTTGGGGTGAAGGCATTTCACAGTACGCCCAAGACATTTCAATAAAAATTTATTGAAACTTCAGTGACTTTTTAAAAGGGAAAAGAAAAATTACAGGAAAAAAAAATAGCAAGAACTTCTCAACATTTATATAACACAAAATATACCTTCATTTTTTTTTTCTTTGAACCAGCTCTGAGCACCTGACTTTCAACCCAAGAAAATATGCACTCACTCAAACAAAGACAACAACAAGCACAGTAGTAAAACTCCATCGCGGGGTTGTTTTCTGACATACCGAGGAAACAGGGAAAAATAATACAAAGTAAAGAAAATTGTAGAATCTTCACCTTTTTTTTTCTCTCAAGCCACTGGAGAAGCCTGTTGTCATGTATTAATGTATGTTATTTTTTTGTTGCTGACATTTTATAAGGCAACTAGTGCTTTGAACGCTGCAGAAATCGAGGATTAAAAGCTACCATGGCACATTGCCTTTCCTTTTTCTCTCTTGATTTTTTTTAAGGTCTTTGAAATATTTGGTTTCTTTCTGCCTTGCTTTTTGCATTCAGCTCCTTTACAAAAGGACGAGGTCAGGTTTTTGTGGGCTGAGCTCCGATTTAAAAAGTAAGCCCTCAGAAATGAGGGAATTTCTCCTCTGGGTCGGGGTATGTGTTTAAAGGAATTACAAACTTGAAATGAAAACGACTAAAAATAAAAACAGAAAGAAAAAAAGAAGACAGCTGTAGTCGTATTTACAGAGATATGTACAATGTCAATAAATTAAAAGTTTAATTTCGAGTATTCATATTCCACGTATTTACAGGAGTTATCAAATAATTACATAAATACTTTGTTTTAATAATAGTGTCCGCTCTTTTCTTCTTCTCAGTATGTTTAAACCTTGTTATTGCATATACAATTAAAGAGGAAAAGCTGTGATAAACCTACAGTCAAGCTACAGAGGTTTTTAGATAAAATAAATTCACTTTTTTTTTTCTTTCCAACTACACTTCTTATTTTTGTTGCTACAGGGAGGATGTTTAAGGTAGAGAGACGAAGGTCTTATTTTTATTATTATTGATAATATTTTTCCCTGGGATTTGAAACGAGCATTAAAAATAAACAACAAAACCCCACCGAAATAAAAAAATACTTCCCCCATCCCACCCAACAAAAGCAAACTACTATGGAACATGCAAAAAAAAAGCCACCGACTGGCTCTCAGACATCACAATAATATTTTAAACACACAGCTTCCCTTAATATCGACTAAGGGGTTGTCGTTAACAACCCGCCCAAAAAACAACTGTTGAAGAACCAATACGCGATTTACTTACACACTTTTCTTTTGGAAAGAAAAAAAAATCACTTCTCTTAATTTTTATTTATAAGTCTGTTTGATTTTTTTTGTTTTATTTTTCCTTTTAGTTTTTTTTTTCCTTTTTTTTCTTTCTTTTTTTTTTTTTCCTGGGTGTTTTGGTTTTTCTTTTTACATGGTAAAAAAAAAAAAAAAAAAAAAAAACCAAGGAGGATGCTACGAATCCCACCGGTGCCTCGGCCCGGCCAAGCTGCTCTCTGTGAGCAGCCTTCGACCCACCACACCTATCTCGACTCTGCTCCCCCACCCCCGACCTCTCCCCCCTGCTCCACCAGATACCTTTTTGTTGATAAACCGCGGGATTTTATATTAAAAAACAAACAGGAAGGGGAGGGGGGGGAACCCAACAAAATAAGGAGGGGATTAAGAAAAACACTCGCGGGGTGGAGGATGTGGTTTCTTTCAAACAAAGTGCACTGCGAGACTGATTTGAAATGAGCTCCCGGAGGCCGGGAGGTTACGGGGAGCCGCTGCGGGATCTGTCCTGCTTGGGCTCGAGCCCACTGACGAGGCGCTGGATGTTTTGCAGTTCGCTGGTGGCCGCCTCCTTCTCTGCGCCCAGTTTGGGGGAGAGGGACACGGAGCCGGAGGAAAGGGTGGAGGAGCGGCTGGTGAGGTCCGAGGCGGAGTCCAGGGGCACGGAGCCGGGGCTGGAGCTCAGCCCCCCCGCCTTGCCCTCGCCGGAGCCGGTGGCCAGGCCGGGCAGAGTTGTGGTGAGGAGGCTGCTGCCGTCGGAGAGGGGCACGGGCAGCGGGTAGGGGCTGTAGCGGAGCCGCGGCCGCACGGCGCTGAGGAAGGGGTGCCGGTGCACCGAGCTGGAGGCGGCGCTGGAGGCGGCGGCGGCCCCCGCCATGTAGGTGTAGGGGTAAGGGAAGAGGCTTCCGAAAGGAGACATGGCCAGGCCCTGCGGGAGGGGAGGAGAGAGAAAGGAAGGGGTTACCGGCCTGCACACCCACCCCCGGAGGTGTTTCACCCTCCCACGCGCACGCCAGTGGAGAGCTGACAGCGGACAAGCTGCTGCTGCTGCCCACGGGAGGGGATGGAGACCCGTCCTCCCAGTGCCAAGGCCGAAAACACGCGGACCCAACGGGACAGACCCTGCCCATGCTCTGCCCTGCACGGAGCCCACCCCGCCCCCGCCCCTCCCGCTGCGGGGGTCGTGGTCAACGAAGCCAAAATAGGCATGGCATCTCTCGCCTACTCTCCTCCTCCCTGGGAGAGTCCTTTTCTCTAGGAAAAGCGCCCTGTACCCGCAGGTATAGCCCCTCCAGCTCCGCAGGGTAACCCAAGGCTCATCGCCCCCGACGGCAGCTCCGCTCCGCAAGCTCCCACGTGCCCCACATCGCTGAGCTGCGCCCTGGTCCTGCCCAGGCGAGAGCAGGGGATGCAGAGGCCTGGCCCCGGCACGGTCTCGCAGCGAGCACAGGAGCTGAGCGACAGCTGGGAGGGTGGGAGAGCACCGGGAGATCCGGCTGGACCACCCCCCACTCCCCCCCGACCTTCTCTCCTCGGACTTTCCCTCCAACTCTGTGACTGCTTCTGCAGAGAGAGGCAGTGGGGGAAACACCGAAGCGAAGAAGGAGCTGCCCACTGTCCTCCTATTCTCCCGGGCTGAAACCCTCCTGCTCCGGCCGGGCGGCGCGGGGAGGATGCAGTACCTGTGAGGCCAGGACGTGCTGCTGCAGATGGAAAGGCAAAGCAGCCGCCGATGCTCCCGAGAGTCCCTGGGCCGCCGCCGTGGCCATGACCGTGTTGTCCAGTCCCGAGACCCCGGCGGATGCCCCGGAGACGGTGGCGAGGAGGGGCCCCATTCCCGCGGCCATGCCGGAGAAAGCCCCCCCCATGGCGAACTGCCCGGGGTGCAGCAGCAGCGGGTGCCCGTTCCCCAGCGGGTTGAAGAACTGCTGGCCGGCCAGGGCAGGGGGAAAGCCGAGGTTCTGCAAGTGTCCCTGGCTCAGGTGGGCCGTGCTGTCGGTCTGGACTGTCAGAGGGGCGAAGGGCTCTTTCCCCAGCAGCCGGTTCTCATCTACTTTGGGGCCATCCCTGAGGGGGCTTTTCAGTTCCTCGCCGCTCAGGCTTCCCCCCCGGGTGCTGGAAGAGATAGCAGCTGGGCTGTGCCTGGAGTCCGGAGGGGCTTTCTCAGTCCTCTCTCGGCTCCGACTCCCCACCGAGTCCCCGGGAAAGAAGTGGCTTTTGGAGGGGCTGCCCCCCTTCTCCCGGAGGTCGTCCCCTGCAGTGGCAGCGGAGCTGGCCGGCGCTGGGGTGGCGGCGGTGGTCGTGCTGATTTTGCCCGTCTCATTGCCTTCTAGCAAGGGATCGTCTTTGCTGTCTGCATCGCTGTCTCCCTCGCTGGGGCAGAGATCTGCAAGACAAAGGGGGCCCGGGGCTGGGATCCGGCACTGCACATCCCGAAATCCCCAGCGGGCTGCGAGAGGGGGCAGAGACGCTTCCTGGCCGGCCAGAGATTTGTATGGAAATACTTTCTTTTTTTCTTTATTATAATATAAATAAATACAGCCCCTGGCTTCCACCGCCCGCCCCGAACAAGCCAGCCTGAGTTTTACGCAAGGCAGCAAAATTGCCTGCGAAACAAAGCGGCGGCCCAGAGGAGCGACACTGCAGTTGGGTGGGCTCGGGGCCAGCGGCTCCGCTCCCCGAGGCGGCGGGAGCCCCCAGGGACTCCTCACTGGCTGCAGTGAAGGCAGCGGAGCGGCCGGACAGCGGCGGCTGGGCTGAAGGGCCTCGGGGATGTGCCTCCTACAAAGTTTTCCAGAAGTTTTCATTCCTTTCAATGGGCAAACTTTGAAAACACATAGAGGGACCCCCCCTCTCGCCTTCATCACTCCTTGGATTCCCTCTCTCCTCCTCCCCAAATGCATACACGGCTCCACTGGATTCCTCTGCACTTCATCTCCTAATTTCAGCGCCCCAGGTGCGAAGCTCTGGTTTGCTTTTTGGGTCCCCTCCCAGCTCCCCTCCCCTCAGCTCAACAGCCCTTTAAAAACGAGTAAAGCAGCTACAAAAAAGAGGTTGTTTCCTCCTCCCCCTGCACCCCCCACCCCTGGATGGATTAATACATGTGAGAGAGCTGCAGACAGTTCCCAGCTCCGCACAGAGAGAAACCCAGGGTGACTTTTCTATAACAAAGTTCGGGACTGTATCCAGGGGAAAGATCCTTTCTCTAATAACAGATTCAGAGACGAATATTAATGGAGTGACTCCAGTTTTGAACTTTTGCCCCGTGGTCTGTCTTTGCTCCCTTGACTCGGAGCTGGCTCCTTTCTGAACCAAGGAGGGGAGGGATGAATGTGCAGCAAGGGGAGAGGGAGGCTGGGGGCAGAGGGAGAAGGAGAGGAACAATGAGGAAGACAGTGAGAGAGGGAGGGAAGAAGAGGAGGGAGGGGGAAAGAGAAAAAGAAAATGAAAGCGAGAAGGAGAGTGAGGGAAAAAGGAAAGATAGGAAGGAAAATCCTAAAGAGATAAAGAAGAGAAAGAAGTAAGAAGGAAGAGAGAAGAGAGCACAGAGAGAAAACAGGTGAGAAAACAAAAGAGGAGGGAAGGCAAAAGGAGAGGAAGGAAGACAGGCCAGTGCCAGAGGGCAGTGGTAGAAGCTGGGATCTGCCACCCCTCGGAGCAGGCACACAGCCTCTCCTGTTTGGGGATCCACAGCTCTCACCTTTGAGGCTGGAGGTGCCAACTGCGGGCACGGCAGGACAGGAGGACTGGGCAAAGCACTTGAAAGCTGTCTGCTCATTGGATGACTCGTCCGAGGTGGGATTCTCCTTCTTCTGCCTCTCATCATACACCCGCATGGACTGCAGGGTCAGCTGCTTCCTGCGGGCACACAAACCCGCTGGGCAAGGCCCCCCAGCAACCCCAGGGACCCCCTCACCTTCCCCAGCCCCTTCTTGAGGTTCTATTTGAGGATGAGTGGGACGGGGGAATTAAGGGCCATGGTCTCCTCGAGGAGGAGAGCTCGTTTCTGGCAGGCAGGGCTTGGCTGCTAATGAGAGGAGATTTCTTGGAAGCGGTGAGCAGCTCCTCAGCAAGGGCAGATATTAAAGACAAGGGGCGGAGGGGAGAGGGAAGCATTCCCTGGAGATTAGCTTTTAAAAGGCGAGGATGTTCCAGAGATATGAGCCATCTTAATGGTTGCTAAGATTGCTAGGAAGTGGTTATTTTGTTAGGCACTTTATGTAATCTTTTCACCAACAATTAACCCGGAGTAAAAATCTATTTATATTTAGAAAGAAATTAGAAATCATTTCCGTCCTGTGGCTCCAGCCTTGGCTTTATTTTCACACTGATGGACAAGAGGAGCTGGCGTGTGCATGTTTGTGTGTGTGTGCTACGCTCAGTGTTGGGCAGGGAGAAAGGCCTCTTGGTTTTACATGACATTCTCCCCCCCCCTCCCCCCTTTTTTTTTTGTTTAAAAAAAGAGGAACAGACAGATTTATTCATAATCTAAACCCCCCTGCAAATGGCTAAAATACCCTGTCTGCTGTAACAAAACAAAACAGACATATTCCCCATCACAGGGGGAAAAAAATGATCCCTTCTCTATTTTCTCCTTGTATTTTCTTCTTACATTAAAAATAAAAATCTTGAGTGCCATTATAACGAGTTCTAGCCATCTACCTGGGGCACAAACTATGTCCTTCTGCTTTTGGAAAAAATAATCTTCTATCTTTATTACTTTCTTATTCATGAGATACCTCTGTCAAAACAGTTTATTTACATGTTTTTCCTCCATTATTTAGTCTTTTTGATACAGTCCCCAGAAAAATGCCAGAGGAGATTTAACCAGCGCTCAGCCCTCACTTCTCCCTCTTCTCCAGTCCCAGATCCAAACTACACTATAATATTCCCTCTCAAATTTTTAAGGGAAACTTCTTTCTCCGGTGTTATTTGCTTAATGTACTGCATTCCCTTTGGCCAGTCATCCCCTGCAATGTGAAAAATGAATGTGGAAAGCAGGAAAGAATTCCCATGCAATCCGTTTGGGGTTATTAACGCCAAGATCCTTATGGATTTTGGCGGGGGGAAGTGTGGTTTGGAGGCAAGTCGAGGTGATTTTGACCTCTGCTCATGTTCTGAGCTTTACACATGAAAACCAAACGAGGTGCCTGCACATAATCTAGCCAGACTCACCTTTTTTCCCTCCTTCCATTCCCGGTGTCCCGAAAACCTTTGGCAAAGGGGTTGTTGTCAATTTTTAATTGAGTGATCTATAGGATGGAGAGAAAAAGAGGTGGGGGGTTGGGGCAGAATAAGGAGATTTTTACATTAAAAAACAACAGCAAAACCCCCTCTTTCCAGTTCCCCCAGCGCTGGCAAGATCCCGGCAGGAGCAGGACAGGGCAGGGGGCAAAGGTCCCCATCTTTCTGGGTGAATCTCCGTGTTTTCCCGAGTTTGGACACAGCTCATCCCCAATCCCCCGCCGGGCTGGCCAGTGACCCGGGCTGTGGTGGCAATGAAAGAGCCCCGTGTTGCTGCCACCACATCGGAATTAATTGAGCTGTGCAATGCGATCCATGCAAGTTATGCCTGTGCTTAAAACTCTTTAAATGCCATAATTAAACCGCAAAGGAATCATACCCACCCCCTCGCTATAATAAAATACTTTATATAATCGCATTATGCTCTGTGTGTGCGTGTGTTGGGGCGCCGGGGGTGCCAGGACCCAGTTCATATTTTTTCGGCGAAGTGAAGGTGGGTGAAAGTTTTTTGGTTTGAGTTTGCTCGGGATTCAGGTTATCGCAGGGAATGGCTGCTCGGAGCGATGCGGAGTGCGGGACATCCCGCAAGTCCCTGTGCCTGCGCGGACGATGCGCAGAGGCGGATTCAAAGCCTGTCCGGGGGCTCCCCTCGCTGTAACGGGATGCGGGAGATGGGAACGGGGATGCCGCCTCCTCGATGCTTCATTCCCGGTCTTGGACCGGACTGGAAGCGCAACAACCCCCAATTTAGGAGCAGAGGAAGACTCCGAAAAGGAAACCCCGCCTGCGTCCGAGTGCGGGCAGGACCAGTCCTGGCTCCCGAGTCGCCCCCGCGCCGCACACACGAGATCAGGAGAGAGCAGGAAAACCCACTGCTAAAAACCAGCGGGACTTTTAATCCAGGTGCTCCGGCCGTGCCTTCTGCTCTCCCCGCGCCGAGCCGAGGGCTCCCCGCCGCTCCCGCACGCCTCTTTCCAGCCGATTTCATGGCAATCAGACAAATATGCTCATTTCTGTCCTTCAACCAAGCCAGCCCCAGCTGATAGACCGGGGCGACCAGCCCTGCTGATAAGTCCCAAAGCAAAGTCTAACTCTCTGTACACTCATTTTCTTTCGGTTTCCTTGCAAGCGCCCGGCCACAGAAAGAGAGGAAAATAGCCCGAGCCCCGAGGGGGAACTGGCTTTTTGGAAACCGAGGGCAGAAGGATGCAGACCTCCCCTCTTCACGCCTTAATTTTTAATGGTGATGGACGTGAGGGGCAGAAAGAGAGACACAAGGAAGCTGCAGCGAGCGGGAGCTGCGCATCCAGACCTTCTACACTTAACGCACGCAAACCCGAAGTTATAATTTACAGACAAAAGGGAAAAAAAAAATCAAAGCCCGTTTTTTGGCTCCTTCGCTTCCTTCCACTTGACTTAATTATCGTAAATTCGCCATTTGCCACTCTCCCAAATATACCACCTTCATCGCAACCAACAATAAACCAGCAGAAATGGAAAGGCAGCGTCTGCAGCACTGCAAAACTTTCTCACACCGGCTCTTTCAGACCTTCCAGCGAAATTCAAGCGAGATACCCCTCTCTGATCAGAGTACATTTCTGCACCACAAAAAATAATAAAACACTACAGGATGCAAAAAAAAAATCATAATATAATAATAATAGGAACCAGACGTGTGCTCCAGCCTTATTGCCAATTGCTGTTAAAGGAGCTAAAACAGCACAAAGGCCAGGAAGAATTACAAAATCTCAGCCCTGCTGCTCTCCCCCCTCTGTCTTTCGACACACGGAGCCGAGTCTTTATTTTTTTTTTCCTGATGCGTCTTAGATTAAATCCACACTGAGAGCAGAGATCCCCACCCCATGCCTTTCCCCATACTGGGGAGCAATACTGGGAAAAGAAAATGATAAAAAATCCCTAAGCAATCTCCCCCCCGCCACCCCACCCCCAGTCCTCGCTTTTAATTGCCTTCCCCGAGGTCGGTATTAGGAGAGTGCCCGACCCCCTCCCCCGGCGCCTTCCCGAAGTTGGATCAAGGAGGTTTTGGGGGGAAAGATGAGGAGGGGAGAGAGAGAACGGGATGGGCTTCGTGATTTTTAAGGGAACAATGCGGAGTAAAAGTTCTCTTAAAAGCCAAAACACGTAAAACAAATCCTCTCTTAATCTCCTTACCTTATCATTCTGGTATGCGGTCACTGCGATGAATTCAGTCTCCGGGAAAACGTAGGTCCTGAACGTGCTGTAGGGAAGCTTGAGGATATCGTTGGCTCGGACGATGTGGAACCGGGGCTGGTACTTGTGCATGGAGTTTAAAATGGTCTGGGGGGGGCAGCGGCCGGGAGCAGAGAGGGCAGAGGGGGGGAAAGAAAACGGTCAGCAGGAGCAGCACCCCCGCCTCGCACTTCCCCCAGCCATCGGCACTTTCTCCTCCTAATTTGCCTTCCCTCTCCTTCCTCCTCTCACTCCTCCTCCCCGCCGAGCACACTCCAAACACACGCACACGCCTTGTAGCATCCAACTGAAAGTACTGACAGCTCCAGCTCGCCGGAGTTAGGCTCTGGCTGGATCTCTTGGAGGGAAGGAGCGGGGGGAATCCCAGCAGAGCTCCGCTAGGAAAGGGGGAAAAGCTGTTTGGGCTCCGGCCGCAATGACTTTTGATATCGAAGTGTAAAAAAATAAAATAAAATAAAGAAGCAGCAGCAGCTACAATAGCAACACCCCCACGAGAACCTCGGCTCGGTCTAATTGCGTGCCCCAATTCACTTAAGGCCTTCTGTGAAAGGCAAAAATGTATCGTCTAATCAAATCACAAGCAGCAAATGCAATCTTCGGCACATTAGAGATCCCTCGGCCACGGCCACCACCAGCAAGCCCCGGCTCCGAGGTGGAGGCTTTCCCAGGAATAGAAAGAAACGGCAAGGATTGTCAGAGCACTTATCAGCAGGTTTGTTTGATTTCACTCTTAGGGTAAGTTTTTATCTCTGCACACCCGGTAAATGTAAAGGAGTGGATAGACATGAATGGGCAACTTGACCTCTGCTTTTGGTCGCTGTTTATTTTCACTCCGGCTTGCTTTACATTATCCAGATTAATATAGATTTAAACGTTTGCGTACTTAGGCCTTTAAGCCCTTTATACACATATGCATATCATTTTCCTGCGCTTAAAAAGTGTGATCGACTTTATTAAAAATATATATAGATATATAAAGTCACCGCAGCCCCGAGAAATATCGAGTTGCACTACGCTGGAAATATATCTCTAAAGTTAACACTGAATGGCACGGAGAGGTTACAGAGTAAACTCCAGTGTTTAATCCTGACCTCAGCAGGGGGAAAAAAATCAAGGACTGTTATAAACCGGACAAATGCACGTCCCAGTGTGCATGGAGGGGTATTTATTCCCTGTTTTCCTCGCATTTCGGGAGCCTGCCGGAGTTGCCAGTGGGGCTGCGGGTACGGCCCAGCTGAGCAGTCGCCGTGCTCCGGGTGGACCCCCCCGCCGGGACCCCCTGCTCCGGCCGGGTGGCGAGGGAGGGGAAGGGGGGGGCAAAGGAAGGTGTAAAAGGCACTTACAAATCCGTGCTTGTCAGAGATGTTGTTAGTGAGCTTCAGCTTGTGAAAGGTGACGACTTTGGACATCCATTGTTCGCCGGTGGCCGGGCTGTCCGGGTGGATGTACATTCTCTTTGGCATTTCAGGGTCAGCTTTGCCGGCTACCATCCACCGGGAATTATGGAATTTGTACCTACAATCATCAGCCGCCACAATATCCATCAATAAAATGTACTTGGCCTTTTTATCCAGTCCAGTGCATCTCACTTTAAATGGAGGAAACATTCTCCTATGGGTAGAGAGAGTGGAGGGGGGGTGGGAGAAAGAAAAGACATGATGAAAATAAAATTAGTTACAGCGTTTAAATAAACTTCTGAATTTCAATAGTGTGTCTACCAAGCAACTGCTTTAGCTCTCAAAAGTAGAAAAGTAAGTGTGTGTCCAGCAAAAACCCCTCCCGCCATCAGCAAAAATGTTTCTCAAACGCTTAAAAGTTTCAGGAGAAAATGGTCCCTGTATGGGAGAGGTACGAGTTCCCTAGAAATCAGCAGGCGCCTACCTCTGCCATTCCTAAACAGCAAAGGCCCATTTGGGGCTCTCTGATCTCTCATTAGTTTCCTTTTCTCCTGCTAAACAAAGAAATGGGAACCGATTACACCCCGATAAAATAAATGTTCTGCATTATAATCGAGTCACACGATTAAGAGCAGAGAGGGGAGTTTTTCATTTTGCAGAGGAGAAAAACAGCCCCAGTGAGGGCAGGGTGGCTGCCGGGGCTCTCCCCATGCTCCAGCCTCCCGGAGATCCCTCCGTGTGCCGAGGGCTCCCGCTCCTCTCCATTCCCAAGTCCGGCTCCAAACTGCAACAGGATACCACAAATTTGCTGTTTATTATATCGAGCGGTTGGCATTCAGCAAATCTCAACTTAAAAGGAAACACATGACTTTGCAACATGTAAGAGCCTTTAATACTGGCCGAGGCTTTCACGCAAAAACTTTTGACCACAATTAACAGAGAAAACTTCGGGAAAGCAGTAAAATGGGCGAGGGGGATTTTTTTCCCCCTCCTTGCTGCTTTTAGGGCTTGCATTTATTTTTTTCCCTGAGCCTGTAGCCTGCAACTGGTGCTTTGCAAGTAGGTGAAGCTGCTGCAAGGCAGATGAAGGCCATCTAAGAAGACTTTTCAGGAGTGGCTTCCTTAAGTAATTCTCCTGGCAAATCACACGCGGAGAGTTTGGGAGGTTTCTGAGAATGCCCTTTAGAAAAATACCCGGGCGCGAAGGGGGTTTGCACCCTACATGTCATCACAGTAATATGTAGAGTTGTAAAAGAGCCCAGATGTCAATGAGTAGCGAATATAGAGAGGGATTTCAGACGGGCAAACCTATAAAAAGCAGAAATGCCGAGCGTGGACGCGCCGTGTGTATTCATTCATTCCCACGTGAAGGTTATATAAATACAGGGACAGGCAGCACAGAGCTGCAAACCCTTCCCTGCCACTCCAGCAGCAGCTACAGGACCGCTGGGGAGTTTTGTCAGCTTTTTGTGAATTTCCAGACATAATTAGTCAGCACAAACGCAGCCTAGATCCCAGCACAGAGAGACACAAGCTGACACACCGAGCCTCTCTGCCCTCCTGCAGCTCCTGCCCCACCAGCGGCCATACGCCACTCCAAAGGGTTTTGCCTTTATTCCTCTTTCTCTTTCTTACGGAAGAAAAACTGCGTGTAGCAAGGCTGAAAGCAGGCCAGCTCCTTTTCCAACCCCAAATTATTTTCTTCCTGCTCTCAGTCTTCTCCAGAAAGTATTAAGCTACTGAACCATGAAGGGACCCGCTCGCCCCCTGCACAAGCACACGCTGAGCAGGGCCGGTTCGTGCCTGGGCTTTTCCCTGCAGCGTGGTACCCCAGAAGGGCTCGGATCCTCAGCTGCCTAAAACTTTCCATAATTCCAGGTGAAAGGAGATTTACGGAGAAAGCCTCCGGAGAGAGCGCCTTGCTCTGGAGCAGCCTGGTGGGGTGTAGAAACTGAGGGGTGGGGGAGAGGGGGAGGAAAAAGTCACGAACCCCCAACCCAGACCTACCTTCCCGATTTGGTAATCACCATCTCCGTGCCTCTTTTATGGAACTGCTCCCAAAGCTCTTTAGCCTCCAGATGCACTTTCGGATCATCTTCCACCTCTTCTTCTGGCTCCAGAGTTTTTAAAGGCCTCAGATGGGCTGCTGCCTGGTGACCCAGGGAAGAAAAGGGAATACCAGTCTCTGCAGCCCCCACTAACTGATCCATGATGGGTTTAGCCAGAGCCCCGGGAAGGGAAAGGGCGGCTGCCCCATTGGGAGGCAAAGCCAGAGCCGGGAAGAAGGGAGGCTGATGTCCCAACACAGCACTCATGGCAAAGTCCGGTGCCCGATGCGGTAAAAAAGGATGATAAGCCATGCTTGTCCCAGGGATTACTGGATCTCTCATCGGTAAATTCATCCACTCCACCCCTCGGTCTTCCTACTGCTGGAGTAGTCCCGGAGTGGTTTCTAACAGCACATCATGAAGAAGAAAAATTAAGATAATAACAATAATAGCAATAAAGCACCAAAAAATAATTAGGGTGGGGGTAAAGAAGCTCTAGACAGCACAGTACGTTGGGAAGAGGCAGAACTTCTACAGCCTATAACTTCCCGAGCCGGGGCACATCCCCAGCCCTCGGGACAGCGGATTAACAGGACTGTTCATTCTTAGTCTTGCTTTTTTTCGTGATCGGTCTCTGAGGTTTTGTTTTGCTTTTTAGTTGATTGGGGTTTTTTTCCTGAGTGGAAGTCCTTGCGCTGGAAAAGAAACGCCGAAGAAGAGAAAAAAAAAATCCACCGGGTTCGCTGTCTGCTCCTGTTGCCGCAGAAGGGCTGGACAAGCCGAGATCCTTTTTTTTTCTTCTTCTTTTTTTCTCTTAGTCCCAATCTCCCTTCTCTCCTTTCGTGGCGGAGGGTGACGGCTCGAAGCTGGGTTTTCTTTTTGGGTGGCTGGCTCTGCCCCCCCTCCCCCCCACCCCTCCACCTTTCCTCTGTACAGTCAGGCTGCAGAGCAGAAGCTGGGAAAGGAGGGAAAGCAGAAAGAAGCAAACAAACCCACCCCCCCCGCCGGCCGAGGAAGGCTCCTGAGCAACCTTCAGCAGCAAAAACTTGTAGGGAAATCTCGTTTCCGCCTCGCCTTTCCCCCTCTCCAAGCAGGAGCTGGTCAGGGTGCCCTGATTCCCATCAGGATATCTTCTTTCTTTCACCCTCCTCCTTTTTCTTTCTTTTTTTTTTTTTTTAATTTGCCCCCCCTCTCTTTCGCTCTGCCTTGAAAAAAAAAATCAGGCAGAATTATATTATTGTCTCCGCAATAGAGAGAGGGAGAAAGAGAGGGAAAGAGAAAGGAAGAGAAAAAGGGGGGAGGGAGAAAGAGAGAAAAAGAGAAAGAGAGAGAGAGAGAGAAGGAGCCTCTCGGCTCTGAGAATTCCCTGTGAGTCTGTGCTCTGCGTGCACCCGATCGTAGGGATGTGTTGTGGGTTACAGGGGAGCTGGAGCCGCCTTGATTGGCTCTTTGACGCTTTCGGACCAATTGTGAGGCTCCATAGGCGGGGTTCTGACAGCTTGGGTGGAGGGGGACAGCGCCGAGTTATAAAAAGAAGGTGTCGGAAACTGTAACGCTGCAGCAAAGCATCACTAGTACTCCGGGCCGTGTGAATATGTCAACATGATCAGAGGGGAGGGAGCAGGGAGGGAGGAGGGAACGGGCCGGCAGCGCCCGCCTCTAGGGGGGTGCTGGGGGCCGCTTCGCCCCCCAGCCCCGGCCTCCCGCCGCCCCGGCAGGCTGGGCACTGGCCGGCCGCTCTCCCCTCGTAGGAACTTCCAACGCGCCGGGAGCTGGGGGGGCTCCACGCGTGGTGCTGGGGTCCGAATCTGCGCGCTCCCCCCTCCCCAGACGCCGCCGGTATCGTAACGGGGGGCATCCCGTGTGTGTGTGTGTCCCCTCCCTCGTTCCGGACCCACCTCGGGAGGCCGCGGGCCCCGCAGCCCCGCACGCCCATCCCCGCAGCCGCCGGGTTGGTGTCACCCTCCCTGCCGCTCCTCCGCTCCGCTTTTCTCCCGCATCGGGAAAGTCGCTTTCTTTAAACGACACCTCCAGGCCGGCAGCCGGGCGTTTTGCTTCCCCCCGAAATCGGGGGGTGACGCTCGGGAGCTGAAGGGGCGGCCGGGGCGGTGGCTTTGCGGGTCTCCCCCCTGCTCGGGGCTCGGCTCCGGCTGCTCCAGAGGCCGCGGCCGCCGCTATTATTGTTGTGGGGGGCGGCTGGAGGCTGCGGCGGGCGGGCAGCGGCCGCCTCTGGCTCAGCCGCGAACACGGCGGCTGCAGATCGCGGCGAGTGTTGGGAGGGAAGAGAGAGGGGGGCGCCTGGAAAATGGGTCATTTATTTATTTATTTATTATTCCTTTTTTCTTTCTTTGGCTCTGAAGATTAAGGCCACTCGGCTGGCACTGGCGCCGAGAGGGTTACGCTCCCACACCCCTCCTCTTCCACGAGGTGCGCGGGGAGGAGACGGGAAGTGCGGCTTTCCCTGCGCCCGGGCCGGGGCAGCGCCGGGCGGGCGGGGGCCCAGCCCTATGTAACCCCCATGGCCGGGCTCGCGGGGAGCCAGCCACCCCCCCCGGGAAAGCGACACGCGTGGGTCTGATCCGACCCCACGGAGAGGGAGGAGCTGGGCAGGATTCTCCTGGGAAGTTTCTGAGGAGACATACTCCATGGTGTGGGGGGTGACAGTGCAGGGCAGAAAAGGGGGCTCTGCGTGTCGTGGGAGCCGTGGGCATGCAGGGCACCGAGCGCCCACGCGTGTGTCGGGCGGGATATCCCACCGCTGGGAGGTGCCGAATCATTACCCTCCCCAGGGATCTCCTGACGCCCCCCACCCTGCTTTAAAGAGGGCAGGATAATCCTCCGGGAGCGGAGCGGGGGAGCGCGGGGGCTCGGCGCTGGCTGCGCGCAGATGGGAGCGGAACCTCTAAAGTGATTAGCTCTTCTAACATTGCATTTTTGACGCACATGGTTAAGAGCGCTTGGCGCCAGCTTGGTGAAGTCCCTGTAGTAACCAGCGTCTAGGATCGCTTTGCATTCACCAAAGTATCTCCCCTTTGGTCGGGTGTGGGGGTGAAAAGAGGAGGAGGGAGGAAAGGAAGCGGGAGTAATGCGTTCAAAGAGGATGAGGGGGGGCAGTCTGATGTGTTTCACGGAGCCAGGAGCCTGGCTACCCGCGCAGCGCTCGGCTGCGCTGTGCAACTGCTTATCGACGAACAGAGCGACTCTTTCCAACCTCTGTTCGGAACCGGTTCTTGGACCTCTGCCGCGGTGGGAACCCCAAAACCCTTATGCCTTCACTTTAACAGCGCCCACAACAAACGCCCGGCGGCTTCAAGAAGTTTGCTGCAATTCACCCCAACCGGTCCGCCGCTCTCTCTCACGGGGACCAGGAGGTTGCCCGCGGGCTGCCGCGGGACAAGCGCAGCCGCCCCCGGCCCCGCCGCGCCCCGGCCCCCGCGCCCGCCCCGCCGGAGAGCGCCCTCGGCGCCGCGGCACAAACCGGAGTCGCCGCCGCCCTCCGCGCCTGCCCCGCACCTTGCACCGCGCACCGCACCCACCCGCGGAGCGAAATAAAATGTTTGCCTCTTATGATTTCCAATTCCAGCGTCTGCCTAATGGCGTGCAAACTTCCGCCAGTTCCGAGTGACCTCCCCGACGAAGCCCCCCGGAGACTCGTATTATGAAGGGAGGCTGCACTAATCTAAGATCAAAAGCGGGAAGGTGCGAACAGTCTTTGTCTCCCTTCGGCCGCCTCATTCCCCCTTCTGTGTGTGATAAATCTACCCTGGCGCCGACTGTGCGCTGGATGATTAATTTGCAAGCAAACAAAAGGGACCTGATGGCCAGCCATCTTAGTTAAATATTGGCCAGTGCTTCCAGCTACTTGTTAGCCGCCTCTTTGCCAGAAATAAATAAATAAGCGAGGTACAGAAATAAATAAATAAGGAAGCCCTCAGAAATTAATGGCAAAGCGAAGAAGTGGATGTGGGGTAAGGGACCAAAAATAAATAAAGGAAAAAAAGAAGAAAAAGAGATTAGGGTGGCCGATGGCGAAGCGCCGGGAGCGGGGTGGAGGTGGGATGGGGCTGGTGGCGGGGGGAGGCAGGGTGATAGCACGCGGAGATAGCCGGCTGCCCCCGCGCCTCCCGGCCTGTCTGCAGCCGGGGCTTGCACCAAGGCCGACACTATCTTGGCTCTTCAAAGAGGCATGAAAGGTCTCCGCTGTCTCCCCGGAGAGCGGCCAGGCCGGGACTCTCTAATCTCGGAGCACAAGAGCTAAAGGCCAGGGCGGGGGGAGCGGCTCCCACCTTCCCCAGCTCTTCTCCGCTCCGCTGTCGTCAGCACCTCAGTGGGTTTTCCCTGGTTCAATCCAGACCCGGGATCTTTGGTGGCTGAGCGGCTGGGAGAGCGCTGTTTCCTCGCATTTCACCCTCCTAAGGAACTTTTAGAGTTTGCACGAGAGCTCGGGGCTGCAGCGAGCCTGCCCCGCGCGTATGTGTTGGAGGTGTGGGAGGAGAGAGGCTCTGGCTCTCTCCCGGTGGCCTGAAGAGCCAGCTGGAGGAAGGAGGCAAGAGGAAAAGAAAGGCAGCCCAGCTTTCGGGCCCACACGTCCTCTCCCAGGCCTGCGAGAGCAGCTCCGAGGCGTGTGTGCGTGCGTGGAGGGGTTGTGTGTGTGCTCCGCGGCCTCTGTGTGCCTACGTGGAGATGCTGTGTGGGTGTGTGCCACCGGGAGGGATCCGTGCCCTGGGGCACACCGCAAATCCCTGCTCCCACAGCACACCCCGAGGTGTCCCTTACACCCCCCTGCGTGTGCTGGGTGCTCGTGGGTGCTCTGCAGGAAAGAACAAGCCCTGGTGCACGGCGAGCAGGGCCAACGTGCACAACCTAAGTGGGGTTTTGCATCCTATCTATGCATTTCCTTATCGCGCTGCCGGTTCTGAGCATCCCCAGGGGCCCAGACCCATCCTGCCTGCCAGCAGCTCTGCACCCTGCAGGATTCATCGCTCTCCTCCCTCCCTTTCCCCCGGCGACGCAGCCTCCACTCCTGTCTCCAGCCCTTCGGAAGGCAACACCCCACCGTGGCCGCGCTGTGTTTATCCGAAATAAAAGGCAGCGGGCTGGTTTACTTTGGCAGGTTTGCAGTAAATACTGGCTGGAGTGCTGGGGGCGTCTGGTGAGCAGCAATTATACGCTTCTTCCAAGGGAAACTCTTCCCAGCCGTTTGCAGGCCCTTCCCCAGCCCTGCCAAAGGTGTCAGTAAATGGGGGCCATGTTGACACAGCTCCATCCCAGAGTGGCACTGCAGGCCACAAGTGTGATGAAGCAGGTCCCTCAGGGAGCAAGTCTATATACTTGTATTATACAAACTGCTATGGGAAAAGGGGAAGATCACTACACCTCTTTGCCTATCCCTTTGGCAGAGCCCTTTGTCCAATTGCCAGTTGCATTTCATGGAAAGTCTGGCCCAAAAAAGCACTGTGAGGCATCAAAAATAGCAAAAAGAGATAAAAACATGTCTGTCTTTGAGTAGACTTGACTCCATTGCCTCCCCCCACAATCAAAGGGGCTGTTCCCATGTCTCCAAACAGAAGTAGAGGGGTGTAATAGGGGGATCAGGTCCCCTTCCCAACATAGCCAACAGGGCTTTGCAGGGCTGGGGGGAGCCCAGAGACAGTGTTACATGTGCCTTGTTGGAGCACTGGGGAAAAAAAAGAGGAAAGCAGCAGTTAGAGAGGTTTCTCCTCCTCTACCCTTCATCCTCTGTGAAAGGCTGCTCATGGCCCAGCCTGGTGGGAGCAGTACAGCACTGACTGTGGCAGAGCCACCGTGGGGTCAGGCAGTGCTGTCCCCCTAGTGTGGGGTCACCACCATGCTGACAGTTTGCAACCCTGTCTCTGCTGGGAACAGCCCACAACTCCTCACTCCTCCCAAGTCCCCACGGCCTGACCTCAGATCCTGCCAGGTGCTGGCTCTGGTGGAAACCCAACCATCAGGGCTCTGGGATTGCAATGACAAACATCACTTGTGCTCAGATTGCCAGCCCTGCCCCAGGTCCTCCCCTCCCCTCCCCACAAGACCTGTGTTCACCTTGTCCCAGTCTTGAGCTGCTCTGACACTCTCCAGTTGCCTCCACTTTGCCACTGACTGGAAAACAAAATAAAGGAGAACCCAGAGCTGCCTGCTGGAGCTCTCCCCTCTGCTGCCAGCCAGGCCTGGCCTCACTGACCAGGGCATGTCAGGGCACAGCAAAGTTTGGGGCCAGACCTCTTCTCTCCCCAACTCCCATCCCTTTTACCTTTTCCGAGCCATTTTTGCAACGTTCAGTTTCTCCTTGCCACAAACCAACACCCACTGCACACACAGCCCTGGCGGCCCTTTCCACCCCTCTAGTCTTGTTCTTCTCACCAGTGTGTTGCTGGCAGAGACAAAATGAAAGCCCTGCTCCCTCCCTCGCCATCTCTCCACCCGTCCTCCGGCTTCCACCACCGTTGGCCAAGCAGAAATTGTAAACAGAGTTCACTATTTGGATAAGGGTTGTTTTTTTTTTTTAAATACCCAGGCCATACATACAGTTTGCCTCTCAGGAAGTCGCGCTAATTGTCGTTTCCTATAGTCAAACAGATCTATCTTTTCAATGCTGTCTTTGTGTGTCTGCGTGAGAGGGAGAAAGAGGGAAGGAGTGGATACGTTTATTCAATTATTTAAACACACACACAACACAACAAGAGGGCCGAGAAGGGCCGGTTCCTCCCGCAGCAGCCCTCCAGCTCTCCAGATGCGACATTGCCCCCCACCCCCCGCCTCCCTGCAGACCCAGTAGAACAAGGCACTCGAGAGCACCCGGCAAAGAAACAGATTTTATCTTCTTTGACCATCAGCCGTGTTTTTTAACAACCCAGAACCGGAGCCTTTCCCATCTCCACACGCCTCCCGGGCGTCTGCTCTGTGCCCCGGGTCCCGAGGGGCGGGCGCGGCATCCCCCGGGGCTCGGAGCGGGGCAGGAGCCCGAGATGTGCTGAGCACTACCGGGCACAGGGCAGATGCCGGGTTGCAGCAGGGCAAGGAGGGGATCCAGGAGCCTCTGGCATCGACACTGACACACACTTTGCTCCCGTTTTCTTCAAGATGCCACCAAGTCACCCGGTCATCGATTGATAACTCGGTCCGAAGGAGGGCGGGGGGAGGAACAGCTGTTGCAAAAGGACATGGTAAATCTAATAGGGGCTGCTGTCAATAGAGAAATGACAGAGAAGAAGAATCGGCTTCTTAAAGTCTGCTGAACTAACACTCATCATGCAGCCGCGGACACGTATTCTCCGTCGGAGCCTGGTATCCATTACTATTTTCCTTACTAGGTTTCAATTAAAGAGCTATAACCCCCACACGCACACCCCAAGGCAGGGGATACATGAAAGAGAAGAGGAGGCAGCGGACAAACTCCTGCCAGCCCCAAAATCCTGACGTGCCCAAGAGAATCCCCCCGACCTCAAGCGCCCGGGCCAGGGCAGAGCCGCGTCCCTGCGGGCGGCGGGACCCCGCGCCCGGCACCGCTCCCACCCGGCAGCACCTCTCGCCATGGGCTGCGGGACTTAAAAAACTGTTAAAAGTGGATGTTCTCGACTCATCTGGGCAGCAGAAAACCTTAGGGAACAGCAGTGGGACACCCGTGTCCCCAAAAACTTCATTTCACTCTTTCTTTCTCGCGTAAAACAGATCCTGAATTATACCCAGTGCGAAGAAAGAAATTTAACAAACAACATTGTTTTTTGGGGGAAGGAGGGAAGAATTTTATTTTTTTTCGATGCCCCCGTTAGGACGTTCAGGGGGGAGAGGGGCCGGGAACGGCTTTTTTTACCCCTCTCCTGCAACTCCTCTATATGGTTGACCCTTGGCATCTGCCGGCGAAGGGTGAAGGAAGGGCTTCACCCGCCCTCCTTTCAAACGAGGGCTGCAAAAGGCAGCCGAAATGTGCCAGCTCAGCCCTGGGAAATTTTTGGGTAGCGGCAAGTTTCTCTAAAGAACTTGACCGCTTCGGTCAGCCTAAAACTACCACCCGACATGCATTAGAAGGGGCTGCGGGGTCATTCTGAGAGGCACTTCAGAGAGTGGTGGTGGAGGGAGAAAGTCCTCTCTTCCTTCCCCACCGCTTCCCAATTCTCTCTAATGCCAGGTGACACCACCCCGCGGAGACTGAGCCGGCCGGGAACTGGTAGCCCAGACCCTGACCCCCGCCCCAGGGGTCTCCGGGCAGCCCCGCCACCAGACCCTGGCCCTCCGACACGTCGGGGCATCGGCTGCTCCCTGCGCTTCACCAAAATGCTCCTTCTACATGCTCACACATCCACACACAATCCGGCCAAAAGTCTCTGGAGATCATTTCCGTGGGGAGCACAACAAGATGGAAATGAATAATAATAATTAAAAAAAAAAAAAAGCAGAAAAATAAATCAGGGGCTCCTCTCTGTCTCTAGGGCGTGGGAGGTTTTGCAGCGCTGTTTTATTTTAGTTTAGTATTTTGAACAAACTTCAGATTGATTTCCGGAAAGCGCAAACGTGCACACATGGGAAAGTGAAAAAACCGGTCCTTCGAGGTCATCTGAGAAGGGGAGACGGGATCTGTATCCTCCCCCCCTCCAAAAAAAAGTAACAGAAGGGGAAAGATCCCATGTTTTTATAGTTTAAAAGTACTTTGAATTATTTGCTTTTAATGGCACACGTGGCTGCAGCAAAGACGGGCTCTGCTTTCGATCTTGCACTTGCTCGTTGGTTTTCTATACATACGTATGTGTGTGCATACACATCTATAAGTCCTACAGCCCCCACTTCATGGCCGTGTTTCTGTCTCCTCGTCTCTCCACCCTTTCCCCTGGACCAAAAACAAGCCCCAAGCCGCTCTTGCTCCTACGGTAATCACTGCTCTGCTGGGATTCAGAAACACGGGCAGAGCTGACTTCTGCCACAGCTTTTCTCTGGAGCAGCAGGATTGTTGTGGAAATTTATTAAACCCAGATGATCCGGGAGTTGGGGCAGACGGAAAAGGTTTCCAATTAAAGCCGAGCGGAGCAGAATGCAGCCAGCTCCGTGTCGCAGGTGTAAACAGTATTTGTGCAGCTCTCGCTCCTCTTGCCCGGAGTGGATCCTTCCCCTTGCTGTAACTGGGGTTAGAGAGGAAAGGTTTGGGATTTTTTTCCCGCAGGAGATTTTGATGGGGAGCCATTGGACTCGCCCCGGCGCCGGGCTCCGCGGCGCGGAGCATCTTTCCCCGCGGTCGATGCGCGCCTGGGCGGCTCGGTGCCTGCAGCCCCCGCGGGGCCACCGGCCGCCACCTCCTACCCCTGAAAAATCGCTGCTCACCTGTTGCTGCAGCCGCTTCTCTAATGGCATGGGCTTAAGGGGAAGCTAAAACGCCCAAAAGAGATCTCGGAAAAGCGGCGGCGGGAGGAAATAATTCCAGTTATATGGGAGATGGGGTAGAACAAAGTAGACGGGAAGCCGGGGCATCACTCCTGATGCTCGGGATAAGAAAGGAAATGCGCTCCTGTAGAGCAGAGCCACTTGCTCCTCGTTTTAGTACCAATTCTTGGAGCGTTGGGAGTGTAAATGCACCCGGCAAAGTGGTTCCCTGTTCACCAAGTTCAGGGCATTCAGGAGCCCAAATTACCTCAGGGTCCGTGGGACCGACCCACCCATCAAACAGCTTTTTCCTCCTTAGAGTGAGGCTTGACACACATTCCGTGCACGGGGCACTCAACTTTCTGATGTTACAGTCTAAATAAGGGAGAAAAGCATTAATGAATGTTTAATCCCTGTTTTCTTTAAATACCATTAGGACAATTGTCCAGATCCCGGGTCAGGAAAAAATGCTGTTCAGTGGAGACAGGAAGGCGACGGGCTCGAAGGAGAAGGGGGGATTTTAAGAGCGAGTAAGTGGACGCATAGTGCCTGGAGCTCACCTTCTGCAAAGACAAGGTGTGATTAATGCCCGCCACTTGTGGAGCCGTTTGCCCCTGCCCTGGCTCAGGCTGCAGAGGCAGCACAAATCCTGCTGCTCGTCCCCCGACAGCAAAGTGAGCAGAACAGATTGTGAAAGCCTCTGCACGCTGGGACGGGGGTGTGAGAGGGGGAAAAGAGAAAGAACATACAAGACAAGCCCGTCCCAAGAGTTGGAGTGGGCAGAGTATTACATGTACAAACATCCAAACAAGATTCGAGCAGTACAAAGCATCGGAAAATCCAGAGCAGCCACATAAAAAGAGAAGTTAAGTAGGAAGTGGTGTAAAAGTGTTGTCATTTATTTTGCCTTCCCTTACAGATGTTCTGCATAAAGCCCTATCTTAATGAGAGAGAGGGGGAAGGAGGGAGGGGGTGAACGGAGGGTGAAGCCCGCGCTCCCAGCGCGGGCGGGGAGTGGGCGCGGGGGTCTCCGCCATCAGCACCCGCGGAGGGCCGGGCTCGCCCCGCAGAACGCTCCGTGGGCTCCGGCCACGGGATGGCGCCGCGGCCACCGCCTCACACCTGCCAGAACGGGGCTCACCTGGGCGGCCCGGCTCCCTCGGCCTGGCTCGGGGCGCCCCAGCCCCGATTCTGCCCGGGGAGAAGGTCGGGTGGCCGTAGTGGGGCAGCGGCCGGAGCACTGGCACCGCTCATCTTAACGGATTGCAATAAAAGAGCTATTAGAAGTGACAGCCAGGCTTTTACGGGCTGAGAGACAATGCGTGCCACAGCCAGAGCATCCCTGCTCCTCCGCCGGGGACCCGCGGGTGACGCAGGATAACCTGTCCCGGGGGTGGGTGGTGGGAAAGAAAGGAGAAGAGGACTGGGGGAAGTTCAGATCCAGGAGGTGAGTTAGCAGCCCACGGGCTGCGAAGCTCGCCAGGAGGGAGGAATAACGCGGCGGGGCGAGAGAAGCGCTTTATCAAGTTTAGGGACCGGGAAGGGAAAAATTCGGTCTTCAAAACATCTGGACTAAAAATATCCACCAGCGCCCTCTTACACTGAAGGATGGGTGAAGGTGTACGAGATCTAATGTTTCAGGTGACATAAGAAGGGAGCAAATACCCTGCCAAAAGCATCTCTCATCCATCATCGCCTCCTCTCCTGAAATACATTGTTCGTCCCCTACCAAAAAATAAAGACCTCAAGCAAATAAATCCAAAAGTCACATCTCGCTGTCATCCACCAGCCAAATAATAAAAAAAACCCAAACCCCTTCAACAAATTCATGAGCTCTGTTCGTCCTGGCCAGACCGTGAGAGGCACCAGTCGCCCCTCACTGTCCCCTTCCCAGGGCAGGTGCGCACACCACCCGCTCCTACTATGAAACCACGGTCCCACCGCGGAGCAAAGCGCTGGGGACAGTAGCTAAGTTTAAGCATAGAAAAGAGCCTGTTTACTTCTTTATTAGTGTCGAGCTTACTCTAATTACGAGAAATCGCTGCTCTCGGGCTGAAACGACGTGTTGTCCTGTGCTTGTAAAATACATTTCAAGTAATTCTTTTCTGTCCATAAAATACAGTGTGTGTGTGTGGGAATATAAATAAACTGCTGTCCATTTGTTTAATGCTGTTTTAGCCAAATTGACTGGCCGGATTGGAATTCGACATAAAAGCTTTAGTTTGCAAAACATCCGCACTGTAACGTCTGGGAGACAGGGCTTGAGCTCCAGCGCGACGGGCACGTTAACTGCATTAAAACCCCTCCATACATTTTCGAGCTTTTGCTTTTCTTTCCCTCTCGCAAGAACATCCACCCGCTCTCCTCCCCGCCTCCGGGCGCCTGCGCCTGGTTTTCTCCAAATGAAGTATTTTACGTGATCGATGGAAGGAGTCATTTGGCCCATAATTAGGTCAATAAAATCAATGTTTATTCCTCTGATGGCCTGAAAGCTAATAAATTCCTCTTTTATATTCGCTCCCTCCGAAGATTAGAAACGAGCTGCCCCAGCGACAGTGGAGAGGGGCGGGCAGCAGCCCCGGCCGGCGGGGATCGCTCTGCTCCGCCGGGGAGCTGCACTCCTAGCCCGACACCAACTCAGCCACTGGCCAAAATAAAAGGTTTATCCCCC